>JANKKI010000043.1:6832500-7203400 GCA_025175665.1 Cinchona pubescens
ATATGTGTGTGTGTGTATATATAGATATAGGATTAGATCCATCTCTTCTTTTGGCAGGAGAGTTATGCTCTGGATACTCTTTTTTGGACACCGGTAAGGCGAAGCTTGTCCCTAGGTGGTCGTTCTAGCCCTTCACGACCATTGTTTAGGCATAAGGCCATTCGTCAGGTTCGCATAGGCCAAATATGCCTGAATGCGGTATATTTGATGAGGCGATGGTTACTGAGAGAGACCAATAAAAACCCAATGTATCTGAGCCCTAGAAGACTTATGTACACATGCCTTCTCTAGCTCTAGGATCTAATGACCGCCAACGTCAGATGATTATGTTGTGGTCGCACAATATGATGGGAAATTTCTAGATTGATCTTGCACAACGGGAAGGTGATGCTCTTAATGGCTTATTGGCATCTACATTGTTTTGGACCAAGAGGCCAGTGAAATAAAGCTACCCAACTTTGATGAGGTGTTTTAGAGGTCAAACAATATGGATCAAGACCAATACTGGAGCAGAAATGGGCTGCTTATAAAGTCTCATTATTTGTGCCGTTTTAAGGCACTCTTGCGTGATATGAGGACAGTTTCTCAAGGCTATGGAGAGAGACTGACGAAGATGAGCTTCCCGTGGATTAGATATTTGTTATTTAGGGCAGTCATACCAAGATGTTATTATTGCAGTTCAGGGATAACATTATTACTAATGGAGCTTATATAAATGTAAAGTGCAATGCCACATTAGTTTACATAGTTGGGAGCGTGATACTAAATGCAATTTACAATTTATCATAAATAATATAATGAAATTTTATTATTGACTTTGATGTAATATGCCAAGTCGGCATAAGGTTTTTTGTCCTTAAAGAATGGCTGCAGTTAATCCTATAGTGAAAAGGATAGCACAGCATAATTGTTAAAACATTGCAGAAATGAAAACAAAAAGTTATTATGCATAAAGTTGTAAATATTAATTAGCATTTGGGTTTTGAAGTTTTCAGTTTTAAGCACTCAGCCACATCAGCATTTACAACAGAGGCTATAAGCTGGTCCATTTGATTTGGGCCTAATTGCATATGTTGGCCTGAGTTATGAGAGCCCACTTCACTAATGGAAAACCAGGGTCACAGTCTTCCAGCTTCTTTGTTTGCAGGTTGTCCAGTAAGAATTTTTCTCCAGATATATGAATAGGCTACTGTGGACCTGCAATCTCTGAGATAGCCTGTCCTGGACTGGCAACAAGTATGTTAGATGTGTTTCGGGTTGTATGGGTACTGGAAAAGGACCTGTATAGAGCCCTTTTTGGGATTATCGGTCTGTAGTGCCAAACGTCTACCTAGTCAGCTGCGAATTTGTCAAACTTGATGGGCACACTTGGCATTCGTAGTTTATCAGAGCCAAGGAATTTACTCGTTGCCAATTTGACGTACCCACTGATTTTACTGTATATAGAATTGGACTTCAGGTTGCTGTGCTCTAATTTGTTGGCCCAAAAAGCAACCTAAGAGGGGGTGAATTAGGTTGTTTCAAAAAACAAACATTTTAATGTGCTTAACGAGAAATGCAAACTTTATGCAACAAATAAACACTTAAGCACAAATGTATACCAAAGATATTGAATAATTGAAGCTCAAAGAACAATTATAAAAATGATTGAGATAGAGAGTATCAAACCAAACTCTCAAACTTCTCAAGCATGGAGTATATAGACCACTAGTAGTGCCTCTTCAAAGAAGGTGAGGCAACAACCTCCTTGTACACAAAGTAGGCTCACCCTTGCACCAACTAAGTCCCTCTAGTTGAGCCAAAGGGTTTTACAATACAACCTCACTTTTGTACACTTGTTATCCCTCCACTCTTACACTTGAAGATCACTCACTAGTCTACTCTTGCTCACACTAATTCCTTCTAGTTGAGCCAAGAGAACTATACTGCCCAAACCAATACAACCCACAATGTTTTAGCCTATTTCTCCCCAAATAGCTCTTACAAGTGTTTGTATTGAATGCAGTAGTTCTACTCTCTATTTTTACAATTACAGCAAGGGGGTATTTATAGAAGCCCAAAAATTACTTCCAACAGTTCTCTAACGGCTATTTTCTGTTTCTTGAGAAACTAGCCGATTGGTCTTTCGGACGGCTGATGTTGTGAATGTGGCCGTTGGACCTTTCAAACGTCCAATGATGCATCCAATAACAATATGAACAGTTCATTCTGACGGTTGTATGCGTCCTACAGCTTTGACATAAACTTCTTCATTTTGAACTCTTCTCTTCAGATGGTCATGTTCGTGCTCCCGCTTTTGGTTGTGTTTCGGACGTTCTCCTGCGTCCGAGGCTACTTCATATTCTTCTCTGTCGAATGCTCCCTTGCGTCCGAATTATCCTGATTTTCTGCACACTTGATTGCAAATCATTAGTATGATTTGGTCATCATCAAAACATGAGTATCACAACTGGGGTTCAACATAATTGATATGTTGCTACCCAAGGACAAATTGCCTATCTGGTAGAATTATAAGATGTGCAGTAGTAAGTCATTTCTATGGGACATGTCACTGGAAAAGCAAATTCTGCCTGCCAGCTGTCTGTTCCGATGGGCCTAGTATCATATACGGTTACACGTATAGTACCTGTGGTGTTAATTGGGCATTGGGGTGTAAATGAGAATACAAGTATCTATTTTTATTGATTTTCCCACCAATGGCCTTAAAGAGGCCATAAATATCACATATATATAAGGCATGGCCAGCCTAATTTTTTGGGCTTCAGATTGGGCTCGGGTCTGAATGATTTCGGTTTTATAGACATCTACATTAATTTATTGATTATCAGCTTCCATGCTGAATGTGGTAGTGAGGAATATGAGTAACGGGTATGGGAGAAATTAGTCCTTTATATAGACTTTTGGTTGCTATGGTGAATAGTATCCATCTTATTGACGTCATGGTGACGTCATCCCCTCTTGTAGAGGGAGCCTTCCCCAACTTTACTCCTATATAAGAAGGGAAGGAAGGAGGGGCTTTTTAATTGTATGAAAGGGCCTATAATATTACTAAGGTCCCTTTCCCCTGCCACGTGTCAGTTGCTAATTGATTGGAGAAAAAGTAGGCTGAAGGGTACTGCAGGTCATTTTCACAATAGAGTTCGGGATGGGAATCTTTTTAAAAAAGATATCTCAGTCGTTGAATTAATCTGGTGTGCTAACGTGGCGTCCATCCGGGAAAGATGACCCCATATTGTATTGGTTATAGTATTTCGGAAGCGTTTGAAGAATCTTCTAGGTTGTCGGTCATTTCACACTTTTTTGTGTCAGAGCACGTGGGTACTGTTTCTGAGAGGAATGACTGAAGTTGCAATTAAATTGGGTACTGTACGTGGAAGGGACGGAGGGAGTAGGTCAAAGTATAAATTTTAAAAATTGGGTGCTGAGGTGAAGCATCTATAAATAGCATTTCTACTTTTGAGCTGAGTACCTATAGATCTGGGGTTTTTGGGCTATGGACTTTAATAGGATTAGATTCGGTTCTTCTTTTGGCAAGAAGAGTTATGCTTCGGACACTCCTTTTCGGATTTTGGTGAGGCGACGCTTGCCCTTGTGTGGTCGCTTTGCCCCTCCACGGCCATTGCTTTGACATAAGACCGTTTGTCGTAAGCAAATGTCAAGTATGCCCGATTGTGGGATATTTGATGAGGTTTTACTGATAGGGACCAATAGAAACCCAATGTATCTGAGTCCTGCAAGACTTATGTATACATGGCTTTCTTTGGGCCAGGGATCTAATGACCGGCACGGTCATTTGATCAAGCTATGGTCGTACAATATGATGGGGAATTTCCAGATTGATCCTGGGCAACAGGAAGGTGATGCATCAGCATCTATGTTGTTTTGGACTTAGAGCCCAGTGAAATGGAGTTGCCCAATTTTGATGAGGTGTTTTAGAGACCCTGCGATATGGATTAGGACCAGTATTGGAGCAAGAATGGGTTGCTTATAAAGTCTTATTATTTGAGCCATTTTTTGGTACTCTTGCGTGGTGTGAAAATAGTTTCTCGGGGTCATGGAGAGGGATTGATGAAGTGAGTGTCCCGTGGAGTAGATATTTGTCGTTTAAGGGCAGTCGTAACAAAAGTTGTAAATCATAATTAGCATTTGGGTTTTGAAGTTGCTGGTTTAAGGTACTCAACCTTTACAGCATTTACAACAAAGCCTATAAGCTAGCCCATTTGATTTGGCCCTAACTGTATATGTTGGCCTAAGTTATGGAGAGCCCGCTTATGGAAAGCCGAGGGTCACAGTTTTCTAGCTTCTTTGTTTGCAGGATGTCCAGTAAGAATCTTTCTCGGGATAGATGATGTGGACCTGTAACCTTTGAGGCAGCCTGTCCTGGACCGGTAATAAGTATGTTAGATATGCTTCGGGTTGTATGGGTACTGGAAAAGGATCTGCATAGAGCCCTTTTTGGGATTGTCGGTCTATAGTGTCAAACGTCTACCTAGTCAACTGTAAATTTGTCAGATTTAATGCGCACACTTGGCAATCGCAGTTTATGAGATTCAAGAAATTTGTATATATGTGTATACATATGTGTGTGTATATCTTACTAAATAAATAAGGAGTTGGGATTTGTAACTTTGGTTTGGTAGTTCGTCCTGGGACAATTATGTGATTTACTTGCTTAACTGAAGGCCTTTTGGTCAATAATACACTCAAACTGAAAAGGTCACTCTCACCTTGTCATCTTCTCCATTTTTCCATTTTGTACATTACTCTCTTGCCCTTCACTTGTTATTTTTATCTTGTTTTCTCAGCCTCAACATCTTATTCAAGGTTACTTGTATTTTCTCTGCTTTTGTTCCAATTCCTCCTTCGACTTTGCTACAAATGAAACACATTTACTTGTTATATTGTGGTCTTACCCTCAATTTTTTTTCGTCTCCTAAAGTATCCAAACTAGAAATATTAACGTAATTAAATGGGGAAATGCAAATTCCTTTGTGAATTCCTTTGTTTGAGCAATCGCATTAAGATATCATCTTTATTGTTGCTCAAACTAGGGAATGCAAATTCCTTTGTGTCCTTTGCTTGTAAGAAATTGAATTTGTACCATGCATATAGTAGGATTTTACCAATGAAGCTTGTGGTTGTTTTGTTATTTTGCAAAATATTTTAATGGACATTAGGAAAAGGAACCTTAGTTTCACAACTTACGATTAGTTTCACAACTTGCGACAGCTTGCCCTAGATCTTGAGAGTTCTACTTTAACTGGAACTACTTTATCTGGAGCATCGCAAACAAGCATTTTTTTAAGGTTTAATTTTATTTTGCACCCCTTAACTTGAACGGGATTCTCACTTAGCATCCCAAACTTTAGTTTTGGACACTTTGCCCTCAAAACTCTCAAATTCGTCCTGCTTCAACCCTTCTTTTTTTTAAAAAAAAAAAACTGTTTAAAAAAATTAAAGGAATTTTTCTGTGTTTATGACAAATTCAGTAAGATGTACAACAATATTTGTGCCATCACAAATAAAGATTCCAATAACTTTTTTGAGGTGTTAAAAAAAAAAAAGAGTTAAAGTGGGGCTAATTTTGGAGTTAGGGTTGCAAAATATCCAAAATTAAAATTCGTGATGCAAAATGAGAATTAAGTATAAATTGAGAAATACAAAAATGGAATTAGTGCTTTTTCTAATATCCTGTGCTGACAAGACAAGTACTGATCAAAGCATTTTAGCAACCTTCTCAAGTAGCAACTGGCAATACAGAAAGGCACATTATGCCCCTGTTCAGTAGCAAGCAATAGGAAAACAAGAAAGATGAATTTTGAATAATTAATAAAATTATAAGAGTATGGAACCAATTGGAGTGGGAATGGATTTTGAGGCAGTGATATGTTTTGACAGGTAAGGGTTAAATACAGTAAACCCCTTTTAGGTTTGGCATATTTTGCACTAAATTATTTAACGTTATTTTTTTTTTCTCACTTTATCCTTTTGATTAACGATCAAATATAATTCCACCTTTAGTGTGTTTAAAAAGACAAATTGACCTCTAAAGGTTAATCGCGGTAAACTCCTTTAAGGTTTAAGCGATATTTTACTTTAATCTCTCATATAAGTTTTGTATCATTTAATACTTTGGGATAAATAAAAAGCAATAATGTTGTCAATATTGTTAAAAATATTGTTAAAAATATAAGTATACTCTAAATTAATTAGTATTCTAATTCTAGAATTATGCTTTCATCAATATTTAAAACTTAAAAATACGATAAAATAATTAATTTTAAATTTTTTTATGAACATTATTAAAGCTATTTAATCTAAATTATTTTAGTTTGAGGTTTAACTTATATGTATAAAGTTACTTCGTATAATTTAGGTGATAATTGAATTATATTAATAAAGGAAAAAAAAAGTAAGAAAAAAATTATTTTAAATATATATAAAAAAAAAAAATAGAAAATGGAATGATATAACTTTAATAGATGATTATGGGTTTTGTATATTTAAAAATTTTCTTTTACATGAAAATAAAATATAATGGAAAGACTGAAAAATACCAATAGTAATAGAAAATTTTTGTATTTAAATTTTTTTCACAAGTATTTTAGAAAATCACTGTTGTTAGTGGCATCATTATATTTTTAATTATTTTGACAATAATTTTATATTGATTAATGACCAAAGTAGATTATTTGATACAAAACTAAGATTAGTGACTAAAATAACAAATATACTAAACTTTAAGGGATTAATTTTATCTTTTCTTATAGTGTCTAGGGGTAAAAATGTCTTTCTTGATTTTTTGAAAATAGTCAAATTTTTTATGTGTACTAACAGAAATGACAAAGTAAAATAACGTTAAGGGATTTAATGTAAAACAATCCAAAGTTTAAAGAGATTTACTATATTTAACTCGAATAGTAACTACTAATTTGTGTCAAATATGTCACAACTAATTAATTAGTATCCTTGTATAGTAGCAAGTTTGATTTTGTTTATCTGCAGTGCATTGTCTTGAAGAAATTTCATTCTTTTTCCGTTGTTATTAATGAATAAGTGAAGCATTTATCAGTTAAGCTTAAGGGTGTTTTGGAATTGATTAGTGAAGAGTCGTATAAACACACATGCTTTGGTAATATTTTATCATGCGCTAACATAAAATGAGGATATTTGGCTACGTTAGTCCTTACACCATGATTTTCTATTACAAAAAACTTGTAGCTGGAGATATTGTTGCTGAAAATATGTTCGCGTTAAAGTTTTAGATCCCTACAAAAGCAATTAGGATCAATCATGAACTTGTAGATAGCATGACAAACTCAAAACCTAGGTAAGAAAATTGGAATTCTTAATTTTGTAAGAACTTTTAAATTTTCTTGCCCCTTGACAACTCCATTAATCGTTGGTTGGTCATTCAAGTTAGTATTTGTCTCACAATCATCTACACAATTTTCTACCAAAAAAATAAAAATAAAAATAAAAAAAATCTACACAAGTTAAGCCCACCTGTGTATGGATTTTTCGCCCCTGTTGAACCTTACCAAGCCCTTATGAGTCTATGTTATATATATATATATATATATATATATATATATAGCATAAACCTAAAAAGATTAAAGAGACCCACTTAAAAATAAGAACATGCCATGTGATTATATGTATACACACGGCTTAGTCCACTATATATTTTGTGCATGATAAATCACACATTTGTGCATATTAAAAAATTTTATATGGACTCGATTTCTGACATAGTGTCATAAATTTTTTGATTTATATACTTTCACATCACCTCACTTCGCTCTAGTGTGTGTATACTATATATATACACACACATATGTATGTATATGTATATATATATACATATGTTTATTTATATGTATGTACATATATAAACATATGTATATATATATACATATACATATGTGTGTATATATATATATACACACACATACATGCGTACATATATATACATACATACATATGTATGTATATACATACATACATGCATAAGTTTATATGTATATATATATACATACATACATATATATATTTGTACATATATATATACCTGTATACATATATACATACATACATACATACATATATATCTGTGTGTGTGGGCTATAATATTATTATTTTTAAATTTTATAATTATTTTCGCTAATTTGCTACTGTTTAAATATAATGTAAATTAATTATCAATTTTTATAACTTGTACATTAAGGAATGTAATATGGTCTTTGCAAATGATACCTTGCATAATCCATACAATACACTCCTTCCGTCCAATTTTATTTGGCATCGTCATATTTGCACATAATTAATAATATTGTAAGAAAAATTAATATTTGACCAATTAATAAAACACATTTTTTATAATTATCTCTCAATTCAAATTCAAATTTGTTAGTTAATTGTGTAGTTTCAAATTTTGAAATAATTTACGAGAGTAATTAATGTTGAAATATGAATTTAATATTACTTTTTGAAACTTTCATGAAGGGTAAAATAATTTTAATATATTTTTTATATTAAAGAGTGATAAATAATTTAGAATAAATAATAATTAAAAATAATAATAAATAAAATATGACGTATAAAATAGTAAATAAGGAACGCAATGTGCTTTGTACTAATGACCGCTTGCATACTCCATACTTATAGCTCCTTTAAGAGGACTTTTCTTGTTTCGCGTCCACGTCTAGTTCGCGTCATTGCTATGTAAGGCTACCCACACTTTTTTTTTTTGGGAACAAAATGGCCTTCAATTTATCTACAATTAAAATTGCCCCTGCATTTTTTCCCTGGACCCTACTTTTGTATTGTAACCGATGGAAATCTAACTTCTAAACCTGCTAACACGAGTCCCTTGTATTTGGTGATGACACATGTTTAATTTTTATTGGTAATAACTAACTTTGCAAACCACATCTCTCGACTTCCAAAAACATCTCAAATAGCCCAACTAATCACGAGGTAGGTTTTACAAGCATTGACCCAACAATATGTCGGTAATAGAAAAAATTTTCACTTGAATTGGATTTATAATAAGTGAAATAGATTTTTTGATTCATATTTAAACACATCATTTTAAAAAAAATTATTTTTATTGAGTTAAAGTAATATAAATAAATATAAATTAAATGATCTATCCCACCTATTATAAATTAGATCCATATAAAAAAAAATTTGGGTAATGGGCCATATTTGTTTTGACTAAAAGCTCTCATCTCTCATAGCACTTATCCGTCTGTCTCTTATACACATCTAGGGTGGGCGCTAAGACAAATAATGAAAGCTATTCACAGACAATTCATTTATTTACAACCAAAAGTAACCTTTGTCTAATGACAACAAAGCTCATAAATAGTTTCAAACTGTTTGAGCCAGTTGAAGAACTTAGAATTAGATTCTCTAATTGTATCTGTCTCTTAGTTGAATGTTGAAAGTGTATTTGATTATCTGAATTTCGATCCCTTTTTAGTAGCACCCAAGCCCCTTATTTATAGAATTACATAAGGAGGCATAAGGTTAACTCTACGCTAGTCCAGTTGAAGCTGAATTATATTGCCCTTAATGAGGCTGCCACATAGGTACTTCTAGAACAATTTAGGTAATATGCTATGTGTCACTAATCCACATCATCAATAGTCCTCTCGGCTTAGTGTCGAGCCTCACCGATGACAACCAAGACTTTTATACCGAGCCGAGGTGAAAACTTCGGAGCACTTTCGTACCCCCAATTGCCAACCCGAGGTCTTAACGACCCTTGGGATCCTCGGCGGGTCGTAACTGCAGCATTAACTCTCAAGGGTGACGTTTTCGTTGAGTCCCCATGCTTCCTGAATTCAGTATACATTTATTGTACTGCAGAATTAGCCCCGATTTTGCTGCAAAATGCCTCGTTTTACGCGTCGTAACGCCGGCACCACGTCCCATTTTTCACGCCATATCCCATTTATCAAGCCATAATGCCTCGCTTTGCACGTCATAACGCCTCACGTTTCCCGCCTAAACGCCTTTTTTCATTTCGAAACCGTCAATTTTTCCCCCCAGAACCATTGAACATTCTGAAAGAAAACCCTCATATTTATACCCCCAAATCATTTTTCTTTCCCTTACTCACCACTCCATCAAAATAAGAGATAATTTTTCTTTTCAAATACTAACTCTGTCTACTCCATTACATCCCCAGAGACTCACACACTTTCCCTTTTTTACTCTCATCCCCCAGTCCCCTTTCTTCCGTCCTCTGCCATTCTACCGTTGCCGATTTTCGACCGCTGCTCCACGCCACCACTGGACACCACTAGGAGTTCCCCCAAAAATTCCCACTTCTCTAATTAGCACGCCGGTTCCCCCTTCCCCTGTAAACGCCGTTGATAGAAGGAAGAGGGATGTTAAATCCTTTCGACGAAGCCCTTCTGGTAGCAGTGCCACTAAACTTTCCTCCCGATCCCCTCTTCTTCGAACCACCACAAAACGACCACCCTAACCTCCAAACAGAAAATGTATCAAACTCCCTCGACCCCGAGGATATCAAAATCCTTAGGGATAGGTGCCGTTTTCCCAAGAACGTGCATATCAAACTCCCGAACCCAAGGACCAAGGCCACCTGCCACCACCTGGCTACTTAACAGTCTACCAGGAACAACTGGAGGCAGGGCTGAGGCTCCCAATAGCGCCTCTCCTCGTCAACCTATCCAACCACTGGGATATCAGCATATCCCAACTGACCCCAAACGCGCTTCGGGTGATTGCCGGCTTCACCTTTTTATGTAGATTACACGACATCCCTCTCTCCTTAGACACCTCTAGGATGATGCTGAAATTATCCCCTACAAAGGGATTTTTTTACATATCTCCCCGAGCTGCCGACAAACAGCTCACTTCGGGTAACCCCTCATCTATTCTCAAGACTGGAAAAATTCATTTTTCTTCGTCCGGTACCTCGACCCTGCAATGCCCCGGGGTCCATGGAACCTTATAAAAGAAAATCTAAAAACCAAAAATGCCTCTCCCCCGGACTCCATCCACGCCCGGAGGCTCGTCGAATCCAACCTCCAGATAAACTTCAATGACTAACCTGCCATCTTATCAAACAACATTCTGGCCTGGGCAGGACTGTTTTCTACCCACGACATCCACCCGAGCTACGACCCTCAAGAAGGTCATCATCATCATTTCTCACTTGTCTTTTTTTTATATCATTACTTTTTCCTGACCTTTCATCTTATGCTGAGCTCGGAGCATTCCACAGGGGGTTGGTGTCCACCACAGCTCTCTTCGTCAACAAGCGGATCCTCATCCGTCACCATCAACACGCCATCAGGAAGTGCCGAGGCTACACCTTCAACCTCCGCATCCTTGAATCAAACTGAGGCGGTCAGTCTGCCTGGGAGACCAACTGGAGAGGTAACTCTGGCTCAGTTCATCCCACCGAACCCGAGCTGACTCGGGTTACAAGGAAAAGGACTAGGGATACTGCTAGCCTCAGGGAGGATCCTTTTTCAGCCATGACCCTCTCGTCCACGTCATCATCGCCGAGGTCCCTCGTTCCAGTAGCGAGGGTTCGGACCCCAGGGACAGGCTCGGGAAACGTCCCTCTATCCAAATAACTTATCACTTCATATGGTAAGGACCGCCGAACCTCATTCGTTCCCACTCCTTACTCCTTCTTTATTGTCCAGAGCTAACATTTTTTTATTTTTATTATTTTTTTTTTTAGGTGATAAAAGATACACTCCCGAGGAGGAAAGGAAATTTACAGGGTCACAAGATGTGCCCTGGGGTCGATTGTCTGTCGACCCTCTTCCAGTACCTTCCACCTCGGGGAGCTCTGATCTCCGACCCACCCCACCGATCGATGTAAACGATCGGGCTCAATTCCTGAGGATGGATCGAGAGCAGGCAAAAATGGTGGCATTACCTCGAGATGTAGCTAAAACTATGTCAAAAGGCTCACCCCTCAACAAAGGCTAGACGAACTTCACGTCAGCCTGATGAACGTAAGTCTATCTAATCCTTTGTGAAATTCCAACTTTTTTGCAACTCGGACTTCAACTAATCATTTGGCCTTTTTTGCAGGCCATCATCATTTTACTCACCATGGTAGAACGGGAGGCCTCCTTCAACACTGCTTTTAACTCTATGAAGGAAGAGTTAGCCCACGCGAAGTCCAGTGTGGATCAGGCAGTGAAGGAGGCTGTCAATGCCAATGAGATGAAATGCAACATCGAGGCGGGCATAAAATATGACGAGTGGAAGGCCGAGCTGACCGAAGTGAGGGACAAGCTTCGGTAATCCGAGCTGGAGAAAAAGACTCTCGAAGTGGATGTCGGCGATCGAGACAAGAAGGTCGCAGATCTGGAGCAAAGGGTTCTTCAACTTCAAGAAGCTCAGCTGGCCAAGGCAAAGTTCGCCTCTCGGGAGGTGGAGCTGCGGATCGAAGGCAGGATCGCCTCAATTCGTGGCTTCGGCTGAAGCGGATGAGATGTTGAAGGAGGTTACAAAAAAGGTCTTCTCCATGGGGTTCACACTGGCCTGTGACCACTTGGTGAAGAACCCTGATTTGTATGAGGGGCTGCCATACGATGCTTCCGTCACCGAGGAGGTCATCAATGGCCTACAAGCTCAATTCAAAGCCCCGCTTCGATTCCCAAAACTTCTGAAACGACTCTGCTAATCCAGGGCCCGAATCCCGAAGCCAAGTCCGAGCCTACGAACCAAGCTTCCACCTACACTGCCGAGCCTTCCACTTCCGGTGCTCAGGCTGATGTAATTTTGTTGTAATAGTTAGGAACTCCTTTTGTAATAGTTAGGATCTTTTAATGAAATTCCTATGTTTTGATAACTTTGTCCCCTTGATAAGAGCCTCGGTTTTCTTTGCTTCTGGCCTTTTACCTGGTTTTCAATTTCTTTATTTCCTGCATTTAAAATAGAAGTTTTATGAAATAAGCAGGTAACAAACTTTAGGAAGCCACACTTAAGCATTCCAATCATAAAAGATTGTCGAAGACTCCCTTTCATTCTGAACTTAGGCCTTGTTTAGACCCTTCCGAACTGAGGCAAAAGGATTAAGCTTGGTTCCTTATGTTTGCCTTAGCCATTTAATTTGAGTCAGACTTTCCAAAGTCCAAAGGATGATGTTTTGCTTAAGCAAGGCAATCAAGCCTCTTTGAGGATCGGATCCTTTTCAATTTCATTTTGCTTGGAGGGGGCTGCTTAGTTTCTACCCTTGTGGGGAAACTGCTTGGCCTCGGCTCCCAATGTTTGCTTTTTATATTGAACTGGATCCAAACCTCTGAGGGTTGGAACAGCTCGAAGTTTCTTTGTGCTTGAACCGGACCTCGGAGGGTTGGTACACTTTTGGTTTTGCTTGGGGGGCTACTAAGCCTCTATCCTTGAGGGGGGACTGCTAAGCCTCGGCCCTCAATCATTTATTTTTTTGTTGAACTGGATCCAAAACTCTAAGAGTTGGTCCAGCTCGAGATATCTGACTATGCCTTGTCCGAACCTCTAAGGGTGGGCGCGGCTTTGTTTTTGTTTGGGGGGGCTACTAAGTCTCTGCCCTTGAGGAGGGACTGCCAAGCCTTGGCCCTCAATCAGTTGCTTTTTTTGTTGAACTGGATCCGAAACTCTAAGAGTTGGAACAGCTCGAACATCTGACTATGCCTTGTCCGAACCTCTGAGGGTTGGTGCGGCTTTGTTTTTGCTTGGGGGGCTACTAAGCCTCTGCCCTTGAGGGGGGACTGCCAAGCCTCGGCCCTCAATCAGTTGCTTTTTTTGTTGAACTGGATCCGAAACTCTAAGAGTTGGAACAGCTCGAACATCTGACTATGCCTTGTCCGAACCTCTGAGGGTTGGCGCGGCTTTGTTTTTGCTTGGGGGCTACTAAGCCTCTGCTCTTGAGGGGGGACTACTAAGCCTTGGCCCTCAATCATTTGCTTTTTTGTTGAACTGGATCTGAAACTCTGAGAGTTAGAATAGCTCGAACATCTGACATTTGAAAAAGGGAGGACTTTCATTACATTCCTTGATAATATTTCTTCAAATTTATAATGTTCCATATTCTGGGATCAGGATCCCCTCTCATGTCAACCAACTTGTAATAGCCCGAGGTGTGAGCTTCTATTACATGATAGGGTTCTCCCAGTTTGGATCTAACTTCTTAATCCCCTCTACACGACTTGCTTCATTCTTCTGAAACACCAAGTCTCTGGCCGCAGATACCGATCCTTGACCCGGGCGTTGTAGTGTTTGGCCATGACTTGCTTGTACTTGGATTCCCGGATGGATACGCCTAATCTCTTTCCTCAAGTAAATCTAGGTTAGCTCACAGGGCCTCATCGTTGAATTCCAAATAGCACAAGGATACTCGAGCCGAGGGTAGCCCAATCTCCGTGAGGATAACAGCCTCGGACCCGTAGGCCAAGCTGAAGGGAGTGTTTCTATTAGCCGTTCGAGGTGTAGTCCTGTATGCCCATAGGACACTAGGAAATTCCTCAATCCAAGCACCCTTGGCTCGATCCCCTTTCAAGTCAAGTCTTGAGTCCTGTCAACAGGGTTCTGTTGCATACTTCGATCTGTCCATTTGCTTGCGGATGAGCTACAGAAGTGAAGTGTTGTTTGATGCCGAGGTTAGCGCAGAAGCTCTTGAAAGGCTCTCTTTCAAATTGCTTCCCATTATCAGAAATGAGTAAAGCAGGGATACCGAACTGGCAAACAATACTTTTCCAAAAGAATTTTTCTATTGCTTTTCCCGAGATTGTAGCCAGGGGCTCGGCCTTGATCCACTTGGTGAAGTAGTCAACCGCAACTATTAAGAACTCAAGCTTGCCTATCCATCTGGGAAGTGGGCCCAAAATGTCAATTCCCCACTGAGCAAATGGCCATAGGCTCTGAATAGGAACCATATCCGAGCCGGGTCTTCAGGGTATTGGCGCATGAATTTGACACTGGTGACACTCCGCACCAAAGTGTCTGCCTCAGAGTGTAAGGTCGGCCGGTAGTATCCAGTCAACAAGACTTTGTGAGCCAAACTCTGGAGGATCGACGTGACTTCCACATATGCCCTCGTGCACCTCTCGTAAAATACAGTTAGCTTTGGATGGCGTGAGGCACCTCAGCAAGGGGCACAAGTATACTTTTTTATACAAAATTCTGTCAATAAGAGTATACTTGGCGGCTCTGTACTTTATCTTTCTAGCTTCGGCCGGATCCTCGGGGAGCTTCTCATTATTCAAATAATTTATTATGGGTCCCATCCAACCGAGGTCTGGTTGGACACAAGAGATTCTTTCAGAGAAGTCAACAGACCTGCGTTCCCGCAGTTCTACCAAAATCTCTTTCGTTAAATGGGAGTTTATTGCCGAGGCTAGTTTTGACAGAGTATCAGCATGCGTATTTCTAGTTCGGGCAATCTTAATGATGTCCACTTTTTTGAATTTTCCAATCCAGCTTTTGACCTCGGTTAAGTACATTTTCAGAATCACGGCCCGAGCCTCGTAATTTTCCAGGCTTTGATTTACAACTAGCTGAGAATCTGAATGTATCTTTAAGGTTCGGGCACCCATATGATGGGCCATTTTCATCCCACAGATGAGAGCCTCATACTCAGCTTCATTATTTGTTGCCTTGAATCCGAACCTGAGGGTGTAAGTGAGATAGTCCTCTTCTGGGAATCGGATTATTATCCCTGCCCCGGCTCCGGATTCACACGAAGCTCCGTCGACATGAAGGTCCCATGGGAGATCTTTCCTCATTTTCTGTTCCTTTGCTGGATCAGTCACCGTGATGAGGTCAATCCTCTCGATGCCACAGCTTTCTGCAATGAAATCTGCTAAAGCCTGAGCTTTGATTGCGGTCCGAGGCCTGAACTCTATGTCAAATTCAAACAGCTCCACAGACCACTTTAGCATTCTGCCTGAAGCGTCTGGTTTGCTCAAGATATTTTTCAAAGGAAGGTTGGTCAAAATTATTATCTTGTGACCATGAAAATAGGGTCTTAGCTTCCGAGCCGACACTACCAATGAGAAGGCTGCCTTCTCAATGGGGGTGTAGTTCCTTTCAGTTGGATCTTGAAGTACTTTGCTTACAAAATACACAGGACATTGGTTGCCTTGCTCATCCTGCCTCAAAAGAACCGAGCTGACTGCTGGTTCTGCGATTGAGACATACAGGTATAGCGGTTCTCCTTTTTGTGGAGATGCGAGTTTCAGCAAGGTGCCCAGGTATTCTTTAAGCTCTTCAAAGGCTTTACAAGCTTCTTCGGTCTATTGAAAATCTTCGGTCTTCTTTATGAGCCGGAAGAACGGCAAGCCCCTTTCGGCTGATTTGGACAGGAATCGATTCAGGACCGCCATTCTACCGGTGAGTCTCTGAACCTCTTTCACCGAGGTGAGAGTTTTCATATTAATTATGGCTTGCACCTTTTTAGGGTTCGCCTCAATTCTCCTAGTGAGAGACAATGAATCCCAAGAATTTTCCCAAGGGGACCCCAAATGTACATTTTTTGGGATTCAGCCTCATTTGGATGGATCTTAATGTCTCGAATGTCTCTCTGAGATCTTCCAAGGTTTTCTCATAGATGTGTAGGTTCGGCTCTTAACCACCATGTCGTCAATGTATACCTCCATGTTTCGTCCTATTTGGGACTTGAAGGTTTTATTGACGAGGCGTTGATATGTGGCTCCAGCTTTTTTGAGTCCGAAGGGCATAGTACTGTAGCAGTACGTGCCTCGGTCAGTGATGAAAGAGATTTTCTCTTCATCTTCTCTGGTCATGTATATTTGATGGTAGCCTTTGAATGCATCCAAAAAGTGTAAAGTGTAAAACCCAACAAATGAATCTACTACAGTATCGATCTGGGGGGTACGGATAACTGTCCTTTGGACAGGCTTTATTAAGATAAGTGAAATCTTGGCACATTCGCCAAGAATAATCTGGTTTTGTTGCAAGGACTGGATTACAAATACTTCTCTAATTAATCTAGCCACTAAGAGTTTATCCACCTCGATTTCGATTATTAAGCTGCGCTCTAGACCGAAGAGGCGCTTCTTCTGCTTCACTGGTTTTTATGCCGGGTGCACTTAGACTCTCCGAGTTTGTGCCCAATAATTTCTCGAGGGACGCATGGCATGTCTTCGACGGTCCAGGCGAACACATCCTTGTATTCGGCTAAAAGCCTGAAGAGAAGGCCCTTAAACTCTGCTGGGAGGGTAGCACAGATCTTGATTTTTTGATCAGGGAGGCTCGGATCTAGTGATACCTCCTCAATTTGAACCTCGTCTTGGGGCTCAATTTTTGCTTAGCCCTTCCCCTTCGGCTCGGGAGGTTTGGGGATCTCAATAGCTCCGAGCTGGGGCTGCGCATTCTCTTCCGCGTCCCTCTGACCTATCAAAGGCTCTTCAAAGCCATCCCAGGTGGATGAGGCATCAAAGTTTTGCAAGTAAGCCTTGTCAGCGATGGACATCGTTTGCGATTGAGACCGCAAGGACATCATATAGCAGGCTCGGGCCTCCTGTTGGCTGCCAATGACTGTTCCTTCAGATCCATCCCTCAACATGAATTTTATCCCAATATGGAACACGGATGAAAGGATTCTGTCGGTGACTATTGCATGTGTCAGCCCATGATCATATTGTAGGAGCTGTCCCTTTTGACGACGACGAAGTTGGTCATCTCAATTCTGTGCTTCGGGAGAGCCCCAAGACACAATGGGAGCATTATTTGTCCCTCGGGCACTACCGAATCTCTGGTAAAGCCAACCAATAGAGTCTTGAAAGGTTTTATCAAAGAATCGTCCATATGCATTTTGACCCAAGCGTCCCAGAAGATTATGTCCGCCGAACTTCCAGTGTAGACGAACACACGGTGCATTTCATATCCAGCCACATTTACGTGAATTACCACGGGGTCATTGTGTGGCATTTGGCTGGGAACGGGGTCCTCGGAGGTGTATCCGAGGGTCATAAATGGCTTCAGTCGCTTCTCCCGATCCTCGCCCGAAGTAATATTTCGGACATATTTTTTCCCGACCTTGTTTGAGTCCCCGGTCACCGGACCTCAAGCAATTGTGTTTATCACCCCATGGATCTGTTCGTCTTGGTTTGCCTGGGGATTAATAGTTCCTATTTTGGCCGCCTCAGTTCTGTTGACGAGGCGGCTGGCGAGGTTGCGCCAGATTTCTTTGGTTGGCAGTGTTCCTTTGGAACTCTACCGCAGTTCGGCAGATGAACTGCTGCAAATGTCCCTCTTGGATGGCCTTCTCGATTTCAACCTTCAGGTGGTTGCATGCCTCAGTGTCATGGCCGTGTTGACCATGAAAAGCGCAGTACTTTGCCCGGTCTCTTTTGTCCGAGGCTGACACCATTCGAGAGGGTGGCTCTAAAAGGCCCAGGTGTTGTACTTGAAATAAAATTTCCCTCCTCGATACATTGAGAGGTGTAAAGTCAGCCTCGGGATGGCTCCTTGTTCGTGGGGGTCGGTTCCCGATATTGTTGCTCGGGAAGACCACCCGGTTCGCCAAAGGTGTGGCTCTAGAATAGCTCAACCTATCAGCGACCCTCAGCTTTTTCGATGATGAGGGGTTCGGAGTCTTGAGGACTTTTTCTCTTTGTGTATCGTAAAGTTCTCTTTTTGTCGTCCTGTTCGACTCTTCACCCCGTATGAACTCCGATGCTCTTTCGAGAAGTTCAGAATAGGAGCTCGGCATCCTTTTGGCCAGCTCGGCGTTGAAGTTACCTGGTTTGATGCCACTGCAGAAAGCAGCCACCAAAATTCTTACTTCAACATTTTTTATTTGGACCACCTCATCATTGAAGCGATTCACAAATTTACTAAGTGACTCTACAGACCTCTGTCGGATGTTCATGAGGTGCGATGTGTCCTTCTGCAATATCGATTTACTCCTGAAATGACCAAGGAAAGGCTTCGCCAGGTCGTGCAAAGTGGCGATTGAGTTCGTCGGCAGCTCCTGGTACCAATTTTGTACCGAACCTCGAAGAGTGGTGGCAAACAAATTGCATCGGGTCGCGGCACTGTAGCCATAAAGGCTAGTGATCGCCACCACAAGCTGCAGGTGATCTGACGGATCAGATTCTCTCTTGTAGCGGTCTAGGTCCGGCAGCTTGAATTGCATTGGAAGAGGTTCAATTTTTGTGATAGAGATTGTGAATGGATCTCTATCAATCTCCGCCGTAGCAGGAGTATTCAAGAGTAGATTGTTTTTCCTCAAAATCTCTTGGATCTCATTTTCGAGGACTCTGCTCCTCGAACTATTTTAAAACAGCCGAAGAAGGTCCTCTTGATCCAGATTTTTTCTAGGAATATGCACAGAGTCTCTGGCGCATCGATAATTTCTCGCTTGTCGATGAGTGTGACTCATCAGATTGTTCGTTCGAGGAGCGACTTTGTCAATTTGTGATGTAGGTCGGTTGGGCTCATGGCATCAACAGGCTTTTTTGCAGGTCGTCAGCCGGGGTCACGCTTCTGTTCGGCTTGTGGAGTGGCTGCTCGGTTTGAGCGCTCAAATGGAGTTTGGCTCTCGCGCTGTTCCACGAACGCTCGGAAAGACTCGAAGTAGTCAGCAATGTACTTCAGGACATCATCATGCTTTTGTTGAGCCTCAGTTGGTGTACCGACGTTTTCTAGTTCGCCGGTATGCACCACGAGGTGCTGATTGCTAGACATCGTCTCGGCATCCTTGCTAGCAGTTCTACGTGTTCCACGGTTCTTCATCCTCCTCATAACAAAAACAGACAATTCAGATGGTTGAGAATTGATTGAAAGTGATGGAAATCTGTAGATTCCCGCAGATGGCGCCAATTGAAGAAGCTAGAATTAGATTCTAGGAGGAGGAGAAAGAAAGTGGAAGAGCTGAATGTTGAAAGTGTATTTGATTATCTGAGTTTTGATCCCTTTTTATAGAATTACATAAGGAGGCATAAGGTTAACTCTACGCTAGTCCAGCTGAAGCTGAATTACATACTTGCCCTTAATGAGGCTGCCACGTAGGCACTTTTAGAACAATCTAGGTAATATGCTATGTGTCACTAATCCACATCATCACCAGTAGTTTTATTTTTTTTCAAGGGTGATATAGTAAAGATGTCTATTTTCTATACAAAATGAAATTCTGTAATTTGAATCTAAATGGGTTTTTTTTTTTTTTTAACAGTAAAGGCACTAAATTGTACTAAACTGTGTTGAGGTGATGTTTAATCTAAAATAAGAGTCATTCAACCATTTCAAATGCAATCCTCCAATATCCTTCAACAATTCGATCCTATCCACATAGCAACCAAATTGGAGTAGAATATGCCATCTTTTTATGGTTGATATGGGAGGATGTGTAAAAATTTCTTTATTTAGTTTTTAACCACCGGTAAATAGTCACCATGCTCTAATGTTCCTACGCTCAATTAGTTGTTTTAAACAAGGGTGAATATTTAATAGCAATGAAAGATTTAACTAAAAAATGAGAATTTGTAATGTGAGAACTAATTTCTGGGAGTTTAGTTAGAACAGCACTGAAGGACCAAAGATTTCCAGTTTAAGAAAATCATTAGTTAATACTTAATATTGTAGTTTTTTTCTAGTGAATTCTATAATCTCATTGAGGATCATCTTTTTGGGGATTTTAAAACACAATGGAATGCTTTCTTTTTTAATCCTATAATTGAACTTTTTAGTAACTAAAATACCTACTTGAATCTATTAATGATCAAAACCTGGGGTTTTTAAAAGACATAAAGAATTGAAGACATGAATCTAGGTCAGAATAAGTTAAGCTAAACAGTGTTTAAAGATATTACTGCTAATAATATTATTCCGCAAAAGAAATTTTACCATTCCCAACAGAATAATATCGATCCCACAAAGCAATCGCTGGGAATTGCATGCTTGAGCCTACTAAAAATTCAAGTCAAAATAGACGCAAAAATATACTATATCTTAAAAACTGAACATTTCGAAATCTTAAGATGGCCTATTAGGAACCAAAGTTGCCCTCAAAACTCTTTCTTCTCTTCCGCATTCGACTCAATTGACTGTTAAGATCTTGATAACAGAGCTTCCACAATGATAAAGCACCACAACAGTTTCTCCCGGCTTGCAAAGCTGTTTGGACTTGGCATATTCAAGGGCAAAATCCAGTGACTCTTTTGTGGATTCAGTATGAGAAGCTTTAGTACGTGCCGAGCTCAAAACAGGTAAAACCCCACGGTAGACAAGTCCGTGCATTGCTGGAGATTCATCACTACATGACCATTCAAAGGAATCAGTTCTTATCTCCGGCACAACCACGGACAAAATCGGCATACTTGGCCGATATTTGGAGACAAGTTTGGCTGTGGTTCCACCTCTGGTTAGGACTGCAATAAGAGCAGCCTTTGATGAGCTTGCTGTTTGCACTGCAGCACAAGCCAAACTCTCGAATGGGCTCATAGGCATACGGTGCATTTTCCATACTTCTCTTAAAAACATCCCCATAATTGAGAGAATTCTCGGCTTCTATGCAAATCTTAGCCATTGTTTGAACAGCAACTTCAGGATATGCCCCGGCAGCTGTTTCGCCACTCAGCATTACACAATCAGTCCCATCAATAACTGCATTAGCCACATCTGTGGCTTCAGCACGAGTTGGCCTCGGAGATTTGATCATGGATTCCAACATCTGAGTTGCAGTGACCACAGGTTTTCCTTCAATATTGCACTTGCGAATCATCACCTTTTGTACTAGAAAAATTTTTTCAATTGGGATCTCCATTCCCAAGTCTCCCCTAGCCACCATAAATGCGTCTGAATTCGCCAAAATATCATCAAAATTAGCCACCCCTTCTTGATTCTCAACCTAGAGCAGATCCAAAAATGAGTCCATTATTAAACGATACAAAAAAGAAATTTCATCAAAGTCTAAATGATACTTGTTGATTATTCGGCTCACCTTGGACATAAGTCATAATGGATTTGGCATGCTCCCCAAGAAGCTTCCTAATTGCTACAAGGTCTGAACTTTTGCGAACAAAGGATAAAGCGACAATGTCAATCTTATTGGGGATTCCCCACTTCAAAATATCCTCTTCGTCTTGCTCAGTCAAGGTAGGAAGGTCCACAACAACTCCAGGAAGATTGACATTCTTCCTCTCTCCTAAAAGTGCAGAATTTTCACATTTAACTCGAACCAGTCCTTGCTTTTTATCACAATCCAGCACTTTGAGTGTTATTGTTCCATCAGAGCACAAAATTTCACTTCCTGGTTTCAAGTCCTCAGCCAGCTTCTTGTAGCTCATTGAGATCATATTTTCATCACCCTTTATGGTATAATCAGTTGAGATTGTGAGTTCTTGACCCTGTTTAAGTTGGATTGGCTTTCCATCCTTCAACATACCTGTCCTTATCTCTGGGCCCTGAAATTGAATAACATATTAATGAATTCCCAAAGAAGTATTAAGGAAATCAATTGAATCTAAAAGTTTCTAGTATAGTAGTAATTGACACCAAGAACTTAAACAAAAGAATCCATTTGTTCAAATAGACAATTACTAATTTACTACCCCTCAATCTCAACAATCCCCCAAATTTTTGGAGAATTCTAAAAACGGAAAAGTAGAAAAGAGAATCTCCTCTAAATAATAGAAATCAGGCTGTGCTAACATGCAGAAACTGAAGGTGGGGATATGAATTTAACTCAATTTGAATAGTTAGGTTAACTGAGAATTTCTCAATTATTTGCAAAAGAGAACAGAAAATTTATGAGTGGTCTAATTTTAATGGAACAAGAAGATTTAATTAAAAGTTTTCCTGCTTTAAACAATAAATTCAAAACGAATTGCTTCTGTTAATTATTCTTCCTAAGATCAACATGTCCATCAAACATATATATGATGATATCAAAATCAAAACTAAAAAATTTAAAGAAACAAATCCAAGGAAAACAAGGCAAATGGTGAGAAAGAACTGATTGAAAGAGGAGCTAGGAGTGAATAAATGATACCTTAGTATCCAACATGACAGCACAAAGAATCCGAGTATTTTGCATGGCAGTTCGGAGATTATCAAGCGTTTCTTGATGGTATGTATGAGTACCATGAGAAAAGTTGAAACGAGCAACATTCATGCCTGCCTTCAACAGCTTCTCAATCATCTCTACTGACCTCGAGGAAGGCCCCAAAGTACACACAATCTTTGTCTTAGGCCTCCTTTGCTGCTGTTGCTGGTGCAATTCCTTTTGAGTCTCTGACGTTGTTGCGTTAACTCCATTACAACAAGATTTGAGAGAGAAAAGCATTGAATCACCAAGAGCCATAAGTAAAAACTAAACAGGAGGCGAGAAGACTATTTTGTTGTGGTAATTTTGTGAAAGAAAGAACAATTTAGGGCTGTATTTATACGTTTTATTAAGTACCAAAACAAACACTTGGGAGTTGCTTTTTTTTTTTTTTTCTTTTTTTTTTTTTTTTTTTTGTGTTGGTTCCCTTGACGGTATAAATTGACTGACTTCACTACGAAGAAATCTTACAGCAAGTCGAATATTATTTCTCCCTTGATCGTTTTCTTTTGGGTTTCCGTTTTTCTTTTGGGTGCGGGTGTAATGTGAAAGAATAGAAATTAACTTTGCCCACAAATTTTGTAAGGCAATGTTATTAAAACAAATTTTTTATATTATTTTAGAGTTAATTATACTTTGTTTCCTTATAACTTTGATCCTATCTGGATTTGCCGCTTATAAAAAAAATTACCGTATACATTTAGTTTGCTTTAACAACGATCAAAATCAAGTGTTAGTCAAAATAAAATGAAATTATATAAATTACTGAATCACCGTCACATTAATTTTCAGCCACTATAATAACACAAAATTAAACTTTACCCTTGTTTGATAAATTTACTAACTTGATTCTAAATTACAACATTTCATATAGCTCATCTGATAGTTTTGACGGTAGATTTTGTTGGCAACACAGTCTCGACTCGAGCCACAGTCACAAAACATTTTTGGCAATCAAATCCATACTTTAACTTTTGTGAAGACAATAATTTCAATAACAAAACTATCTGAAAATGACTAGAGAATTGTCAAACAAGAAGAGAGGCATGACGACTTTATATCTTTATGTGCTTAGAAAAGGTATAAATCCCACACAAAATTACATAAATATGATTCCTGAGATTATAAAACAAAAATAAAATAATAATTTCACCAAAGATCTAAATGTTATTTTTGGTATTAAAATTCTTAAACAAGTCCATCACAAATTATCGTAAGGATGATAACAAACTTATAACATGTTAATTGACTGACAAAACAACAAAGTCTGCAGAGCAAGAAATTCCTTATTCGGACATTTTATCTACATTATAAGGGGTAAAGTAAAAATTTAGCATTATAGGGGGCAAAAAATAATTTTGTACCATTATAGGGATAAATTCTAACTAAGCCAAAAAATATATGAGAGCAATTTTGTACTTTCGTGTCACCCCTAAAGTTTTGACTAATACTGAGTTAGCTTTTACTGTTTCGCTCGAAGATGCAAAAAGTATATAATTTTTTCTCAATGATATATCAAGATACGATTAAGTTTACAGGGGGTAAAGTGTAATTAACCCTTTTTTATTTACTTATACTAGTAAATCTTTCAAAGGGGACAAAATGTAATTGTTTTAGTTCAAGGGTGCAACTGAGATGTGTTAGTTCAAGGGTGCAACTGAGATGTGAGTTAAGAATTCAAGTGTTATTAATCCTAATTTCAATTAAAATAACCAATTGAGTTTATTTTTAGTAAATGTTTTGCACTATTTTCTTTAGCATTTCAAAATTTATTGAAGAATATTTTTTTTTTTTTGAAGAAAAGAAATGAATTTTAATACTATAATTTATCCCAATTCAACAAAAGTATGATTTTTTTTTTTTTTTTTTTAGTTTCAAAATTTAATAAACACTCAATAATAAGTCTCTTACAGTAGGAAAAGGCGAAGGTTGACAAGAAAAGACAATATAGGATGCGAACCATCATTTTAAGGAATTGTATTAATGTAGTTTCAGAACTTGCTAAGGATTTCCAGAAGGGAAAATAAGAATAATTCAGGCGCAAGAGAGAATATCCATTACTTGTGAGTCAAGGTAGTACACTTCAACAGGGAAAATTAAGGTGTACTTTATTGGGTTACGATTTTTTTAGTTTTTTTTTTTTTATTTTTTTGCTTCCAATTGCTAGTGTTTCATTATGCCAAAAACATTTACAAACCCCTAGCGGCAACTATAGTATGAGGGTTCTACTTTTAAGAGAAAGGAAACTTTTTTATTTTATGGATTCTAGTTTTTTGAAATTTAAACGCTAGACCTTAAAAAAAAAAATTTAATGCAAGAAAAGGGGCCGACAAAGAAAACACACAAAAAAAAAATGGAGATATTTAATGGCTGTCATAATTAATTATATTTCATGATTTAACAAACAAGATACAAAAATAAAATAGAAATATTAAAAAATAAATAGAGTGTACAAAACAACAACAAGACGACCAGCAGGCTGCAGGCTCAAGGTCTAGCGTTTATATAAACACGAATGTTTAGTCCTAGAGGAAACTAATGTAGACGACCTTAGGTCTTTTTCAGAGAACTTGAGTTTAGCTTATGCAATTTCAATTTATTTAATTTAGTCATTCATCTTTCGATCTTGATTTAGGTAGTATTCCATTATTTTTCTTTGTGCAAATGAAATGGTCTTTGATCAAAATAGTACTATGAAATACGTATTTTCATCCATAACTTGTCATTAGTAATAATTTACTATTTGTTACTTGTGAACTATAATAAAAGTCACATCAAGTTGATGACTTATAATACAACGTTCATTAACTATATATCGAAATTATAAAACACTGTGTTTGAAATGAGGAATTTGAATAGATTTGATTTGAAATTCAAATTTATAATAAATTATTCAATAAATTAATTGATTTACTTGCGAATTTGAAATCTATCAATAAAAGAGGGTGTAATTTTTAATGATTAAATGAGTAAATTTGAAATTCACTCAAATTTCATATCATTTTAAATCTACCTAATTCAAATTCATTAATTACAAATCCTTCCTTTAATTCAAATCCACCCAACCAAACACATCCTTAGAGACTTTGGGTGTAGTTCTTTCAAATACGAAAATGCAATGTATTCAAATAGTCGTTGAGTCCCAAAAAATGGGTATTTAAAATTATCCGCTAATCACTGACCAGGAATAATCCTTTAGGCAACACTAAAGTCGTCAAGAAGACTCGAGGCACTTTATCTTATGAGCGAAATGCTCTTATGATTATATATATATATAAAAAAAAGGAATGCTCCTTCAATGAGCATATGGGATCATGCTCTTTCGATCCCCGATTCTTGAATTACGTTCAATAAAGCTTCTTGAAAGGATATGTGTAACTTAGAATAAAATTATTGTTTCTGCATAAGAATTTGCAAAAGGTTTGGCACCAGCCATTGTTGCTGGTTGCCTCTTTTTATTAGGGGAACTTATTCTGCTGGATATGTATGAATTGTTCGTCCTTTATAGCATGAAAAATGGAGGGAAAGCCATAATGCATAGGCATTAGCATCCTTGAGCAATATGCTATGTTCTGAAGAAAAGAACTTGCACGTATTTTACATTCCTTTTTTCCTTTGGTGGTAAAGTTGTTAGGAGAATGAATGATATTGTAGATATATCAGGAAAGACTTTCTATGATATTCTAAACAAATATAGAAGCTAGAAGGAATTTAACGATGATATTCTAATGAACTTCAGAATAGCAAGACATTGAAAATATAAAATTTTGAAAATTCAGGAAGAAAAAGCGGTCAACCTTGCACAAAATCTTAAATCGATAATTACCGGATTCATTAGGTAACTCCGGGAATTGCGTGTTAGCTTATGCATTTTTATTTGCGATGGTATACGTACCAGATGACCAAATTTGATGTACCATCTTTACCGTCAATCCGCCAAAAATTTGATCAATTAAGAAGCTATGTAATATTTTGTACACAAAATATATGTATGTATCTCTTATGTATATTAATACTAATTATAATGAACTTGTTAATATTTATTGTTGTCTTCTTTTTAGGAGATCAATTATTGCCATGTTCACATATATGGTATAATTTAAGGCAAACGAAAATTATACTAAATCAAATTACACTAAGAGTATAGGAAGACAATAAAAAGAAGCAACAAGAGACAAAATGAAAAGAAAATTTCAGGAGTATAATTTCTTTTAAACTGTTATGATTGTGTTCTTTATTGCTTTATTTATTTTATTTTTGTTGTTTTGTATTGAATATTTTGAAAGGAGATATAATTTTTTTTGAATTATAATTCCAACTTTTTACATTGGCATAAAATTTGTAATGGTTGCTTTTATTATTTAAATTTAGGTTTGTACAAAAATTTATATTGAGAATATACTAACGAAATTAAATTAACATTCTATGTATCGAAATAGTGTGTCGGTTAAATCTACCCTTAACGTAGGTTACTATATTTTTACGAAGTGACGTGTCACGTACCTATATTCGTATCACGTACTAAAGTATATCACAAATCTTGTAACTATGTTGTGCACACACCCAAAGCGACTTTCCATCCAAATTAATTCGAGGCATTGCACAACAAACCACCTAAAAAGGTGCGTTAGTGTGTTAAAGTGAGCTTCTTCGACAATAATGCAGGTTCCAGTCTCCCAGTGTGGGCCACGGGAAAAAACTTGCATAAATACCGTCTTTTAACTCTTTCAGTAAACTGTAAATCTTGTAATATAAATTAAATTTTATAGAATATTTTCTGTATCAGCAAATGTAATTTATTCTATAAGATGCAAAATGATTCACACATGAGGCAATACAATTTTTGCCTTGGCTAGGTGGTATGAATACATCCTTTGCCTACAAGGCTCATCCGTGCTCAAATCCAATATTTTCACCTATAAAAAGGAAAATATGCACTATGCAGTTACAGAGAACCAGAATCCACACTGCTCAGGGTATATTATCCAAGATGTTGCAAAAGCATAATTCCAGCAGAATCAAAAGTTTCAGTCAGTTCAATAGCATACATCAGCAGTCGAGCATTTGCACAAAACTTGGTGCAAATTTTCACCATTCACATCCAGAATTGATTTCCAACCCTCACAAGCAATGTAAATAGCTTAGCAAAAGCATGATGTAAGTTAGATGAGGACACAGAATAAGAGCATGCTCAAAAATCAATAGATTAGAGCAGTTTCAAAGTGAAATTGATGCTATCCTTTGCAGTCCCAAACACCATCAATGCGATCTGACATTCAACCCCAATCAATGGCAGGAAAATACTTGTATCAGTGTAACTAAAAATTAAAAGAGGTAAACATATTTGCGCCAAGACCATAATACAATCCGACTCAAGGGATGTGTTTAGCCCACAACTTATAAATTGGTAGTTGGAGAGACATACAATAAGAGAAACTTCGGAAACACAATCTCTTGTATCAAAAATAAATATAAAAGAATGAGAATAGGTGTCAAATATGCCTGAGCTTTCAATCCCAGTTTCTTCTGCCAAATAGTCACATGTTGTTCTCTTTTAAAATAGATGTCAACAAGACATAGCATTTAAAACAAAACAAAACAAAACAAAACAAAACCCACAAAAAAAACAAAAACAAAAACAAAACAAAATTTTACACAACAATTTCTTCTCATCAATACACAACATCGCAAAATGGAGAGCCGACAACATAATGCGTTGGAGATCTCAATACACCAGATAATTACAACTTATTATTCTCACAAAAAAACAATATTATCAATTTCCAAAAAGCACTTCCTTTCTAAGGAAAATCGACATAAAAATTTAATAGTTCTGGCATTCATAAACAGGAAGATCTTCAACATTGCATGTAGAGATTACAACTTTCTACCTTTCCCAGGGAAAAGAAAATAAATTAATTACGAATACTAACGCATCTATCAGTAAAGTCCTTCCCTATAATTGTCTGCCTTTCGAAGTATCGTTAGCCTGCAGCACAACTCACTAAGTGGCAAGTAGTTGAGCTCAGCCAAAAATAGTGGGTGCAAATTCTTGTGCAGCAGGACTCTGGTAATTTGAAGCCTTATCCTTCAGGTGTGCAAGTAGTCTTTGTTTTACCTTCTGATTATGAGTTTTGCATAGTTGAGGAAGTCCTTGATCTGCTCATATTATCATCCTTTATGGATGAAGGATGCAAGGATGATGAAGAGATCACAGTATGATAAGATGAAGATGCAAGCTGAGCAAATGTTGGCACAGCACCACCTGTAAAATTTGCAAGTCCTGCTGGAAATGAATCAGTAAGACGAAGCAAGGATTAACTTATCCGTGTGATGAAACCAATGTTTTCGCAATCTTTCCAAGATAACCATAAATTGACTAGAAACCATATTTCTTTTTTCTGTGTTTGTTGTAAGGAGGCTGAAACTATGTTCTGTGCAAAGAAACAAAATAAATCTATATCAAGTAAATTGCAGATCGATACTTAGTGACTTCCAACGGAAACTATAGATTGTGTTAGCCAACAACTCACAACACAAATACTGTTACTCCATTAAACATCTTTCCCTCTTTTAGACCTCCGTTGTCATTGGCACTACATCATAAAATAAATTGTTGCGCTAGACTAGTAAAGAATGAGCTATAAAGACACCCAATAAAAGTCATCATGATAGCACTTTCAATAGAGTGAACTGACTTCCAGTCAAAGGGTTTAGGATTGCAAAACTATACACTAGTCGTTAAGCATTTCAGAGAAGGAATAGACCTTAGTAAGTTTATCTTCAAAGTTGTTGAGGATTAGGAAGTAAAAACTTAATTAACATAACTATATAAGGCGTAACTAAAAGGCTAAAGTTCTAAAGCCTAACTTAAGTGGGATATTCGCAACTATTTACCTGCCAATAGTTTGACTCTTAAATATTTGGTCAGTTAAGGTTTGGTAATGGCTAGTCTTGCAGAGCTTTTACACGCACGCACACACACACACACACATATTTTGCGGACGGGGGAGGAAGTAGCCAAACTGAGAATATTCACATGTACGTGTAAGTAGCATAGGCACAACTTTAATCCTCTCATCGATCATCTCACAAAAATTGAATTCCGAAGACTAAGATCTAAGTTCTGAAACATAACTGGTTTTAATTGATGAAACAGTTTTGAACATCTGAATCATATCACTGAATTATTTGTATTATTTGATAAGTATATAGAAGTTGAACACAGAGTTATTCAATTCACAATATACTTCATTATTAATTGTAATTCTCTCATCACTAGTTGAATTAGACATTTATGTTCACGTGAATGTTATTCACAATTGAATGAGAAAAATCCAATCAATCCATAAGAAATGATATTGGAATCAAATAAAAAACTGCATGTTAGGTGCATTACTTCTTTTGTGTGATAACACGCCGTGAATTTACCTTCCCTCTTTTCAACATTTTTACGGTTCATTTGGAAAAGTGAATTTAGATTGTAGGAATTTAAATAGATGAATGAATTTGAAATGATTAGCTTTGGAATCCACAATAAATAGAATATCTTGTTAGGCTAACAATTATCATAGGACAAATTGATTTACAGTTAAAAGTTGACATTAAACTAAAGGGGTCTTAGACTCGAGTTGACCCAAGACTTAAAAGGACTAAAAGGCAAATTCTGAAAACATGACATTTTCTTCCTCGTTGGGATTTTCAAAAAACCCTAACCCTCGCCACTAGCGCCTCTATTAATCCATCCTTTTCCAGGCCATTGCAACAGCCACGGCAACGGCCAGCCGTCTTCCTCTATCTCACATGCACACCCTCCTAACTTTTCTCTATGTTGCTCTTTTTCTTATCTCTTGTCGTCTCTTTTTTTCTCTCTTTAGGCAATGGCAACAGAAGGCGATGAGGGGGCATCCATCTCCCTCAGTCAAGCGTCTCCTCCCATCCCCTTTTCCTCTCTAGCACAAAATCTCTAGATCCTCTTTCTTCATTTTCATTAAAAATTGTTTAGAGGAACTTGAAATAACATGCAATTTGTGAATTCACTCATTTTAGCCATTAAAATTCCTCCCACTTCATGGTGGATTTCAAATTTCCAACCAAATTCCTTTTGTTTGGCTAACCAAGGAGAGATTTGTATTTCAAATCAAAATCCATCCAATGGACCCTAAACCAATTATCAGTCAATCACTATGCTATCTCACAAGTAATATGTTCTGGCAAAATATACAAAAGAGAATTCAAAGTTGACAGAGATGATTAGTTGGAGAGCCTCAACTTGTATCTATGATATGACAAGATGAAATACTGGAATTGGAGAACTTGCATCTTGACTCCAGCCCTTCAACACGGTCTCCTAAAGAGAAAGGTAGAGTCACATAGTTGGAAATGGTTAATATGTTTTTGGTGTAATTGATTCTTCCTCCTAGATGATTCCTCTACCAAAAACTCTTAGTATAACAATGACATGTATTGCCATGTTAGGGAGATAAAAAGTGCTAAAGAAAAGCGCGGAAAAGAGAGAAGGGAATGATAAACAGAGAAAGACCTCGGATACCGATGTGTTTTTGTTAGTTTTATGGACATAAACAAATTTAAAGTAGAAACAGCTAACTGTATCAGTCATTGAGCCATAAGTTCCTTCCACTACAAAACAAAGGTCCCAAATAAAGTGAAAATGATTACCTAATGTACTTCATCTTTTCAGAAGACTGAATTGGATTTTATCTAAAAGTAGTCATTTTAAGTAAAATTAGGCAGGTCTCAATAATTATAATAGAAGCATGAATAGTGTTCCCTTACGCAGAAATGTAAGTCATTTGATACCCAAAATACTCAAAATAGCATTCCTAACTTAAACATATAAGCAAATAAAACAAATACAAAAGTATGTGTTGAGAGAGTAAAAATAGAGAGTTCATACCCAATAGCAAGTGTTTCATGTTTACAATTATGTATTATTTTTCTATGAGATTCTCAGATTGCTTTAATTTGTGTTGTGAGTTCTGCATTTAAGATTTTATGTTATATTAATATTTCTTATGCACTTATGCTTCTTAATATTTTTACTACTTAATACTGTAAAAATTCGAAGTTTATTCACACTGATCCTGAATAAGGAATTTAGATTCCAAATAACGAACCGATTAAGCCTATATGGGAATTCTTGAGCAGGGAACTAGAACTTTACCCATTAGAATCTCAAACAAGGCAAGTTTATTCCTGATAAACCTAGAAAACAAGGGTTATATGTGCCCTAAATTTATCAGTTTTTATACTAGTTTCAATCATTTATAATGTTTAATGTTTAAGAGTGTTTGTGTGCTTTTGTTTATTTCTACTTTAATGTGTTAATATTCATTTATTTTGTGTTTTAGTGCTTATTTAGTGGTTATTCATCTTTAGTTTTTAGTGTTTTGTTTAAGCATTTAGGTGTTATTTTAAGTGTTTTAATACAAATACTAATGTGCGTTTATGTGTAGGGTTTGGTTCGACAAAACGAGGCGGCAATCGGACGAGACACTAAACGAAATTGGGAGCGAAATTAAAGATGTAGTAGGACAAACCATGGTTCAATTTGTTCTAGGCATAGAACCAGACCACAGTCCAACAACTTTTGGGAAGAAGTGGACATTAGCCTAGAAAATCTTGATTACGGTCGTGTGTTTTCAGGGGCAATTTCATCTGAGTGTGGCAGAAATTGGTTGAACCTCTTCTCCTCAAACCTAGCACTATAAATAGTACATTAGTACATTTAAGCATGTTTTGATAAAAAGGTATTAGATCATAGTTAGATTATAGTTAGATTAGAGTAAGATTAGAGAATAGTTAGAGTTATATTAGAATAGTTTTAGGGTTTTTCTCCTCCGTATTTGGAGAGGGTTTTCTTAGTTTTAGGGTTTATTTCCTTAGTGTAATTTTAATTCCTAGTCGAAGATTGAAGATGTCTAATTGTAAGATCTTTCTTTCATGTTTATTTTATTTTGCTTAGTGTTAACTTAGTGTAGTTTTAGTATAATTGCTTTATCTATAATTACTTGCTTTCTTAGGGTTTTAGGTTTAGGGTCCTAACCAAATAATTGGCAATTATCGACCAAGGGTTCGATCCCTACTTGCACTTGCAACTATTTGATCCCTGTATACTTGCAGTACGTGATCTAGTTTATATTAGGATTTAGGAGTTCATAAACATGTTCGTTCGTGGTGTATTTTGAATTCAAACAATCCGCAAACAATCCTACATGGGAACTCCAATAAGCAGAGCAACAACCTGTAATGAAGACAAAGACAGCAAGCAGACCAAAACGAACCAGCACCCACAATGAAAAGCACCTTAACTAGGCACAAAAGCTACGCCTTACTGCACCTGTGTGCCTCGGTGTTCACCGGAAGCACCTTTGATGACTATGAATATGAGGTCAGAAAGCAAAATGTTCCAGAGAGCTTATTCCATTTTTGAGTACCTTAGTGAACCCAAATATAATTTTACAACTCTTAAGAAGAAAAATGCTAACCTGCCAAACCAGCACATGCGGAAGAGAGAAAACAATAACAGGTGGGGCCTGTAAAAAATGAAAGAAAATACACGTCAAAGATGCTACTAAGCTAGAAACAAATGTGTAGAGGGGAAGATTAAAGGGAAACAAATAAAAGGCAGGAAACGATTTTTAAACTAAGAATAAAAACAAGAGAGTCAAACACTCAACAAAGCAAAAAGGAATGTAGAACAACATAGTATATTATATGCGTACTTGTTAAAGTATACATATCCCACATCGGTTTCTCTAGGGCTCCTAAACTAGTTAATAAGATCCACAAGCACTCTACTAATTGCTATTTGATTTTGAGTTCGATACCCAGATTCATTCACTTCTATTTATAGTTCCACTCGTAACTTGATTCTTTTCTAACCTGTCTCAATTCAATGGATCTCAATTTTTCGAATGTCGTTTCAATTTCATGGGCTCCTATTAAGCCCTTTCCAATTTGTATCACGACCCTTCCAATTTCATGGACTCTCATCAACCGCGAGTCACGTGTGAGGAGGGGCATGTTAAAGTATACATTGCAAATTGGTTTTGAGCTATATTCTTAAGTTCTGTAATAATATTAATTGTTGAATACTAAATGTTATAACCACCTTGACTGGGCAAATCTAAAGCATCAAGCGCATTCAATAGAATAGGTGGTGCCAAATGCAAAAGAAAATACTAAAAACATCAGGGAATTCCAAAATATTACAGGTTTGTTGACTTTCTTGCTGTTTCAGAGTTTCAATTTAATGGATTTTAGATTATTGTAATGTATTAGTAGAAAAATTTAAGGGGTGCTTGGTTCGAGCTTTGTAATTGGAATCATAATCACAATCATACATAAATAATCGATATGGGCTTTATTCAATCGAATCATTGAAACAACAACTACTTAGTAAGACTTGTTTAGCAATGGGTATCATATTAAATTATTATTATTTATATTTCTCTAGATTTACAACCATTGCCTAAACAGACTCTCGAAGATCGTCACTAAAACTTTCATGGCTCTATCATCTAGAACAGAAGTAAAAAACCTTAATTATCACTCAAGATCTAGCATTAAACTCCGTAGACCTTCATCTATTAAGTAAGATTAGAGAGCTAGGCAGAACCAGGGTTGAAGGAGAGAATGATGTTGGTAGAGGGATGGATGAGAGGATTAGGAGTGTTCATTCGACCAGTATTCGACTTTTCGACTTGTTTGACTTTCGACTTAAAAATTTCAAAGTCAAAGTCAAGTCATATAAATCCAAAGTTGATTAACGTCGAGTCGTTTAAATTCGACTTGTTCAATCGGTAAGTCAAATAAGTCAAACATTTAATCTTCTTCCATTCCATATGCTAAATCTAAAATTTAGTACATTAGCCCACAAATTCCATGTCATTCCACAAAAGTGTACTAAATTTATAAGTGTACAACTTATTAATGTAATACTTTTATATTAATTATTTCATTTTTCAAATTATCATCCACATTATGATCTTTATATAATGTGTGTACAAAAATATAATTCATAATATATCCATACATACAAGTTTCAAATAGATTATATATACAAATTTACACACACATATCTTTGTGTGTATACTATACACACACAAAAGTTACAAATCTTAATGTATGAATGTGTATTAGTGTATATATTATATATAGATATTAAAATTGATTTACAAAGTTACAAATTTAGAACCACTTACCAAAATTAATTTATATAGAAAAATTTTATTGAATCACCAACCACTGTTAAGTTATATCTATAAGTATACAGAAATATATATGATTACCTAATTCTATCAATACAATAGTAAGTTAGTAATGCATTTAATATATTTGTTGATAGTAAAAATGTTATATTAATAAGTTATGTAGTATTACTGTATAAATATATAAATTAGACGTTATGTAAAACATATTTTTATTGCAATTATCGATAAACAAATCTTAGCATATGAATATAACAACATGTATGCATAGACATACAATATGTTGATATTTTAATAAATACTTAAATATATATAATTATTTAACTCTAGTATCTATATATATTGAAAGAAAATTCGTAATTAATTTAATTAGTTATTGAAACGAAAGTATTATCTCTTAAGCAGGCTTACCGAGAGATACCAGGATAAAGAAAATGATTTTACATATGATTTTTATTGATCTTGAAAAGACATACGATAGAATCCCTAGAGAAGTTATGTGGAGAGTTTTAGAAAAAAGAGGAGTTAAAGTAGCATACATCAATAAAGGAGATGTATAGGGATGTGGTTACAAGTGTGAGAACACTAAGAGGGTTGACACGAGAGTTTCCTATAAATATAAGTTTACACCAAGGTTCAGCTCTAAGTCCTTATCCATTTGCGTTGGTCATAGATGAACTTACAAGGCACATACAGGAGGAAATACTATGGTGCATGTTATTTGCAGATGACAATTGTGTTAGTAGATGAAACAAAAGATTGGGTTAATGCTAAACTCGAGGTTTGGAGAGAGACACTTGAGGCAAAAGGGTTTAGAATTAGTTTATAGATCAAAAATATAATATATGGAATTTAAGTTTAGCAAGGGTGCACGTAGAAATGGAATAAGGGTTAGTATCGGAGATCAAGAGATACCCATAAGTGAAATTTTTAAATATTTAGGATCAATTATTCAGAGTAATGTGGTATAGATCGAGATGTTACACATCGGATACAAGAGGGATGGACTAAATGGAGAATGGCATCAAGAATATTATGTGACCGCAAAATTCCTTTACGACTTAAAGATAAATTCCATAGAACGACAATTAGGCCAGCGATGCTCTATGTGTCTGAGTGTTAGGCAGTGAATCACACACATGAGCAAAAGATGAGAGTAGTAGAAATGCGAATGTTAAAATTGATGTATGGGTACACTAGGATGGACAAGATACGAAATGTGCATATTCGTGAGAAGATTAGAGTAGCATCTATTGATGAGAAGATGAGAGAAACATGCTTAAAGTGGTTAGGTCATGTGTTAACATGACCAGTAGAAGCGCCTATCAGGCGAGTAGAATGTGCTTTAGAGAGAGTAGTCAACATAAAAGGGATAGAGGAAGACCGAAAAGGACTTGGTGGGTAACTTGTAGGAAAGATATAGCCCATCCAGGAATTGAGGAGGATATGGTCCATGACAAAGCGCAATGGCGTAATAGGATTCATGCAGCCGACCCTACTTAGTGGGATTAAGGCTTGGTTTGTTTGTTTGTTTATTGAAACAAAAGTATTACATTAATAAGTTGTACACTTATATTAATGTATAAGTTCATAAATTGTGCAAAACACTAACAATTATACAAAGCAAAGATATTTAAGTATGAAGAAAAAATAATATTATCAGTTATTAACATATTTAATTATTGAGAATTAAGAATATTATGGTTAAAATATATTATGTACACAAATACATTCATATATTATTATAATTGTAGATCCTCATATATACTAAATAAATAAATAAACAAACCAATATATATATATATATATATATATGTGTATATTTGTTCAACTTATTTGACTGGTAGTTTGACCGGCAAAGTCGAACAACTTGTTCGACCAGTGAACTAGTCAAACCAGTCAATTTATAGTTTGGTATTCGATTGGTAGTTTGACTTGAAAGTTGAAGTTAAATTCAAGTCGAGAAGTTCTTTAATTAATTTGACTTCGAGTCAAAGTCAAGTCGAAAGTTGAATAAGTCAAGTCAAATTTTTTTCTCGACTCGACAATTCGACTTGACTAACTTTCGAGCACCCGTAGAGAGGATGTGATAGGAGAGAAGAGAAAGAGAGTTGGGGTAGGAGAGCCATGGAAATGGCGGGGGATTGATGGAGGGGAAGCAAGAGGAGAGAAGAGAAAGAGAGTTGAGGTGGGGGAGGCAGGTGGGGTGATGGTGGAGATAGTTTGTGAATAGAAAAGATGAAGACGGGTGGGGGTGCCAGGGAGGAGGTAGGTAATGGTTATAGGATATGAGAGAAAGAGGAAGAGATTTGGTGAGAAAGAATTTTTATGATTTTTTTTTTCAAATCTTGGAAACCCTCTTTAACTCAAAAACCCCCAATTTATTTGGGTATACTAAGTCGATGATTTTTAGGTATGATTCCCAAATTTCAAAACCCATACCCATTAACCAAGTAACCAATATGGGATTTATTCCAATTCTTGATTCCTATTCCCTCCAACTAAGCATCCCTTTAGTTCAATTGGAAACTAAGATTTATAGGAATCAAAATTTAAATTTTAAAGTTATATTGACACTTAAGGTAATCATATAGGACTTGACTTCTTACAAGTATCAGCTTTTAGCTTTCTTAGTTATTAAGTTTGCTCAATCTTTAAGAATGCTTAACCTTTTAACTCCTCTCAGTTGTAACAATGTCAAATTAGGTTGGAATAAATAAAGTTCTATTGGGTGGACTTGGCAATGTTCTTTTTGTACTTTCGTAAAATTGAAGATAGCCTTACCTTAAGCTAAGGAAATTTAGATGGAATTTCAAGAATTTCTTATCCCTACTTCAAGTAAAGTAGTGGGAAACTCTATGGAGGATTGAATTCCATTTCAGAACTTTAGTTGTAGAAACTTGTAAGAATGAGAAGAAAATTTGAGAATCCAAGATGGGAGAGAACAATAATAGGTAGTTTAGAAAGGAACAAAACAAAGAGAACTAACAGAAGTAGTAAAAAATTATAGGAATTCCACCTAGATTTCCTCAAGATTAACCACCCCGGGTGAGACTACCTTCAACACTCTAGAAAGCAGAAAGAACATCACAAAATCAACTCAATATAATTCCATTTTATTCCAACCTAACTCGATTACTGTTACAACTGAGGCATACATATAAGATACTAGACTTAAAGACTAAGGATTGTTAAAGATTTTTGACCAAATATAATACTTAAGAGAACATAACAACTAAGAAAGCTAAAAGGTGTTAAATATACAAATATCTCACTTTGGGTTAATAGGGTTAATAAGGCCAAACCACTCATTGCCAATTGAATTTGTGATGGAAGCCATGTACTTTAACATGGTATCAGAGCTAGCCTGTCAGATTTTCTCTCATCCACACATGTATTGTGTCATCTCCAGCGCAGGCCAACAGGCTCTCTATCCTCGGGAACTCACCAACCCAAGTCACATGTGTTCTCTCTAGAGTCCCGGGCACTCAACTCCCCAGGAGCTCAATCGACCCAAGATTCTCTCTCTAGTCCTAAAGCTCAACCACGTGAGAAGGGTATTAAATATACATATATTTCATATTGGTTAGCCAAGTGATCTTAGACTAATTAACAAGGCTCATGGGCGAGATAGAAGCCCATATACTTTAACAAAAGGTAATAAGTGATGTAGTCAAACAAAGAACCCAAGGAAAAAAAAGCGAAAGCTTGTATAATTGTCGGTTTTTTATTTTAAGAGTCTATTGAAGTGTCTCAGTAGTGTTTCAAAATTCTCTCTCGTGTTAACAGTCAAGGGTATTTTAGTGTTTAAAATGATGCAGTCAACGAAAAGCTCAACAAAAAGAAAAACTAAAGCTTTTTATATTGTCTCCAACCTTTACTATGTTTGTAAGAGTCCATATTTAAGTCTTATATTAGTAGTAATTTTATCATCTTGAGATTTAAAAGTTATTTTAATTTTTTTTGTAATTGCTCAAAACTTTTAGTAGTTTTATTTCTTGAGTCTTTAGTAGTAATCTAATTTATATTAGATTTTTAATTGGAGTCTAGTTGTTATAGGAATAGTTCTAGACCTCTTTTACTTATGTAGGTAAGACTAGGAATTATGAATTCTATTCAAAATGGAACTCTACTTTTGAGATATTTTATCTACTTATGTTACAGAGTTATTTAGATCTCTTAATATTTCATTTATTTGTTTCAGCTTATTTTGTTCTTATCTATCAAGAATCCCCTTAAGATTCATCAAGATTCATTCCTTTTACTCGCACATTACTAGTCGTGATGATATCCACATACCAAAACAGTCCTTCACATCTTCACATTCTTCCGTTGAACTTGTAGGCAAGATCACCCTTATCTTGATGCTTGTAGGCAAGATCATGAGCTTATCACTGAAGTTCCACATCACTACACTACAATTGTTCGAAATTTCCAAATCCTCTTATTATTCTCTGCATTCTACATCACTGCGTATCTTTTAGCTCACAGCACAACGATTTAGAACGCATTAGACAAGATTAAATGTATTTGGGAATTTTCACAATCATAGTTTATGGAGTTTCCTGTTGTTTCTGTTATTAATCTTTGTGTTTTATCTTTATGTGGGTGAGTCAGTAGTATTTTATTGCATTGGAAATTAGATTAAGAGTCAAAGTTCTGTCTATCAAAACCAAACTTGGTCACTCCCTCGACTAAGGTAGTCAAACTCAACTTGTTTCCTGCACTTACACGCTAAAACCTTGCTATATACAGTAGAAACTTAAGTTTTCTTAGTTTACTTAGTCAGAATGTCCTGGAGTCCAAGACTAGCTCTCCAGCAATATACTGTAAAACCTCAATAAATTAATATGGATGGGATCATGAACATTTGTTAATTAATTGATATGATGATGTTACTTATCCTATAAATTAATAAATCATTAATTTATTGAGCCATTCTTTGTTTTCTTCACAAGATGTTGAGTACCTTTTCAACTAGTTAGGAGAAAACGAGGTAACTGAGTTGTTGAGTGATGAACAAATTTTTTAGAACGTCAAGGCAAAGAATATGAAGTTGAAAAATTAGTTCTGAAATAGGGCCTTCGCAAAGATGCACTCAAGCAAAAATTGCATTGCTATTTTTCTCTTGCAATATGAGAACATTACAACATTACATCAGTGCTTCTTACTTCAACTAGAAAAAATTAGAGATGAAGTCCTAGGAGACATCAATTGCAAGTGGAAACAAGTAACACTAAAGTCCTAAATGAGTCTTGCATGTGTATCATTTCGATGTATAAAGATTATTACTTTATAAATCAAGTTATACCTATGTGTGTTAAAATGTATTAACTTATAAATTGAGCAAAAAATTCATTTACCATATTGGTCCAAAGTCAGGACTTACCAAAAATATTATGAAATCACTCAATCGAGGTTATTAATCTATCGAGGGTGTAACGTATATCTATTGTATATGGATGGAAGGAAACAAATAACTTTTTATTTTAGTTTATTACTGTTGTAAATATGGCAAGTAAATATATTTACTTAATTGTAGGATTTGATTGTAGGCTAATTGATTTACCTTGATTGTAGGCTAATTGATTTACCTGATTGTAGGAATTTAGATAGCTTGATTTTAGGATGTAAGGATACAAATTGATTAGCTTAATTTTAGGATCTAGATTATTCTACACTTGTATATATATAGATCTTATGTACTCAACGTGAGAATAAACATGTGTATAAGAGACAGGTAATAACTATGTCATCAACATAAACAACCATCAAGATAAGGCCATCTTGAGTCAATTTTCAATCTCTAGTTTGGTACATTAAAATTCCTACACTGAGTTGTAATGGCAAACAACACAGTGGGTAATAGCAGAGAGATGAAGGCAGTTATCTATGATGTTAGTCCTTTCTGACTACAAAAATCACAGAACACAAACTCTATGGAAGGAATTATTTGGATTGGAGTAAAACTGTGCGAGTGTATCTCCGCAGTATTGATAAAGATGATTATCTTATTGATGAACCACCATCAGATGATACTGCAAAAAAGGCTTGGTTAAGAGAAGATGCAAGAATATTCTTGCAGATTTGAAATTCTATCGATACCGAGGTAATCGGTTTGATTAATCACTGTGAATTTGTTAAAGATCTTATGGATTACTTGGCTTTCATGTATTCTGGTAAGGATAATCTCAATCATATATATGATGTTTGTAAGGAGTTTTATCATCCAGAAAAACAGGAAAGATCTCTTACCGAGTATTTTACGGATTTTAAACGAGTGTATGAGGAGTTGAATACTCTTCTTGTTTCATCCAATCATATTGTCTGTAGCATCAAAGTGTGTATAGCAAACAGCATATGAGTTTCCTTGCAGGATTGCCATCTGAGTTTGATGCTGCTCGAACACAGATTCTTTCCAGTCCAGAGATTGTCTCTCTCCGTGACACCTTCACTCGAGTGTTATGAGTTGAGGGATCTCGACCTTCTCTTCCTAGTGTTACTAGTGCCCTCGTGAGCCGAGACACTTTGAATGAGGCTAGTCGAGGAAAAAGCAATGGTAGTCGAAATGGACATGGTTTTCAAGGTGGAGGGAATGCTAGTCATGGACAACATGACCAAAATCAAAGTGTCTATTATCATTGTCAAAAACCTGGTCACACGAAGCGTACATGTTGGTTACTTCATGGCAAACCTCAACAGCATTCTCAGATTGCCAGCTTTGCATCTCAAGAGAGTAACCATGAGTCTACAAAGCCTTCATCTGTGGATAAATCTGTTCTTATTTCTGCTGATGAATTTGCTCACTTTACCGAGTACCAAGCCTCACTAAAGTCAACTATTCCATCTTCTCTTAATGAGTCAGGTAAACCTACATCATGTCTTGTGTCATCCTCTAGAAAATGGGTCATTGATTCAGGATGCTACAGACCATATGACAGGTGATACATGTATCCTTTCCTCCTTTAGTTCTCACACAAATCTTCCAAGTGTTACTTTGGCTGATGGGTCAATGACTTCTGTTGTGGGTTCTGGAATAGCCAATCCCACAACATCTATCTCGCTGTCATCTATTTTGTGTTTGCCTAATTTTTCGTTCAACCTACTTGTGTATCAGTAAAATTACTCGTGCTCTCAATTGTTTTGTCTCATTTTTTCCTGATCATTGTGTGTTTCAGGATCTTATGACGAGGAAGATTATTGGTAGAGGACGTGAGTCGCGGTCTTTATTTACTCGAAACTCCTTCAATGAAAGTGCCGTAAACTCGTCATGTTCAAGCACTTTGACACCTCTTGAAGTTCACTATCGATTAGGGCATCCTCCTTTGTCGATTTTGAAGAAGTTGTTTCCAAATTTTCAATATTTATCCAATTTAGATTGTGAGACGTGTCAATTTGCTAAACATCATCGTGTCTCTTATTTGCCTAGAGTCAATAAACGGGTTGCGTCCCCTTTTGAATTAGTTCATTCTGATGTTTGGGGTCCTTGTCCAGTGATTTCTGAGTCTGGTTTTAGGTATTTTGTCAATTTGTGGATGACTATTCTCGTGTTACTTGGTTATATTTAATGAAAAATAGATCAAAATTATTCAACATCTTTTGTTCCTTTTGTGCTGAAATAAAAACACAATTGAATATCTCCGTGCGCACTCTAAGAAGTGATAATGCAAAAGAGTACTTTTCTCATCCTTTTGATTCCTACATGTCAGAAAATGGAATTCTTCACCAATCTTCATGTGTTGACACACCACCCCAAAATGGTGTTGCCGAGAGGAAAAATAGACACTTACTAGAAGTTTCTAGAGCTCTCATTTTTCAAATGAAGGTCCCAAAGCAATTTTGGGCGGATGCTATTTCAACAGCTTGTTTCTTAATTAATTGCATGCCATCATCTGTACTTGCTGGTGAGATTCCTTACTCGACTTTGTTTCAAAACATCTCGACCCTTATTCCCGATTGAACCACGTATTTTTGGGAGTACTTGTTTTGTTCGTGATGTTCGCCCTCAAGTGTCTAAATTAGAGACCTAAGTGTCTACAAGTGTGTCTTTTTAGGATATTCTCGTCTTCAAAAAGGATATAGATGCTATTCTCTTACTTTGGGTCATTATTTAATTTCTGCTGATGTTACATTTTTTGAAACCACTCCATTCTTTCTTGAATCTAATGTTTATGGTTGTAGGGGGAGGAAGATAATATTCTAGTTTATACTATGACAACCCCTGTTAGTCCTATTCCTACGAGACCACCTATCACTCAAGTGTATACTCGTCGGACTCAACACACAGACTCACATCCTCCACCAGCTCCTCCGTCTACAGATCCGAGTCTTGATCTACCTATTGCTCTTCGAAAAGGTAAAAGACAATGTTCTCATTAAAATCTCTTCATTCGCTTCATATGAACATTTGTCTCCTTCTTTGCGGTGTTTCATTGCTTCTTTAGATCCATTCAGTGTCGGTTCCTAATAATCTTCCTGAGGCTTTGGCTCATTCTGGTTGGTGAGCTGCTATGGAAGAAGAGATGATGGCTTTAGACAACAATGGTACTTGGGACTTGGTACATCTACCAGCTAATAAGGAGGCTATTGGTTGTAAATGGGTATTTGTTGTTAAAGTTAACCCTGATGGGTCTGTTGCACGGCTAAAAGCTCGTCTTGTAGCAAAGGGTATGCTCAGACATATGGGGTAGATTATTCTGATACTTTCTCTCCTGTGGCAAAACTTGCTTCTGTCTGTTTATTTATTTCTCTTGCTGCTACTAATGATTGGCCTTTGCACCAGTTAGATGTTAAAATACATTTTTGCATGCACACTTGCAAGAAGAAGTATATATGGTTGCTCCATATATACTTCTACACTCTAGATGTCAGTAAGGTTTGTAGACTTGAAAGTATTATATGGTTTAAAACAGAGTCCTCGTGCTTGGTTTGGACAGTTTAGTGAGGTTGTTCAAGTCTTAGGTATTACAGCCCTTAAATCTTTTCTTCAAACTCATTTCCAAACCAAAGACTTGGGAATGTTAAAGTACTTCTTGGGCATTGAAGTTACTAGGTGTAAAAAGGGTATCTTTCTGTCTCAAAGAAAGTATATCCTTGACCTTTGAGACAGAAAGATACCCTTGCTAAACCTTGTAGTGCACCAATGATCACTAATATGCAACTTACAGCAGATGATGGGGAGTTATTTTCAGATCATGCAATGTACCGGAGATTAGTTGGAAAATTGCCCTATCTTACGGTGACTCGTCCTTACATTGCATATCCTATCGCATTGTGAGCCGGTTTATGTCTTCACCAAGAACCACTCAATTGGGCAACTTTAGAGCAGATTTTGTGTTATCTCAAGAGAGTTCCACTGTCTCTTATACTACATCGTAATCATGATGTGTATAAGATTGAGGGATAGTCAGACGCTTGATTGGTCAGGTTCTTAAATTGATAGGCAATGAACAATCTTATACACATCTGTGTTTTTGTTGGACACTTCATTTGCTAAAGTGGAAACAGCAATGGGCAAAATGTAGCAGAAGGAGTTTCCTAAATGATTGTGCCATGGCACTATCAACTTGTGAGCTGATATGGATACATCAATTGTTAAGTGAGATTGGTCTAGATAGTTCATTACCTATGAAGTGTATGGTGTGACAATCAAGCTACTATCCATATTGCATCAAATCCGTAAAATCATTCATGAGAGGACCAAACATATTGAAGTTGATTGTCACTTTATCCGTGAGAAGATTCAGCAAAATTTTATCTCTACTAATCATGTAAAAATTGGAAAACAGTTAGATGACTATTTCAGAAGGATCTGATATATCACGAGTATTGACTAATTCAGATCTTCTATTCTCATCTTAGCTACATCTATTAGCCACTACTATAATCAACATCTTATACACATCTAGATTTCGAGTAAATAAAGAAGATGGATTTGATTGTAGGCTAATTGATTTACCTTGATTGTAGGCTAATTGATTTACCTGATTGTAGGATTTAGATAGCTTGATTTTAGGATGTAAGGATGTAAATTGATTAATCCTGTCAATTTTACATCTAGATTATTCTACACTTGTATATATATAGATCTTATGTACTCTTGACAGAAGCGTGAGAATAAACAAGATATTTTTCTCTCTATAACAATTACATTGTCATTTTGCTTCTTCTTCTTTTTTTTTTTTTTTTCCGGAGAGTTGAAAGTAGCCTTACCTTGAGTAATTAATTATCCAAATTGGAGTGATGTTGCTATGTTTCTATTGCTAGTCTTTCCAGATCTCAAGGTCATAAAAAGGATCACTGGTTATAGATTCTAAATATGATTTGATGCTATGGAGTAATCAAGCAATAGAAGGGATATATGCGGGAAAGAAATATAGACAAGAAATTATACATCTCCTAGTCTTCAACACAAAAAAATCCCAAGGAAATAGATTTTTACTTCCAATCTTATCTTCTGCTTCCGCTAATGTTTTTTTATTATAAGCTCCTTACTTCTAAACCATATGCCTACTAATTCTTACAAGTTTTCAAAACTCATTTTTTGAAATAAATCTTAATCTTGAAACACTTCTTGGTGCTGCATCACACACCATGGTAGCATCATGGTTCCATATATTTATAAGCAGTATCTGATCACCATTGAATTTGAAACTCCAAATCCAAATAAAGGGAAAGCCAAAAATGTCTTTTGCTTGCACATAAAAAGATGAGCATAGGAAAAATGTTCAAATTAATTAACACGATATAAACTGTCTCACTGTCAACCTTAGCAATAAGGTAAGCATCGAAAGGAGGATGAAACTCAGAGAACAAGGTGAAAAAGGTGCAAGTAAATTGCCTAGTTAAGGAACAAAACAGCACACGTTCTCAGTGTTAACTAAATTGTTAGAACCTTATTGATTGAAGATGAAATTACCCGACAACCAGAATACGAAAGCATTTTTCTGTTGAAGCCTTCCGTATTAGTATGTCTTAGTTGTGTATAATGTTAGACCAATTAATTAATACTACAATGGCTTGAGAGACTATTCGACAACAAATGAAATGTTTCAGCTATGTGTTGAGTCAAAACCATTCGTTTCTAGTCAGAGTAGGACTCCATGGAATTAGGAAATTGAAGTTTAAAGTGTTGCAATAGTGTGATTTTAAAAATCACAATGAATGAAATAGATTAAATATGATACTATTGACAGATATGGGCAACTATCTCCTGGATAGAAAGCTTTTCCGGGAAAATCTAATGTAATTTGGCAAAATGGAAAGACCCAACAAATGTCAATAACCTCAGCAACAAATCATGTTTCACAATGGAGAAGGGTGCATGAGTGTACATCAAAACTACCTTTATTAATTTTACTCTTTGCTTAATATTTTAACATCAATAAAACTTGATCTCACATCCTAAATATTTCTCGACTATCTAAAACTAGATTGAGCTCTACTATTGTATCAACTCTGGAATAAACCAGAAGATCGTTGTATAAAAATCATATCAAATTGTTAATAGGTTTAAAGAAAGGTTCTGCAAATAAGTGAACTGGCTCAGCCACTATTCAAAAATTGATAGGTAATGGGAAAAATATTCAATTCTAGGATGACCATTGGCATCCAGTTGGGCCTCTTCTAGTTGTATTTTTTTCGGAAAATATGTCAAAAACTTTCAGATGTATTAAAGATGATAAAGATGAAATCCATTAGGTCCTTCAGTGTTTCTGTGAAATGGTATAAACTGGTCCAGAGGAAAGGATTTGTTTCAAGATATTCTTTCATAATCTGGTTGATGTGCAAGGGTAGATTGAGTACTAAACACCAGATGATTACTATCTGGGAGTTGCACTGTTGGTATCATATCTCCTGGTTGTGCACTATGTAATCAAATGAAACTCGCTTGGATCATTTGTTCTTATAGTTGCCAATTCTCAGCTGTTGTTTGGCAGAAACTAAAAGGAATAAGCCTGGTGTATCGAGGTTTATATCCCTTGCAAGAGAAGCTTGGGCGGCTATGTCATCACTGCAGTCCAAATTCTTTTGTCAATCAGACAAGAATACTTGTGTTGACTATAATTGTAAAACCAACTTTGGATAGCTCAGAATCAGATTATCTTTAAATCCTCCCATATCTCAGCAGTAAGAGCAGTAGCTACAATTGTTGAAACTGTTCGCTCTGTGGTTTCTTCTTGGAGAAATGTTCCATTAACTCGAAACAAGTTGGGACATAGTGACTGGATGAGATATATCTTATAATTGTTTCTGTAAGAAGTTAGAAATAGAGTTTATGCTTAGTACGTTGCTGGTGGAACCTGATGTAATCTAGAGTCTTTAATTTTTACACACACAAACATTTTTTTAATTTTTTATCTTAACACCGGGCTAAACCTCCCATATAAATTTTTACTTTACTCATTAAGAAGAAGAAGATCAAAGCTACCAAAACAGGGCATTCAGAACAAAACTCCTATGCAAATTCTTGAAGATTATTCTACATTCCAACATGCTTTACCAGAATTCTTGACACATAAACAGTACTTGTGAGGTGTAAGATACACCAAATTACACATTGAAGAGGTTTAATAATTCGCTCCCGGCATAAATTCAAAAGAATTATGACATATAAAAGTGGAAGTTCTGAAATCAAAAGGGATTTTTTTTATAAAAAAAAAAATCAATGATAAAGCACTTACACACCAACAAGCAAATGCATCAACATAGGTCCTTTAATCCCCCTCTGAACTATAGACATAACTGGGGAGAGAGAGAGAAAGGGAGATGTGACAGATTCCAAGATGTTAAAAGAAAACAAAATCTCAAAAAAGCACAAAAACATTCATACAAAAAAATGTCCTATACACACTCAAAATAAAAATAACAAACAAACAAACCAAACATTAATCCCACTAAGTTTGACTCTAGAGTCGGCTGCATGAATCCTGTTACACCATTACGCTCTGTCATGGACCATATCCTCCTCAATTTTTAGATGGGCTATATCTTTCTTACAAGTTACCCACCAAGTCTTTTTCGGTTTTCCTCTACCCCTCGTATGTTGACTACTCTCTCTAAAATCTACTCGCCTGACAGGCGCTTCTACTGATCGTCTTAACACATGACCTAAACACCTTAAGCGTGTTTCTCTCATCTTCTCATCAATAGATGCTACTCCAATTTTCTCATGAATATGCTCATTCTGTATCTTGTCCATCTTAGTGTACCCACACATCCATCTTAACATTTGCATTTCTGCTACTCTCATCTTTTGCTCATGTGTGTGATTCACTACCCAACACTCAGACCCATAAAGTATCGCTAGCCTAATTACCGTTCTATAGAATTTACCCTTAAGTCTCTAAAGGAATTTTGCGGTCACATAATAGTTCCGATGCCATTCTCCATTTAGTCCATCCCGGTTGTATCCGATGTGTGTAACATCTCGATCTATACCACCATTACTCTAAATAACTGATCCTAAATATTTAAAATTTTCACTTATGGGTATCTCTTGATCTCCGATACTAACCCTTATTCCATTTCTACGAGCACCCTTACTAAACTTAAATTCCATATATTCTGTTTTTGATTTAGTAATTCTAAACCCTTTTGCCTCAAGTGTCTCTCTCCAAATCTGGAGTTTAGCATTAACCCCATCTATTATTTCATCTACTAACACAATGTCATCTGCAAATAACATACACCATGGTATTTCCTCCTGTATGTGCCTCGTAAGTTTATCTATGACCAACGCAAATAGATAAGGATTTAGAGCTGAACCTTGGTGCTCAAAATAAAAAGAAAAATAAAAAAGAAAAAGAAAAATCCTTTCGGTATTAATACTTGGTCTTTAATAGAGAAAACACAAAAAAGAATACAATGACTAATGCAACAAGTTCATGAAACTAATTAGAGAGTGCATCCTGTTGCGGTCTTACACACATTCATTTAAGCAGTTCCTTCAATGATTTCATTATTTTTAAGTCAAATAAAGATTCAAAAAGCAACATGTTTCCCATGGATATCTACTTAGAAAAGAATTAACATTAGTTGTACATCCATACGAAAAGAATGAATCAAAGCCATAATATAAACAGAAGTATTAGACTCACCATGGTACAGTTGATATTAAACAATTATTGTTTAGTAGCAACAACAATTTGTTCTTTCACTTGATGATCCTTACTTCTACAACAAACATAAAAATCAGATCTTTCTCAATTATCCTGCTGGTAAGTATCTATTTTACTACATCCAAATTTATGTAATATCACACTGGCAATTTTTCCATTTCTCAACTCATGCAAAGACCCTTATTATTCTCAGGTAAATATGTAACAGTTACATTATAAACTCACAAGTTATATTATAAATTTATCAACCAGGGGTGAGAAAATCAATTGAAGTTCAAAAACATCAACAAATAAACAAATATAAAGAAAAAGAATCACTAACAAACCATGTTTAAACCCATAAAATGTATTTGCTGTACCATCAACTGCAGAACCGATATGAATTACAACACACAAGAAAAAAGAGGGGAAAAACATTGGTACTTCCAAATTTCAGTCAATTCTAAAGAATTGAAAAGAAAAATGAAAAAGGAAAAATGAAAAAGGGAAAAAAAAAAAAAAGCACTGGAAAAGCTAAAAATACCATAGAAAAACTATCCCTGATGATGGGTGGAACGGTCCAGTGGCTAGTCTCCTGGCCATTCATCAAATCATATCAAAACCCTCTTCAAGAAAATACTTGTACTTCAAAAATTAAGTGCACATATAAAGAAAAAAAAAAAAGGTTCTTTTATCAGAATTGCAATTACCTTATCTTTAGAGAGGAGACCAGCACAGTGACGACATTTAATACTATCAACAGTTTTTATTCTTCGACTACTACTATTATTATGTATGGTAGTACTACTGAGACCAAGATTTGATGAGAGTTCTTCTTTGTTTTTTCTTGCCCCATCACCATCATACCATGAAATTCAAGGGAAAATATGCTCCAACCGAAAGGCAAAAAGTAGCAACAGCGGGGGCCGGCAATGCCAAAAGTGGTTAATTGAACGTGGGGAGTTTTTAGTACGAGAAAGCAGAGAAAGAAGTTGGTTAATTGACACACAGTCGCATAAGTTTGGTAATATTACAGAAACCTCCCCTACTGTTTGCAAATTTCTTGAGGCCTCCCCTTCTGTAGAGACAAGTATTTGAGTAGTTCGCTTTGGTTTGGACTTGCTCGACAGGGCTAAACCGGCCCAATCAGATCAGCCACAGTCACAACTCGACTAAAAAATCACATGATAAATGCTGGATGGCTAAAGCCAAAATTGACCAAATATCCCACTTCTTCTCCCACTCAAAAGACAATTCTCATCAGGCACGAAACAACATGTTTTTCAAGATAATTTTATCAAACACTTGGCATGTGTAAAAGGAGACCAAACGATTTCTATTCCAATTGGTGTATGCTGAGATGATGCTGTGATGTATTATGAGTTTGGAGAGTAAGAAAATAAGAGAATACCCAGACATTACAGTTTGGTTGTCTGGGATTCTGTCTCTTGACTATGGGTGTACGGTGAGAAACGAAAGGAAGGAAAGTTTTAGGTTGAGTTTGGGAGTTCAGGATACAAAAAAAAGAAGGAAAAGTTTGTAATGAGAAGGAAGAAAATTTTCTTTCTAGTTATTTGGGAGTTTTAGAAGAAAATTTTCATTGATTTTAGTCTTTTACTAAAGTGTTCCATCTTTTGATATTTTTGTATTATATTTGGAAGATAAATATGATATTTACATAATTAATTGTAGAGTAATTCAATTTTTTCTTCTATTTTTTCCCATGTATGGAAGGAAAGTTTTTTTTTTAAAAAAATTTTTATCCCTCCATCTCCCTCATTTTCTCTTCTTTGCCTTCTATTTAAAACTCACAAACAAAGAAAAAACTCTAACTTTCCCTTCCTTTCTCTTCTCTTCTTTCCATTTCCTTCCATCCAAACTCACCCTTGGAAAAGAAAAGTGGGAGGAATTGGGGTGAGCACGAATTCGGTTAATCGAATTCATAACTATTTTCACTTTTAAATTAAAATTCTAAAATTGGTTGATTAATAATTTGATCAGACCGAAAATTGTTATGCACATAACCATGAATCAAACTGCGGAAACATAAATTCGAATTACCTTTAGCCATAATCGTATTAGTTGTTATTCACGTATATCACAAACATATATCACTTATTCAGCAATCAAAAAAAATATATTAGTGTAAAAGTCTTCTAGCCTATGCCAAATCGAAAATCCGTAAAATGCGGGAGTAAATTTTGGCCACTTCCTCCGGAATGCGGAGTAGGTATGACAGTCGTTGAGATGATTAAAAAGCAGATGGGTCTCATAACCTTTCAATTATCCAACGGTCTGTAATACCCATTCTGCACTATGAAGTGAGTTGCAAAGAATTCTCAGTAAAATAGATGGTCACCACAGGCTTATTTATAGGCTAGGTTAGTGACCTTTATTTCGAGAAGAATAAATCTCTAGGGCTTCTTTCCATTGAGAAAATTACCATAATTACACAATCAAAAATATTACGAAATAATATATTTACTAATACGTAATTATTCTGACTGATGAATTGAACATATTATCAATCATACTAAATGTTGGACATCAATCAATTAAGTAAAGTTACCAATTTCCATGTGTGTCACAAATAAGGTAAGTCTTGTATTACAAGTCTTACATGTTCCTAATTGACCCACATGATTATTCAGACAATGTTATGAGTGACAAGAATGGCCATAATTCTTAATTGTCATCATTATTAATCTAATGGTTATGTAACAATTAATTAATTAGGAAATATTAGTATAAGAATGATGGCGGTTATGTTTTTAAAACAAACACTCCCTTTCATGTATTACAATAGACTGTATTTTTCTAATCAAGTACAAATACTTTATGAATGTCTTATTATAAGACACTCATATTCTAATTTTATGGATCAAAATAGATCACTTTTTCATACAATGTATGAAATTAATGTGCACAATCATATATAATCCGTCATAAATGTCTAGACAATAGTAAAATGTTAAGAGAAAATAGCAATAATCCAGAATGAGTTACTGAGTCCCATGTAAGTGGCGTGATTCTAAAACAATTTAGCTGGCAAACACTTAGTTATAGGATCAGCAACCATCAATTCAAAATTGATATGCTCAATGATCACCTCTTGATTCTTAATATGATCTCTGGCCATTAAAACTTTATGTCGATATATTTGTTTCGACTCCCACTCTTGTTGTTCTTAGAAAAAAACTTTGAGTATACACAGCATCAAAATTATTATAGAAGATCTTCAATGGCCTCCTTATAGAATCGAAAACCTTCAACCAAGATATGAAGTTTATCAACTATAAAGCCTGTGACGTAACTTCATATCATGCAATAAATTTTGCTTCTATCATGGATGATGCAACGATTGTTTTCTTTACACTTTTCCAAGATACAACTCCTCCAGTAAGAAAGAAAATATATCCCGAAGTAGACTTACTTAAATCGACGCATCCAACAAAATCTGAATCAAAATATCCAACTACCTCCAAATAGTCAGGCTATTTGTATGTAAGCTTGTAATCCTTGGTTCCTTCTAGATATCTTAAAACCCTTTTGGCACCTTTCTAGTGATCCATGCTAGGATTACTTTGATATCTACTAATCATTCTAACCGCAAATGCAATATCGGGTCTAGTACAGACCAATGCATACATTAGGCTTCCAACAAGCAAAGCATATAGAATGCCATTCATCTCTTTTTATTCCAATGCATTTTGCAGGGCATTGAATGAGACTAAATTTCTCTTCTTTGACAATTGGAGTTGCAATGGAAGAGTAGTTCTTTATTCTGAATCTTTCTAGAATCTTTTCAGTATAGGCCTTTTGAGATAGTCCAAGAACTTTTTGGTTCTATCTCTATGAATCTCTATGCCAATGACATAGGTTTCACCCATATCTTTCAATTCAAAGTTCTGTGTAAGAAATTGCTTAGTTCATGCAATAAACTCATGTCACTACTTGCAAGGAGAATATCACCTACGTATAAGACTAACAATATGTATTTACTTCCACTTATTTTAAGGTATATGCATTGATCGACAATGTTCTTTACAAAAATGAATGAAGAGACAACATTATGGAACTTAATAAACCATTGGTGAGAGGTATGTTTTAGTCCATATATAGACTTTTTTTTTTTAACTTGCAAATGATTTCACTACAATCTTGATTGACAAAACCTTCAGGCTGACACATATATACCTCTTCTTCTAGATCTCTATTTAGATGTTCAAAGTCATTTTCACATCCATTTGATGTATCTCCAAATCAAAATGAGCCAGTATTGCTATGATTATTCTTAATGAATCCTTCTTTGAAATAGGATAAAAGGTTTCATTATAATCAATGCTTTCCTTTTGAGTAAAACCTTTGGCAACAAGTCTATCTTTATATCGTTCAATGTTACCCACGGAGTCTCTTTTGGTCATAAATACCTATTTGCATCCCACAATAGAGATCCCTTTAGGTAGTTCAACGAGATCTCAGACTTTGTTTTTAACCATAGATTCCATTTATTCTTTCATGGCATCATACTAAAGTATGGAATTTTCTCCTCTCATTGCTTGTGAAAATGAATTAGGATCATTCTTGAATCCAACATCATAGTCAAACTTTTGTAAATATACTTCATAATCACTAGAAATTTTAGGCTTTCTCATTCTTAAGGATCTCCAAACTCCCACTATTGTAGGGAGAACTTGATTAGTGGGTTCAACAGTTGTGGACTATTCGTTGATGTGATTCTTCAGGTGGAAGTTGTTCAACTAGTTGCTCCTAAATATGGTTTGGAATAACACTTTCAACAGCAATCAGATTATCAATGTAAGGGCGCTATAGGTACATCCCTTACTTCTTCAAATTCCACATTTTGATTTAAATCACTCCCACTCAATCATGATCCTCAAGAAATTTAGCATTTCTAGTGTGAGGGACAATAATATCTAAATCCTTTAGAGTTAATTGCATAGCCTACGAAAATACCGCTAATTGTTCATTCATCCAACTTCTTAAGGTGTGGGTTATATATCCTCACTTCAGCTGGACAACCTTATACATATAAATGTCTTAAACTTGGTTTCCATCTATTACATAGTTCGAAAGATATATTTAGGATGGCCTTGGATGGTACCCTATTTAAGTTATACACTGCAGTTTTAAGGCTTCACTCCATGAGGACAGAGACAAATTAGAGTTGTTAATCATGTTTCTAACCATATCCATAAGGGTTCGGTGAAATATTTCCTTCTTTCACCTACACCATTTTGTTGTATTGTGATAGGCATTGTGTATTGGGTAACAATACCTTCCTATTCAAGGAAATTAGCAAATGGACCAGGTGCATGTCCCTTTTCTATGTACCTTCCATAGTATTCTCCACCCCTATAAGATCTTACAATTTTGATCTTATTTTTCATTTGTTTCTCTACATCTAGCTTGAAAACTTTAAAAGTATCAAGTGCTTCAGATTTATCAAACAAGAGATAAAGATATATAAATCTCGAATAGTCATCTATAAATGAGATAAATTATCTTTGACCATTCATGCAAGGGGTAGGAAAAATTCAACAAATATCAGTGTGTATGATCTCAAACAATTGAGAACTCCTTTTGGCACCTTTTTTGGTCTTGTTAGTCTGCTTTCCCCCAAGTACCCGGATCAGTAAAATCCAAAGTCTCTAAGATTCCATTATTTACTAATCTTTTAATTCTCTCTATGGAGATATGTCTCGATCTCCTATCCCAGTTCAAAGTTTTGAAGAGTTCTCATTAATAATACTACGTTTAGTGCCAACTTCATTACTGTTGGCCTACAGCAACCTAAGAGGGGGGTGAATTAGGTTGTCTCAAAAAACAAACCTTTTGAAGTGCTTAAAGAAAATGCAAACTTTGTGCAACAAATGAATACTTAAGCATAAATGATCAAAGATAAATATTTAACAATCAAAGTTTAAAGAACAAATAAAAGATTGAGAAAAAGAATATCAAACCAAACTCTCAAGGTTCTCAAGTTTGGAGTACATCCACTAGTAGTGCCTCTTCAAAGAAGGTGAGGCAATAACCTTCTAGTACACAAAGTAGATTCACCCTTGCACCAACTAAGTTCCTCTAGTTGAGCCAAAGGGTTTTAAACTACAACCTCACTTTTGTACACTTGTTATCCCTCCACTCTTACACTTGAAGATCACTCACTAGTCTACTCTTGCTCACACTAATTCCCTCTAGTTGAACTAAGAGAATTATGCTACCCACAACCAATACAACCCACAATATTTTAGCATATTTCTCCCCAAAATAGCTCTTACAAGTGTTTGTATTGAATGTAGTCATTCCACACACCATTTGGATGACCTTGGGTTATTTATAGATGAAAGATGTGCTAAAATTTGAGCTCCAACGGTCAAAAAATTAGCTGTTAAAAACTAGCCGTTAGGGATTCGGACAGTCATATGCATCCTACAGCTTGATGAACAATGTCTCAGACAATCATATGCGTCCTATAGTTTTGACAGAAAATGTCTTCATTTTGAGCTTATTTCTTCGGACAGTCTTCAACGTCCGATTCTTTTGTCTTTCGGATTCCTTGTCTTGAATGGTCTTTTGCATCTGAAGCACTTTTTTCGGACGGTTATCTGCATCCGAAAGATGTGTTCTTCTTCGGTGTTGTCTGGTCATGTTTCGGACGCTCCCTTGCATCCGAGCTCATTTCTTTTGGACGTTCTTCATCTTCCGGAAGGTGTTGTTCAACTTTTGCGTTATTTTTCTTGATTGTGTTCGAATGATCATTTTCGTCCAAACCTTCCTATTTTTCTACACACTTATTTTCAAGCCGTTAGTATGATTTGGTCATCATCAAAATATGATTATCATAACTGGGGTCCAACAATTACCATGCATGGTCGAAAGACTATACTCAAATATAGGGTCTAGCTCAAGTTGAAACAATAATCCATTCAAATAGGTAGAACCAACAATTTTATTATTTTTCAAAAGGTTCATAGTTGAAAAATGACTATTGGAATCATATCCAATTATAGATAGCCTTGAAAGAGAAATTAAATTTCTAGAGAATGATGGAACATAAAAAGTGTTTTGAAGATCTAACTGAAAATTAGTTTTTAAATTGAGCCTATAAGTCCCCACTCCTTCAACAGCTAAATGTATTCGGTTTTCAAAATAGATGCTTTGGTCACTTCCCAGCGACTTCCTTACGTTCATAAAACCTTGCATGGTTTTGGCAATGTGAATTGTAGAGTATTACCACAATCAATCCACCTAGTATTATCAAAAACTTCAGTGAAATTAGATTCATAACACACAAAAATGAAATTAGCTTTCTTTTTGAGCCATTTCTTGAATTTGAGGCAATCTTTCTTCTAGTGCCCATTTTTCTTGTAGAAACAATGTTTGTCATTATTGCTATCTCGCTTCATAGGAACACTCTTTCCCTTCTTTACTTTTTCTTTATCATGAGTCACAAGATGAACACTTTTAGTGTCTCATGTTTCAACCTCTCTTCCTCTTGAACACACATAGTCAGGAGTTCATTAATTGGCCATTCTTCCTTATATATGTTGTAGGAAATCTTAAATGGAGTATACTCTGAAAGAGAGAGTTGAGAATGAAATGCACAAGGAACGACTCAGAAATATCAACTTTAAGGAACTTTAATTTAGCAACAACGTCCCTTATTTCCATTATGTGCTCCCGTACACTTCTACTTTCGTCAAGTGTCATGCTTGAAAATTTCTTCATAAGGGTGCTTTAGCTAAAGCTTGATCAAAGCTTACAAATTGTTCTTTAATGGCTTTCATGTAAACTTTGACTTTGTCACAATTAGGGATAGAACCCCTAATGCCTTGACCAATATGGGACTTGACGAGCATCAAACTTAAGCGATTGGATAACTCCCACCGCTGATAAGCCACTTTTGCATTTGGATCACTTGAATCGTGGGGATGGGTGGTTCATCCTCGCGAAACGTCAAATCCAAATCCATGCACCCCAAAGTCAAAAGGATTTTGTCCTTCCAGTTAGTGTAGTTTTCACTAAATAACCTTAGAATACGAGATGAATCATTAAAAATAGCAGTGGTAGGAAAAACTTCAAAAACCAAGGACAAACATATATAAATACTATGAAAACTCAAAATATAAATATTGAATTAACCAATGTTAAGTCAAATAGTAACTTCAAAACCTTCTTATGGGTAGAGGTTACCAAACGTGCATAGAATTCACTTTTGTTATAATAAGAGTAGTAAATTAAGATCCTGTAAAGACAAGGAAATTCTCTATACCTGTGGGCCTACGAAATACCTTACTAAAGTTCTAATTTACCATCTTATTACAATTAATCTATTAAAACAACCACCTCCCTGTAGGGCCGAGTGATAATCCTAATAAATTAATTACTTTTCTTAATTTAGATGTTATTTTATTTAATCACTAACAAATATGTGCTTAAAATCTAAACACCAAATGTCGAAGATGATGTGGCTACTCTTAAACATACGATGTAGAGATCCTAATGATAAGATCTAAAATTAAGTGGCCAACAGGTCATGACAAATATGGTTATATGTGCATGTCTCAAGACCAACCATGTTGGATACAAATACAGTCACCAAAAAAATTTCTTATGTGTCTAGTGAATAAATATCACAAAGCCAAGCATTTACAAACAAATATAAAACAATATAGCGATTCCAGTAAACCACTTACTGAAGCAACACGAATAAATTCACAACCACGATCTTGTACAGAAATTACTATGCCCATGGCCAAAATGTCTCATGAAATGAAAAAGATGCTTAAACTTCTTTCATAACCTCATAGGTCACTAAACTGCTCATGCTTCATGGATGAAGATTTATCATACCTAGACTGCTCAATGGTTTGTGTAACAATTTGAGAATAATAGAAAAAGGAATGGGAAGCCGAACGACTAACTCTTGTCAACATTTTGCAGTATAAAATCAAGTAGATGAAAACAATTTATAGAATAATTATCGCATCCTGAACACATTTATGCATATGTTCTGGGCATAATTTTTGCTCTTGAAATGAAATTTTATCCTCCCATCAAGTATCAAAAGTGCTATTGGTAATTAACCATACAAAGACACCATATATTCATTTCGAATACATCTTTCTAAAGGTAAAAATTCGTGATGACTTTTCACAGAAACATGTGAGTGAACACAATTTGTAGACAATCACATGAGTCAATTCAAGTGGTTATTTAAAGTCAATCACACAGCCGTCAAATTTGTAAAGGAACATAAAGAAATGCTAAATAGTCATACCTCTACTGAGCAAGCAAAACAATGTGCCTTATAGTATAGAATAATTGAAGACCAAGAAGGAAATAGTCTAAAGACACAAGTCAGTAGCTATTTCAACTTAATATTTTATCAGGATGCCTATAAACCATGAAATAATATACTATACAACATGGCTAAAGGTTGGCTCTATTACCACATGAAAACTATTATGCGCATAACCATGCATCAAACAGTGAAAACATAAATTCGAATTATCTCCAGTCATAATCGTATAAGTTGTTATTCACGTATGCTTACCTCATGAACACATATCGTTCACTCAACAATCAAATCAAATATATTAGTGTAAAAGTTTTCTAGCCTATGCCTGATTGAAAATTTGTAGAGTAGATAGAGTACCATAGGCTTATTTATAAGCTAGGCCAGGGACCCTTACTTGGAGAACAAGAAATCCCTAGGGATTCTTTCTATTGAGGAAATTACCATAAGTACATAACTGGCAGAATATTACAAAATAATAAATTTCCTAATACGTAATTATTTTGATTAATTGATTGAAGATATTATCAATCATACAAAATGTGGGATATCAATCAATTAGGTAAAGTTACCAATTATTACGTGGGTCACAAATAAGGTAAGTCTTGTTTTACAAGCCTTACAAAGAAAAGAATAGCCAGACACTTTGGTGTCTTGGATTCCATCTCTTGACTGTGGGTGTGTGCTGAGAAAGGAAAGGAAAGAAAGTTTAAATTAGGAAAGAAAATAGGAAGAAGTAGGGGTGAGCACGAACCTAGTTAATCGAATTTGTAACCGTTTTCACTTTCAAATTGAAATTCAAAAATTGGTTAATCGGAATTCGATTAATAAATTGGTCCAACCAAATTCTAAAATTAGAAATTAGTTATGATATTGGAATTGAATCCTGAATTCAAAATTAACTGATTTTCAAATTCAGTTCGGTGTTTGATAAATTCAAGACCTTTCACGAAAAACTTTTAATAGTTAGACACTTGCAGTGTTATATATACATATGTGTGTACACACGAATACAAACACACGTATGTATACAATTTATGTATTTACGTCATATTATAAACTTATAATACATAAAGTATTAAGAAAACACATTCAAGTATAATATAGTTTTGATGATGTGGAATTATAGAATATTTTATTGCTAGTTGGATTTTGTATTAGATAGGTTTTAGTTTTTGTATAACGAATTTTAGTCCAATGTCAATGGGCCCAATTAGTGAATCTAGTTAATTGAATTTGAGACTAATTACTAAATTCAAATTTGGTTAACTAGATTTTATTTCAAATTCAATTCGAAATTAAAACTGATTAATAATTCTAGGACACATTTCCAAATTTTGATCGAATTACTTGACTGATTAATTGATTGGTTAACTAATACTCATCCCTAGGGAGAAGGGATTTGTAATAGACAAAATCTTTTCTACACCTAAATAAACTAGTCTTACCCATTTGTACCATGTCAAAAATGTAGGTATCGGTAACATGTTATATTATGTTCACTATTAAAAACAAATGTTTTTAAATTAAATAAATAAATTCTTGATAAGCTCCACGTCCTGTCAATTTTTTATCACACACTTCTTTATTAAATTGTCTTCATCTTCTTCTCTTTCCATGCTCTCATACATGAAATAGTTCCATTCGTGAGTCTCAAAAAGAGATTGAAGAATTGAAATTATAGGTTAGATTTCGTTATTCAATTTTTTCCTAATCTATGGTAAATATAATTATATATCTATATATAGGAAAAAATAGAATAAACAAATCTAACCTATAATTTCAATTCTTCATATATCTTTCTATCTCAGAAGTGTTGATATATTAATTTAAATTCTCATTGATATCGGCACAGCCTTGGCCTAGTTGGTTTTATAGGCTTTAGTATATGGGCTTTTTTATTTTTAGTTTACTGGTCCAAGGAGTTTGGTCTTTAGCAGTTTGGTCTTTGCTTTTATTTGTTAAATTAAGTTATATCTAGGAACATACACAGTTTGATTAAAAAAAAAATCTAATTCTATGCATTTTTATTTTAGGTATATTTTGTGTAGCTTTTTGCTTGTTCTTTCAGTCTGTTGGTGTTGCTGTTTGCTTCTATTGGTGAGGTGAGTTTTGCCTTTGTTGTTTCTGTTGGTAGTTTGCGTTTGTTGGAGATTTAGGATAGGTTTTATGTTGCCTCTTTGTTTGGCTGTAGTCACACTTCCTTTACTAAAAATTAAAAGCGTTGAGGTGAGGGTTTTGTGCCCTTTTGGCTGTATTTTTGTCCTTGTTGTGTTTGTGGTCGTAGGGATGTGGGTTTCCCTATTTGATTTTTCTAAGTATTTGGATTATTTTAATTTCATACTGTGTTTGCTTTTAGATTAAAATATTGTGTTTCCTAGGCATGTCGGGTTGTATTTTTGATAAAGGATGGTTTGGGTTTATATAATGTGGATTTTGGTTGTAGTTCAGTGGTTTCTGTATGTATTTTGTTTGTGGTTATATGCAAACATTTGTGATGTGGGTTTTGCTTTTTCAATTCAAATTTTGTGGTTTAGTTTCAGTGAAACTTTGGTAAGTTTTGGTTATTTTTTGCTTTTTAAATTTGTTTTGCCTATGTTTTTAACATGAGAATGTAATTATTGTTTTTCTTATTGTTCATTCATAGTTTTGTTCTGGTAGTTTAAATCTGGTTATAATGGCTGATGTTCCAACATGTGGGGTGACGTAATTTATTATAAAGATTATTTTGGTGAATTCGTAAAAAAGAAGGCTTTGTTGCGTTTGATTATCTTGGTGAATATGAGTCTAAATATCCAACTTTGTTAAGCTTGTTGTTCCATATGGTGATAGTTGGACTATAAAATTGGAACAAAAGGTTGCGATTACTGAATTACCTTATTGGTTGCATGTGGGATGGAATTTTTGCCATTATCATGTACACCCCGATTATAGTGTTGTTTATATATAAACAAAATTCTAAATTTGATGTGTATATATTTGAGGCTCAAGATGCAGATGTTGTGTATCCTAAAATTGATATTGCTTCTGTTCAAGGGAATTCTACCAGTTTGAATGCGGTTTTTAGTCCAGCAAGTAAAGAAGCTATCATTATTTAAATTTGTTTTGAAGAAAGTGATGAGAATATGAGTTAGGCAGTTGAGTAAGAAAGAGGTTGGTACAAGTTCTGCGAAGAAAGGTGGTGAAGCCATGAGCTTGGTATAGGTAATGAAAGGCTGAAGAAAATGGCCTGATCAACTAAAGGCAAGTATGAAGAATATGTAAAAAGGGTGTTTGATTCTCAGCATTTTTTATTTCATTAATGCATGCCCATGAGCTTCATTATAGTCGTGCTGGTTATATTCTATCTAAGTTTGCCTGCTGTTACTTACCTGGCTATCCTAATTTTGTTAACATTTTTGGTAGTGAAGATTGCAATTGGGCTTCTTATACAATGGAGAAGGATGTTAGAATTGTAATGTTGAGTAATGGTCGGCAGTTTGTTGAGAAATGGATGAAACTTTCTATAGGAGATGTCTATAACTTTGAGCTGATTGAGCCAGTTATTGCAGTTCTGAAATTGATTGTTTTCCATGTTGGAGATTATGCCTAGCAAGTAGGGATATGAAGAAGTTGGGTTTTTTTGGTTTAATGTGTAATAGTTTTGGATGTAGGGCTAATTTTGGCTTATTTCTGGTCTTTTGTAACCTTTGTATTAGCTCTCATTAGTTAGTCTATTTTCTATACTTAGTGCTTGAAAGCACTTATTTAATATAATTTCCTATTAATGGCATGTAAATTTTTGTTTTCTTTGTATATTTTTTAGAGTTATGGTTTTGAATTAGATACAATGGAGTAATTCAGGATAATAATACTAAATCTCTTATGCAAATGATTTTCAATTTTGTTTTTGAATATGATGTTTATTCAGGTTCAACAATCTTCGACCATTTATCATTTGTTGTTCAATCTTAGGTTAGTTATCATTTGGTTCAAAAGTTAAAGGAAATAATATATATTTTGAAACCATTTAGAATATTTGTTTCGAATTCAAAATGCATTGTAGTGATTTTTTCCAAGTTTTTTATTTCTTGAACTTTAATTCATCAATTTAGGTGCTATTGAAATATTAACGAAAAAATGGAACCAAGCATGCATGAATTCAACTATCAGAAATTGTTTTATGATGATTAGGATAATGTACACATGTCTATTGATATATACCAAACCATGAATATAGATTGATAAAGTTTAGATGCAGCAAGTATCCAATGTGCTAATACAAATAAGATTCTTCATTAATAGTTATAAATAACCAAATATGTACTAAAATAGTTTTTAGTAGGCTCATGTCCATAATGAGTTTAATAATATTATTATTATCAGTAGTATCATAATATAGATTAATATAATGATGTCATATTATGATCCATGAAACTGTGTAGCTTACTGAACCATAATGTGACATAAGTTTATTGGCAAAGAATTTAGCCCTTGCAGCATAGTTTATTTCTTGCGGTTATTCTTATATATGATGGAGTGGGTTCTTCGTGATATGCAGCTAGGTACTTCTTGGCAGTTGAAGGAGGAAGTTGGATTACTAATGGTTCATTTTCAAGTGTTGGAGGATCTTCTACAGTTGTAGTTTCTATGGTGTTTGCTACCAACTTGTTGTATCAGTAGCTTGTGCATCATTGCTTGCAACTTCAATGATCTTAGCATCTGTCAACACAAGTGGGTGGTGCACCAGGTCTTCAACTGTGTAGGCCTTGACACGCTATTTTTGGTTCTTTCAGTCACTACAAAAAAATTGGGCTTCAGTGACAAATAAAAGTTGTCATAGAATATTGAAATGTCATCATAAAAAGAAATCATTGACAACTTTTGTTTTCGTCACATGGTTGTTTTCCCTTTTGCGATGACTTTTTGTCATCATAGCTGCTTCTATGAATTTGTGACAAGAATTTTTGTCATTTTTTCATTTACCATTTTGTCACACTAGACACTCAAGTTGTCACTAAACTAAACCTTTTAGTCGACAACATATTGTCACAAAAAACAACTATTGGTTGTGACAACTTTTCTTATCAGTGATTGAGTTTCTATCGTGTCATAGCCCATCCTTTAACCTAGCTTATGTATGACAACTTGTCACTTCTTTTGGATCTTATTTGTTGTCAAAATCTTATTTCACAAGAAAAAAGCCAATTCAATTACACGCTATAATCCTACTTTTGAATAATAATAAATTATACAATGTAGAAAACCCCAACTGTAATAAGAGTCAAAGTACATATATTATCAAAAGCATCTAATTCAATTAAAGAAGGCATATTTACAACAAGTATCATAAATAGAGTACAAACAAAAATGCTAAGGTGCTAACCACAGTTATAGTATTAATAGCATCTAGAATAGTGTTCTAAATATACTTTAATCTACAAAAATATCACAAAATAACCTATCTTCATCTAACTTAGCATACCATGATGTCCAAAATACTGTCTCCTTGATGCCTCCACATGATGATGAATAATTACACAAAGGACTGCCTTGATACCAAAATATTTATCCCAATTAAAATATGATGAAGAAAGATAGAAAAATAAGGGTTACTTCAAATAGCCTTTCTATATGCACACCTAGTAATCTTTTCAGGAATGTAAGTCAAATAGAACTCTCTCTTATCTAATTCTAGAAACTAAACAGCTTATAACTCATTAACTTAAATGATAAAAGAAAACAGAGGACTCAAAAAAAAAAAACTATTCTTGACGTATAAAGGATTTTTTAAAGTTGACATGACCAAAAAGCTAAGGATAATGGTGCATCAAAACAATAAATATTGAAGAGGACAAGTTAAGAATTTTATTCATCTTTTCATTTCTCCAACTGCTAAATAATTAACCAAATGAATTCAAATAGTCAACGAATCCAAAATATCTAACAAGAGCAACTGAGCACCCATTCTTGCCTTTTGTCATCTACTAACATGTTAGCATTCTACAAGTAAACTCTCTTTTACTTTTAGTTATCTTTTGTGCTTCATATCTGGACTATACTCTTACTTTTGTTTTCAAAGCAACATGCTTATTAGATTTACTATTATGTGAAAATACATATGATTAACTAGGTATACCTGAAAATGCATCTTTTGTTTGGTATTCAACACAAACAAGCCATATTCCCAATAGATATTGTATAAATTTACTTTAAATCAATAAAAGAATTTTTTGAAGTTAAAGGGAAAAAATATTGGTATTCAATGTCCTACCTTCTTAATGAAGAAATATTGTTCAATCTTGGCTTTGGATTAAAAACATATGCCTGAGAGCCATACAGCTAAAGTTGAACCATCCCTTTACTTAATTCTCACTGTAGATTGTAAACTCACATTTTAAACAAAATAAACTACATCAAGAGATAGACACACAAAGAAGAGAGACAAAGTAGTTTTACTAAAAGCTTTTAGCTAGATGACATTGAATATAGTAACTAATAAACTAATCTTTTTGACATTCAATCTAATAGAGCTCTCTTCTTACCTAATCCTATGAAACTACACAGCTCTCATCCCACTATCCACAGCTGTAACATTATAATTTCAAACATACCCAGTTAAGAACCTAAAGCATAAAATCCTCTTTATTTCTACTACACAGCTCTCATCACAAGGATGTAAGAACATTGTACCTTTACAACATGTGATTTTGAGCAACGTTTTAGTATGTTTTCTATACAAGACTATCATCAATTGTATGAACATGAACTTCATGGGATTCCAATGAAGAAGCTGATGTACCACTTTTTCTTGTCTTATAACTCTAAACCCAAATCGGATTAGCCATCAAGAAGTAGAGAAAAATAAGAATTAAATAGATACTCATTGACTTCATTTTCTAGTGCTACTGGAACTCTCATATATACATGAATAAGTTTTATGGGCAGTTAATGAAACATCAAATATTTTGGTTGTATCAAAATGATACAAATCATTGTCTTGGTATATGAATATATGACTATATAGTGAAGACTATTCAAATCCAATCTAGGAAACATCTACTTTTAACAATTTAATAAGGCATACAACTCATATTTCTATGCCATTTTTGGGAAGATTGATATGAGTTTGACTTTGGTTTCAAGTTCAACTCCTAAAATATTTGCAGCAATGAGTACCTTGAAAAAGGTTAGCAAAGCATTTCATCAAATAAATCAAGCCATTTTCACAAAATCCAAAGCGAAAACCCACAACTTTTAGAGAAAAAATCACCAAAATTTTCTACACCTTACCAAAAGATCATGAAAAGTCATCAAAATCTAATCCCTTTTCCCAAAGTCAGAGTCCCAACCAAAAAACTAAATTTTGCATCATATATATTTGCAAATGTTACAGCCAAAAAGTTAAAATTTTGATTTTTTTGTCACATAAACATTCATCACTCACAATGATAGAAAAGTTGATGTTGAGCACGCATTGCCTACGCAAAACACCATGAGTAACATCCTTAGCAATATGCCTACGAACATTCTATCCCAAATCCTCAAGTGCTTCTATATGTGTTGTTGAGATCGGCGGTAGTCCATCGTCAAATCGAATAGCAACAACAGCTCCGATCACTATACAAGCTTGTCCTACAACACTTTTTCCATTAAATTCAAAATTTTAGTGCGTAGAACTCTTAGCCTAAGGGTTAGAATATACGTACCATTGCCTTGCTTCTCTCTCTTCAAACCAGCTACTGCCAAGCTTAAACTACGTTATATTAAAGAAAAATGATATAGGTGTGAAAATGGAAGGTTTTGGTTGATTGATGGTGTTGGGTGACATTGGAGAGTTGGCAAGAAGGAATTAAAGGTATTTCAATGAATTGCTAAAGTGATTTAAGCGCCATATACATATTAAATGATAATGGTTTCGTCAAAATTACTAAAGATTTTATCCCCTAAGTATTAGTTATACATATTTTAAATAGGAAAATGATTTACAAAACTACAAATTCAGGACCATTTTTCAAAGACACTCCATGAGATAAAATCATATTGAATCTTCAATCTTTTTATTTTTAGATACTCGGCCAGATTTTTTTCTTTTTTTTGGGATCTAGTGACACCTCAGTACTTTTGTCGCTTTGTATAGATGCACTTAATAAATTAATAAAAAATATTACACTATATGACCAATCTACAACATCTCTACTAGTGAAAGCTATTACATTATATGAACAATCTACAAGTTAATATACCAATAGACGTTACAAATGAAGTAAGATTTATAATAAACAAACTTATCACATAATGAAATGTAACTCAAGTGGTAATACTAAGCTTCTCCTATGACCTAGATCATGGGTTTGAACCATTGTAGATCCTTTTTAAAAATAAAAAATAAACAAATTTATCATGTAGATAAACTTAGTGCTTTAAACTTTCTAGTATATTTATTATTATTATTTTCAATAATCAAAGTAAGTAAAATAAAATGATTAGAAAAATAATTCAAAAACATTTTGTGACAACAAAAGTCATTACTGATTAACAGCAATGCAATGACAATGACACTGCTGTTTATTCACACATCTGAATAAAGTTTGCCACAAATGGTAGGAGGTTAAGTGATGGTGTTGTCATCGATGTGCAATTCTGCCAGCGTGTGCAACATATTCTGCGACAACAACTATGTCACAACATTTGTGTAATCACTGAATCCTCCTGAACAGTGACGACCACCACAAGCTTGTCACTAAATCAATCTCAATAGTGACGAAAATGGTTCTCATCACTAATGTTTGTGACAACCATGAATCTCGTTACAATTAGTGCCAGATTGTGACAAGTTTTCTTTCATAGAAAAAAATGTTGTCAGTAAAGGGGCATTTTCTAGTAGCGAGTCCTTGGTTGTCTTGCTCATAGTAATGGACAAAGCAAGTTATTGTTTACTTTGCAATAGATGTTGCAAGCTCAAGTGCGATCGAGAGTTCCTATTGTAAAGAAGAATGGTGTTATTTGTGTACAATTGTTTTAAGGATAAGAATAATATTGAAGTAATTAACTGTAAATTTACAATGAAGAATTTTAATACTGCCCTTATATACTTTGGCGACAAGTTGTTAGCGGGATAAATATCTAGTATTGAAGAAGTGTCCGTATATTCTAAATTTGGCATATACATGATGTGTGATGTAATACTTATATAAAATGTAAAATGAAATGAATGGGAATTAGAAAATTATGAAGAAAAAATAAAGAAGAACAAAAGAGATGAGAGAAATTTGCTAGCGTACATATTTTTCACCAAGGTAAAATGGTTGTTTTGTATTATTGTTTAGGTCTCTTTAAATTTCTCAAGTAACTAAATTTAAGAGAAGCTATTTAACAAAAAACTGAAATGAGTGTGCAATTTTTTTACATTTCTTTTTATTTTGGTCATTTCTTTAACTTACAAACTTTTTCACTTATAAATGAAGAATTATTCAATACCCAGCAAGCCAAGAATCCTATCTTTGGTTCTTGCTAGCACAATGAAAACAAATCTTTTCTCCAGAGTTGACAATTAAAAATGTTAAATTCATGTAAAAATTACAGCAACATAAGACAACCAGTTGAAGATATCAGAATATTAAATCAACTTATCAAAGCACACAATTCACTGAAGATCATAATATTTTTAAAAAAACCATCATTCCAATGAAGAAGTCAAAAGGTTAAAATTTAACATGCAAGAAAGCAAAGGAAAATCCAAAATTATCTGACCAAAAACTATAAGTATTCAAATTGATATACTGTTTTAAATCATCAACAACTTGTGACAGAGTTGAGTTTTATGGAAACGAATAGCAATATGGAAATGAAAATGAATAGCAATATGAGTTTTATTTTTGGCATACCTAATCATCAGCTTCCTTAAGGTCAATGGCAGAATAAGGGATAATCTTTTTAGCATAAGTCCTAATATCGACATATTCATTGATCCAGTGTTATCAGATAATGTGATCCTAATGTGGCATCTATAAAATATGTATTATAAGCTGTGTTAATTATCTTTTTTCCTCTTGCCTAATGGTTTTCATTCAATTTTTGTATAAACAATTTAGAGAAAAGAATTACCTTGTTTCTATATTAGATCTTCTTTGCAAGAAGGGTAAGTGATTACCTATTCAGTGTCAGCGTGCTTTGTTTTTTAGCAATTGACACATGCTATGTACCAAAATTTGGGCTGGCCAGGCATTAACTTTATGATACCTCTCAGCCATGCTGTCCTCACCTCTAAATATTAGTGCATAAGGTATGTAGTTTTTAATATAAATTACACTTTTGGATGGTGGTAAGTATGAGTGTAGTTATGTAGTTTAAAACTTTTACATCCTTAAGTGTTTTAGTTGCTTCATTTAAAGCAAGAATTTTTGCTGTAGTTAGAGGCGACAGCAGCTTGTCAGAATTCTTGTAGGCTTCTGCTTTAAGCAGTTGTTCAATGTCTTTCTTTTTAGTGTCATACCTGTAGATTTTATTGTTTATTTAGGAATAAATTTACACACATAATTAGATAAAAGGTTGAACGTGATGAGTTAACAGGATGTTGTTTACCAGTCTTTTGAGGCCAGGCTGTTTCAGGCCTTGGAGGGTTAATCGGGAAACTAATCTAATCTTGTTGTCAGGCATAAGAATAGATATGGCTAATTTATTATTCATTTTATGAATCTAAATATGTACTCCTATGGTTAGAGTGAAGTAAAATGTTTAACATGTGCTTACAATTAAATGTGGTGACCTTCAATCTCATAGCTATGATAACATTAACATTAGGAATACTGTTTTCGAGTATTGCACCTTTTTTCTGTTCAAATTCATTCCACATTGTAATTGTTTACACCTGTTTTTCCCTTACAATGGTAGGAGCAAGAAGACATCAGCAGTGAAGAATAAGTATTAAACACTAAGTACCTGTAGTGATGAAAGTCACTCTTCATTGACAATTATAAAATCTCTCTGAGTTGGGTCTTCAGGATCGGCATCCTTTGGTAGAAAAGCATGGATGAAAATTGCTTCAATATCTGGTATTGTGAAGAGGTTATTATTATAATTACATAGTCCAGATCGAATGCTTATAAACACACATTGTAAATCAAACAATGAGGCTTATTTTTAAGTTTTGTTTATATCTTACTCTACAACATCTCAGTGTCTTCAAATGTCTGTAATTCATTGAATTTAGTTAGCTGAAAGATACATGTAAGTGATAGTGGAACTGTTTTACCATATTATTCAAGGTGTTGTTGAAGTTCCAATGATTCATAGTTTTGAAAAATATGTAGTTATAAAATTTATAAAATACCTAAATCCAACTACTAACTAGGCGGCATCCCACAACTAGTAGTACAGGGAAGTGAGGGTCGAACTCATAAGGATTAGTTGGTAATTATTGATTATTTGGCTAGATTATTAGTTGAAATGATTGATTTTAAAGCGATTAAACTAAAACTAGAATTTAAGAACTAAGAAAGAAATTTAAAATCTAGCTAGCAAAACAATTTAAAAGTGAGCATTAACATTAAAGAAATTATGTTTAAGAAATCATGTAAAAAGAAAGTATATTTAAATAGCATTTATACACTTATATGTACTACTCGAATTGAATAGGAGTAGTAGAACTCAACCGACAGTAAATAGAAGCAAGAAAAGGAGAAAAAGTAAGAGGGTCGAGAGAGATAAGGACAAAAAACAAGAAACTTAGGAAAGTAATTTACTTCTTTCATTAGCTTACTATAATCCTATGTCTATATGCATGATAGCTAATACTACAACAAAACTGTCTATTTACAACATACAAAATGTGCTGCAAAAAATCAATAAACTGCCACAAAAGGTCATTTGCGGCACTATTACAGTGCAATATTTTGTGTCGCCAATACAGTCATCACAAAAGAAAGTAACAGTTTTAGAGGTTGTGCCACAAGTATTAGTGGCACATTTGAGGCACAATTTCACTGCGCTACAAATATAATGCAGCACATTTTCTCTGTACAACATGTCGCGCCCCATTTTTCGGTGAGAAAAATAAAATGATAAGTATAAAAATAAATAATAGTTATAAGAATAGTATAAACATAGGGGTAAAAAATGGGACTTTTGGACTTTTTAGAAGCGTCGTAAGAAGAATAAAAAATTATCTAAAATAGGATTTTTATAAAAATGAATGAATAAACAAATAGTGAAGTCGCCATTCGGTGTGTGAAGTGCATCGGGATACTAACTCAAACCAAAGGGAAAAGGAAAATTCCTAGAGGTTGAGGAAAAATATTTTAAAACACAAAAAAATGAAATAAAATAGACAAATAAAAATAAGTAAAAATAAGTTGAAAAACCTTAAACTAGATGACTCCTAGTCTACGAAAACAAAAGAAAAAGGTTCAGGAGTCCTATAGAGTAAAAGAAAGGCTAGACTACTCTAAAGGTAACCTAGGCACCCTTTCACCTCAGGTAAAGTCGGTTGCGAGATTTAATTCATATTTCCTTAAAATTAACCTCATTTTATATTAAATTTGGATAGAACGAAGTGAAAACAAATTAAAGGTAAAAACATACATGGAAAATACAGGAGAAAGAGAGCTTGCTGCACTGTGTTGGAATAGCACAGGAGGGAATTATTAAAATTTTCAATAATAGCATGTGCAAAAAATATTTACAAAAGGAAAAATACAAGAATAGAATAATAAAAAAAAAACAAATAAGCACCTAAAACACATAAGAACATAAAACATAATATTCTAACATGTGAATCCTACCAAAAGCAATTAACACATAGCACATACCCTATCTATTACAATAGGCATAAGCCTTTTTTACAAAAAGTTGCCCCATCTTCGGGGTCAACGTTTATGCGTACCTACATAAGGCATTATCCTATGTAAATACCTTAAGAAAGCCGTAAATGAATAAAAATTACACAAAACAAAATAAATAATTAGCAAGTAAATCACATACACATAAGAGAGTTCAGAAACGTATCTTTTTAGAGCACAAAAGTGTGTGGTTCTAACCATAACTAAATATGAACAAACAGGTTAAAAGTGCCCCCTCCTTTCTATCCCAACACTAAAAATGCTAAGAAGATTAAAGATAAATAATCATGACTATAACAAGAGTAAGGATAATAAAAGCTTAATATAAACAACTAAACATATTAGGTCAAAATATCAAAAAAAGAGCCTTATGATTAAAAGGAAAAGAACTTAACTAAAACAATATCTAAACTCTAGAAACCAACTTGCAAAGTTTCTAAACAAATAAGAAGGCAAAAATGCAATAAACCAAAAAATTATCATGCTACGATGACAATTAATAATAAAAAAAAAGACTTTCAATTAGAACCCATCTAAACCTCTAATGACTTAATTGAAAAATCTACAAAGTTTTGGGGTCAAAAAATGCACTTCACAAAATTTTAGGAACTAAAATGCAATTATAACAAAGCTCGGGGACTAAAACTATAATTTTAGCAAAGGTTAGGGACTAAAATTGCAATTCAGCAAAGTTTATGGACCAAAATGCAATTTCAAAAAAGTTTAGGGACAAAAATATAATTTCAACAAAGTTTATGGACTAAAAATGTGTATAAGAGAAAGTTGTGGGGCTAAAATACAATTACAGAAAGTTCTAAGGGCTAAAATTTCACTATTTTAGACAGTTCTAGGGGCTATTGACGATTATAAAAAATTCAGCAAGAATATACCAAGAGACTAAATAATTTTAAAGAAAAATTAATAAAACATGGCCCAACCCATTTTCTATTGAACTAGCCCAAATTAAACCCAAGATATAAAATCGTCAAATGCCCAAGAGACAAAACAAGCCATAAGTCCATTACTCATTTAATTGGTGGACGAGTGGTGATGTTACGTTTGATGGTGTGGGTTTTAGGGGAAATGGTTGAGTTAGGTGTAGTTGGTCTATGTAGACCATGGAAGGATAACGTTGGTTTAATATGATTAATACTCAAAATCAAAAAGACCCTCTCGTCCTTGACTTAAAAAGTGATTATTATCCAAAAATACGAATGTTTATGAAATTGGGACTTTGTCTCGAAAAATCCAAAAAAACTTAAAAATTTGCCCAAATTGGCCCTTAACGGAAAAAAACGCGTCAAAATTTGGTATCTACACAACAACTATTTTGTAGCACATTTAAAGTAGCGTAATTCCAGTTTCATATATGTATTTTTTAGTAATGGACTATATTTTAAGTAATCAATTTTTTGACATTCCAAATTTCTATTGTAATTTCGAACTTCTAATTGCAATTAGCACAAACTTTAAAATTTTAAAATTCACTTTATATATAAAACATTCATCTAAACTAGTAATTGGTTCAATACAAGTTATAATTGTACATCTTTCTAAAAGTCATTAAAATTTATGACGTGCAAAGCGAAATATAGTCAAGTAATACATATATAATATTTCTTTAGTTTCATAATATAGTCTATTGAGATCAAAATTTTGTTGAAAAATCTCCACAAAGCACACATTGACTCTCTAAATGAGAGTTATTTTCACTTATTTTAGCTTAATTTTTAGTCAGTTTCAGAGGTGTCTTGTTCAATAACTAGGGATATTTTGGTATTTTTAGGATTTTAGTGTCAAAATATTAGTTTATGTATTTTTAATATTTTATTACACTTATTTATGGGTTCCCCCTTAATTTATTTTCATAGGTTTGGGATCAATCAAAGGTTAAACAGATGAAAACAGTGCAAAACGTAGCAAAACTAGGACTCGTCGAGTAGAGCCGTGGGCGCACCTAGGGGTGTTCAAAAGTTAGTCAAGTCGAGTCAAATACAAAAAAAAAATGACATGACTTGTTCGATTTTCGACTTTACTTTGACTCAAAATCAAATTGACTAAGAGACTTCTCGACTCAACTTTAACTTCAAATTTCAAGTCAAACTACAGGTAGAATATCAATCCATAGATTGACTAGTTTGACTGGTTTACAGTCGAACAAGTCATTTGACCTTGCTGGTCAAATATCGGTCAAATATGTCGAATAATTATGTGTTTGTGTATACACACACACAGATATTTACATACATACATACATAAATACATACATACATATATATATATATATATATATATATATAATATATACAATTATATTTCTTTTGATATTTTAACATATATTATAATAATATATTTATGATTATGTGTATATAATATTTTAATTATAATATTCTCAATTCTTAATAATTAAAAATGTTAATAAGTAATAATATCATTTTTTCTTAATACTTAAATATTTTTCTTTGTATAATTGTCGGAGTTATCAATGCAAATGTAATACTTCACATTATCGTACAATTTTTGTACTTTGCATTAATATAAGCGTACAACTTATTAATGTTATACTTTTGTTTCAAAGACTAATTAAATGGATTACAAATTTCCTTTCAATACAATAGATACTAGAGTTAAGTAATTATATATACTTAAGTATTTATTAAAATCTTTATAATATAATATATCTATACATTCATGTTCTGATGTCATATACTAAGATTTTTATAATTTATACCTGTAGTAAAAATATATTTTATATAACATCTAGTTTATATATTTATTAGTATAACATTTTTACTATCAACAAGCATATTAATGCATTACTAACTTACTATAGTATAGATTTGAGTTAGGTAATTATATAGATTTGCTATATGCTTGTAGGATATAACTTAATAGAGGTTGCTTGATTGAATAAGATTTTGCAATGTAAATTGGCTTTGGTAAGTGGTTGTAAATTTATGACCTTGTAAATCATTTTTATTAGCTATATATGATATATAGACTAATACACATATCTATATATACACACACACACAATGACATGTGTGTGTAAATTTGTACTTATAATTTATTTGAAACTTGTGTACATAATTTATTATGCATTACATTTTGGTACAAATATTATATAAAGACGATAATGTAACAATTGAAATAATTAAAACATAAGTTTCTTGATAGATATATGCACAAATATACTATAAGAAAAGTAAAACTATTTTATAAAAACTGAAAAATGAAAAACAAAAAAAAAGGAAATATAGAATGATATTCGAACTTATGGAATAATGTACTAAATTTTGGAATTTATATTATGGAATGGAAGAAGATATATGTTCGACTTACTCGACTAACCGATCAAATAAGTCGAATACTTAAACGATTCGATTTTATTTGAACTTTGGGTTTATATGACTTGACTTTGACTTTGAGATTTTCAAGTTGAGTCAAACAAGTCAAGTCCAACAAGTCAAAAAGTCAAACACCGGTTGAATGAATACCCCTAGCCACACCCACACTCACACCCACACCCACACCCACACCCATACCCGGAGGGCTGGAAGTCGTGCTAGGCCTGATTAGCAACGCATTGTTTCATGATTTTTTGTGTTTCTGTCCGTTTTGGGCCCGTAATAGTGCATTTAGAAGCTTATTCAAAGACCTACACTTTTTAACTCTTAAAACATATAAATAAGGTCTTTAAGACATGAAAAACATGTTCTCTTTTCAGTCTCCCGTCTGGAGGCTATAAATTGGACTAAGATTTTCTTATTTTTCAAGAAGAATTGAAGAGGAAGTCCAAGATTGACAACCTTGGATCAAGATCTTCCAATTCTTCATTAGAGAAGTATTCTTAAACATCAATAGATCTTTTGGGTACGTTATTTAATTCTATTTTTATTGCTATTTTCTTGTTTATCATGTTCTAGTGTTCTCTTGTTAACGTTTTGAGATTTAACCCTTTGTGGTTGCATGAACTCATAGTTTATTGTTATTCATGGTAAATTTCAGTTATATATTGATGTTTTTGCTATGTTCTTAATGCTTTCAAGTCTTTGGCCAATTCTTGAATGTTCATGTAAATATGTAATGAGACAAACCAAGTAATTTGCGTATTTATGATCAAGTAGCAAAAATCATGAATTGAGCGAATGCCGACCAAGGATTAACGTGGTTTGTGTGATCACATTTGGAATTCCTAATTATTCATTAATCTCATTTTACTTCTAATTATTTGTGCTGGACCAATGACAAATAAATTAGTAAAAAAAGAGTCATTATTGCATGACTATTGGATAATAACTACAATAGAAAATACGATCAGCAATCTTGAAAATCAATCCAGAATAACTTGAACTGAGTTTATGTATGAAGAGTTGGTGAAATCATAATACCCTAATGCTTGTTAACTCTTGAATTTATTTTATTTGATTGTTTGCTGTAGACATTAGTTAGTCTTTTAGATTAGTTAATTTAAATCTTTCAATAATTATTTTTTCCAAATAGTAGTGTAATTATCAATTGTAGTGCTTATTCATAGTTCTGTATAAGAAACGATCTAACTACTTACTTGTGTATTATTTGAAATGATCTGGTGCACTTGCGAGTATAGGAAAATATCCATCAAATTTTTGGCACCATTGTCAGGGATTAGTTTCGAGTAACATTGATATCAACTAGTTCCATTACTAATTCGGATTCTTTAATTTTAGTTTTTCAATTTTAATTCTTTGTGTTTAAAAATGTATAAAAATTCTTATCCATGGTCAAGTGATGAAATTGCTCGTGCTTATCTTTACAATATATGTAGAGGAATGGCAGTTCAATTAGAAGCATTAAATAAGAAGTTATACAATGAATTGCAAGTGCGAAATACCTGTAAATGTTTTCATGGTGTAAACAACCGGAGCTTTGAATATCATACGGGTAACACATGATTTTTCTTCTTATGATACCCTAATCGTTCAAATTCCTCTGACAGTTGTGCAAATTTATATAATGATATATAGCGAGTATTCAAACTACTCGTGCAACCCATATTAGAAATGCCACTCAAATCCACCTAATGAAGTATTACCACATCAAGAAGATGTGGGGTCTCATGTCAAAAAAAATACATCCTTGAGGAGATGATAACAGGCGTGGGGATTCTGTATGAGACATTAAGTATTACAGCGGAGGTAATATGTAGTTTGGAGGAACGGATTATACAACTTGCTACTATAGCAACAGAAATGTCAATAATGCCACCACCATTTAGTGACAACATCCTAGAAGAGCAAGTAAGGACTTCATTTGAGGAACAACCTTTAGAGCCAATCACAAGTGATAATTCATACAATGGAGTGGATGAAAGGGGCACATCCGAGAATCTAGTAGGGCACAATATTATGCTGTAAATGGACTGCAAGATAAATATTGATGTCTCTCTTGTTGACAATTTGGCTACTAGTTATGATTTAAAACATACTTCACCTCTATTGGTACTTCAAGAGCCATACTTTGCCAAGGAAGTGGAACTGAGCCACATGAAGCCACAATTTGTCGAGGAGATGCGCTCATATACTATAGAGTTTGTTGCATTGGAATACCATGGGAATGTTGAACAAATACTTGAGCATGGATATGACCATTTCAAGATAGCAAAGCCACCTTGACTTTGTGATGGTGCTTTCTAATGGACGATAGGTACACATTATCTGAAAATTCCTAAACCACCTTGTCGTATGAGGGAAGTATTCTATGTCTTTAAATTTTATTGTTCTCTTGTTTTTGTTTGGATTGTGTTTCGGCATGAGTGTTCGTGTTATTTTTAGTTTTTGTTTTGTTATGGGTTTATAGTGGTGTATTGCGTTTATTTTTCTTTTGTGTTTTATGTATTTCATCAGTCTTTAGGATCTGTAAACATATATAAAAGAGTCCCCAACTACCGGATGGAAGCTTTCAAGATTTCTATACCTTCTTTGCCTGAAGTATTGTAAAGGGTTTAACCAAAAAGAATTTCCATCTTTAGCAGTAATTTTTGTGTATTCATTAACTTTTGTGAATATGTGTCATGAGTTTAAATATGTTTCAAGGAGACTAATGCTTGTTAAAGTGAATGGATTGAAAGCGTATATAAGCTTTCTTGGTTCTTTGATCCTCCCTTTGAATTATGAAAGTGTTACCACTATACATTTAAATATATTCCCTTGAGTGAGGGTATCTAGATGAGTTAATTTTCAAAGAGTATTAATCATGATGGCCTTTTGATATTTGTTTTACTTGTGACATTCGTTGGAATTGTATGTGGGTTTATATGCTTGTGAAATATGAGTGGATTTAGACCAAGGAAATGATTCAGGCAAATTCTTTAGACTGTTTGAGCTAAAAAAAACCTTCCTAATTGACATTTTATCCTTAGAGTCCCCTTTTGAGCCTTATAGCCATATTTCTTATTTAACCCTGCTATTTAGCCGACCTACTTTTTTATTTTATCATTCTTTCTACCCATCATCTTAGTTAGTTAGTGTTGGTGGTCCAGAATATCAATACTATGGACAATGCTATTATGGATGGTTGGGAAGGGCATGAAACATGTTTTGTTGGGGGAATAAAGTGTTATGAATAAAGAAGGACAATTCCTTCTAAGGTATAACAGAGAAGGTACATTTTTACCTTCTGAAATGGTAGTTGGTTAAATGCTATGGTTATCTGGGGAATGTTCCGGAGGATTATAGTTTGAAGTGATTCACTAGTGTGTCTAAGGTGACATGAGCTACTTTTATCCAAATATATCCTACCTTTATCTTTTAGCCTACATTACAAGCTTTAAAGACCTAGTTGATCCTTGGTTTGAGTTCATTTGTACTTGTAAGTATTGTATGTGATAATTTCTTTCCGCATATTTGTCGCTTGCTAAACTTTTGTTCAACTGATGTTTTTCATCGATTAATGTGCGAATAATATCTGCTTTGATGAGTGGAGAGCTAGCACATGATGATATAGGATTTCACTAGCAATGTTCTTTTATATACAAGTTATGCTCATTTCTCTACTTGCTAGTTTTCCTTGCTATGACTATTGATGTATTGAAGAAGGTTAATGAATCTTATATGGTTTGTGTTTTATGCATTTTGTTTTGTTTGTTTTACTCGGGACGAGTAAAAATTCAAGTTGAGGATGTGTATTAACTCTTCAGAAGAGAGTTATTTACATGCATCTTAGCTTGGATTCTATTCAGATTTCGATGCCTTGCATTTTTTTTAAAATTTTTTGTGTTTGTTTACTCTGGATGAGTAAAAGTTCAAGTCGGTGGTGTATTGATTCTCTAAAAGAGAGTTATTTTCATGTATTTTAGCTTGAGGTTTAGTCGGTTTCTAAGGTGTCTTGTTCAATAGCTAGGGGTATTTTGGTAAATTTTAGTATCTAATGTCAAAATATTAGTTTATGTGTTTTGAATATTTTATTATACTTATTTATGTGTTTTAATTTGTTTTATAGGTTTGGTATCAATCAAATCAAAAAGACGAAAACGGAGTGAATCGGGACCCGTCAGGTAGAGCTGTTGGCACACCCATGCGTAGAGGGTGGAAACCACACTAGGGAGCTGGAAAGGGTGCCCTAGTCTGATCAGTAACACACTGTTTCATGTTTTTTAGCATTTCTAGGGTTTTGGGTGTTCATTTTGGGCTTGTAATAGTGCATTTCGAAACTTATTCAGAGGCTTAGACTTTATAACTCTTAAAACCTATAAATGAGCATCTTTAAGAGCTGAAAAACACGTTCTCTTTTCAGTCTTCTCTTTGGGGGCTGCAAATTAGACCAGGGTTTTCTTGTTTTTCAAGAAGAATAGAAGAGGAGGCCCAAGATTGACGATCTTGGACCAATTGGAGATACATTCTTAAACCTTAATAGATATTTCTTATGTTATTTAATTCTATTTTTATTGTATTTCTTTTCTCATTTATCATGTTCTAGAGTTGTCTTGTAAGGTTTTGAGATGTAGCCCTTTGTGATTGCATGAACTCATGTTTTATTATTATTCATGGTAGAATGTAGATTTCCATTAAAAATTGATATTTTTCTTATGTTCTTAATATTGTTCAAGTCTTTGGCCAATTCTTGAATGTTCATATAAATACATGATGAGATAGACCAAGTAATTTACATATTTATGATCAAGTAGCAAAAACTATGAATTGAGCGAATGTTGGACCAAGGATTAACGTGGTTTATATGGTCAGCAATAGGGAATTCGATCAGCAATCTTGAAAATCAATCTAGAATAATTTGAACTAAGTTTATGTATGAACAATTGGTGAAATCATAATACTTTAACACTTATTAGCTCTTGAATTTGTTTTATTTAATTATTTGCCCTAGTCATTAGTTAGTCTTTTATATTAATTAATTTAAATATTTTAATAATTGATTTTTCCAAATAGTAGTGAAACTCAGATCAATTTTAGTGCTTATTCATAGATCTCGTGGAAATGATACTTAACTTACTTCTATATTAATTGAAATGATCTCGTGCACTTGCAAGTGTAGGAAAATGTCTATCAGCATATTTTCATGATTGCTGATATAGAATGTGCATGTTCTTGCTTCTTTCTTCTATGCAATTTGTTTGAATACTCTCTTTCTTCTTTTCTCCTCTGCAAATGGTGGTTCTGCATCATTGGAAGATTTTTTGACACATTGACTAGTGACACGTTGAATATCTAGTTATAAAATTTATAAACACCTAACTCTACTATTAATAGATAATGCAACGCAAGTGTTTGGGGTCAATAGTATAAAGCCAAAGTATGGTTCGAACCCATAAGGACTGGTTTAGCAAGTACTAGTTATTTGGTTCAAATGCTATTTGAAGAATGAATAACAGGAGAGAGACTTCATTAAACTAAATTAAAGACCTTCAACTACTGGAAACAATGGATTAGGATTAAGAGTAGCTGTCTGCAATTCCCAGTCTTGATTAACTTATTCAATTAATTGGTACGATTATAATGCATAAAAGTTCAATTTCCAAAATTCAACCCAACCCCGACCTTCATGATTGCATCCTATCAAATTAACTAATTAGGATTTGAGACCTTCTCTTACCTAATTGAATTGATTTGAGATCTATCTGTATGGAATTATTGTGAACTAATTAACTAATCCCGCCACCTTGGTCTCAGATTAATTAACCAAATAATTTGACACGGTTTTCGATAACCATATCCCCTTGACCAACCTAACCAAATCTAGAGTTGATCAATCTCTAAAATTATTAATTTATTTCAATTGTTACCCAGTTATTATGATTATTCCAATTTATGATCAAGTTAATTGTTACCCAACATAATTGGCATCATCTAATCTTAACCCATAACAAATTAGAGCATAAATGAAAGTACAAACATAAAAGAAAACATTGAATCAAATAGCATAATAAAGATGTAAAAAGGTTAAACAAAGTTCTTCTTCAATCTTCTCTATTGAAGAATCACAAGTTCTTGGTCCAAGATTTTCAATCTTGAACTACTTCTTCAACTCTTCTTGAAAAACAAATAAAACGCAGTCTAATTTGCAGCCCCCAAGAGGGAGACTGAATTAGAACGTGTTTTGAGGGCATAAACACCCTTATTTATATTTTTAAATTTTTACGAAGTGTAGAGTTCCAAATAAGCTACAATGCACTCTTACGGCCCAAAATGGGCACCCAGAATTCTAAAAGTAGTCTACAATTTTTAGTCTAAATATCTCAAAAAACAGCTCGTCCCAGCCAATCCAAATTTAGTCTACAATTGATTTCCCTTGATTCACCCATAGACTATAGGTATCATTTTGTCCAAACCACAGTGTGTGGTTGATATACTTTGGGTCACTCACAGTATGTGAGTGACCCTTCACAGCATCGCGTAGTTTTGCCTCTAAAATCCTCGTCCAACATCAGATTAACTCACTATTTATTCCTACACGACTGTAGAACAAAAGTGAACACACATTAATATCTAAATAATACTTAAACACTGACCAAAACTATAAACAAAGGACAAGCAGGAACACAGTAAAAAAAAATTCCAAAAGGAATTAGGTAAACAGCCTAAACAAAACCATAAATACATGCACACATAAATATAAGTTATATAACATTAAATAGATACTAAAACACTACGCTAAACATATATTAACACATAGAAATGAAAATCCACTCTTTGAGTTTTGAACTAACCTAAAAGAGCTGAAACTAGTGCAAAAGTCAAACGAGAAAGAGTAGGAATAACCCTAATTTATTAGGGTTATCAACTAGGATGAGATTCAAAAAATGGTTGAATTGTAAATGGAGCAAGAGGGTAAGAAGGGAAAAGAAAATGACTAAAATCCTCAATGAACTCCAGACAAAACTATATATAGAACTAAAGAAAGAATACATGAAAACTGCTTTATTATACCTCAAGTATTAGAACTGTAGATCAACACTAGTACTGTAGAATACAGATTTCCTTTGATGGAATTATAAAAGCAACTGTAGAAGTGCAAAAAATAATGTGAAAATTAGTGATGAAACACTAATGCAAAAACCAGAATTTTTTGGTATTGGTGATTTATTTGGATTCACTTCAATAGAAACATTAAAACAACCCAATGTAATGGGAAAAGCTTCCATAAAAGAAGGATTTTTAGTATTCCTACGAAATTATGAATGATTTTGAGTATCCTTGTGAAATTAAGAATGACTTTTAGTATCCTCGTAAAAGTATATAAAAAAGATCAACTCTTTAAACAGCGAAGGTGTATCCCAGATCCATAAGAAGAATAAAAAAATAGAGTGAGAATGTTGTAGTCCTAGTTAATAATCAGCTTAGAGTGGTTTAATATAGTTGCCTTCCAAATACACCACCCTTTACAAAGAAAGTAGCAATCATAGATAAAGGAGAAGAACAATATTCAACAAAACTCACAATAGACAAATACAAAAGCAACAAATGAGGTTTAGTAATATATATTTGTACTAATCGGTCATAAGAAAAGGTAAAATAAATTTTGGTTTTACTTACAATTTAATGCTAAATAAGGATAAGTAAGGCCTGACTTGTCGTGGTCTCCAACCAGTGCGACAGAGACAGAATAACTATGGCCAATCTTGATGAGGTACTCTTAAATGCCCAAAAAACAATTGAATCCAACAAAACAAACAAGTCCCACACACACACACACAAAAACAAAAACATAACTTGAAAATTATCAAAATTCATAACATTTAAATCTAAAATAAAAATGCAACTCGAAAAGTATTCAAGCTAAAAGAGCTCTAATGCTGCAATCAATTGTATACAATCAAGTTGAAAGAGTGAAACTAAAGAAAGCGATTAGTTCAAGAGAAGGCCCATCTTGATTATTTTGTCTTGTAAACTAGAAGAGGGAGGGACAAGTAGAAGAAATTCCTTCTCCATTTTTCATTTTCTCATCTAGTTGAAAGGAGAAACTGAAGAGATTGAATCACCTAATTCTGACAACCCTACCAACTAGAACTTCACATATATGAAGACTCAATCTATAGAAGTTTGACTTGCTCCAATGAGAATTTCTACCAATTGCCAAGACAAAGAATGTGTGAAGGGCAAAAATAGCAGGCCTATCGTTTGATTATCCTATGACCATCAATTGCTTTTTATTGAAATTAATTATAAAGACCCTAACACTAAATTTGTAGAAGAAGTTGTAAATAAACTCCAATTGCAAAATAGCTTAATGAACAAATCAAAAAATAATCTTTTTAAAGGTTTTACTAACATAGAATATTAAAATCAAGGGCTTGGATGAGGATTAAGAATCTATTGCAAAATTACATTAAAGATGGGAATATTTTAGTAAGTTGATGTGCCCACACACAAAAGACATCAAAGGCATGCAGATACACCTGAATAAAAATATTGGTTAGTGTTTATGTAGAGGAAAAGGACAAACAAAATGTTCAAAATTCATGGTACAGGTCATCCATTCAGAAGCACAAACATTGCCATATCCTTTATTACTATCTAGATCTGAAAGGCAAATACTTGTGTATGGGTTGAAGGTCTAATATGACTACTAGATACATAAAATTTGGGCTTCTAAATGGGACCATGTGGGCCCTTTTTCTGTCTAGTGGTTTATTAAACCAAGTCTACACAAAAGTTGTGATTTATAGCAACACCTGAGTGCATTTCCTACCAAATTCAAATATATAATCATTCCAGAAGCTTGTACATTTTGAGATACTTTGAATTTCATATGAAAACTTATGATCCCAGAATATATATGATATAAATGGTATTTGGATTTCAAACCTAAGTGCACTAGATTTCAAATATTTATGATATGCCCAAAGTAATATGATGTTAAGATTCCAAAATTGTTTTTGAAACCGAATAGACATAATGAAAGACCTTGCAATTAGCTTGGCAATGCCCTTTTCAAACCATTGGCGACCACTTAATAGATTTGACATTTCAAGAAGTAATGCTATAATTTGTCAATTCTCTTCTCCATAATGATTTAGAAGCAAAAGATCTAAGACAAAGATCAACAAGAATGAAATGGAAACAAGTGAAAATCAAAGTAGCAAACATTGTAATTTTCAACATCAAGATAGAGTCAAATGACAAGCCTATGAAAATTAGATGGTGATACATATTGGATTTCCAGGAAAAGGTAATCTAGCTCCTATACAAGAACTTCAAACAAACAAAGTTAAAAAAATGATAAAGGTATGGTAATACCTTAGCCTTCCCTATCTTTACTCATATATTTCATTAAAAACTTGTCTGTTAGGAAGTTCTCATCACTGAAGTACTACTCCACCTACAACAGTGCAAGAGGCAAATTAACCATTCTCTTTACCTTAATTGAAAAATCCCTATTTAAAGTCTAAGATCCTTCTCACTGCCAAACCTTAGAATGCTAGTGCAAAAATATCAATAGAATCTCTTCTATATATAAGCTTCAGAAGCATATACTACAACAACTTATAGAGTTCTATTAGATCAAATTACACCTTTAATGTTAACCAGAAAATAAAAGAGTAAATATATTTTTTGAATGAGAGTGATAGTAAGTATGAGTACAATATAGAGATGGGAATAAACAAGAAGATACCTGTTTGATGACCTTGTCACGTAGAAAAAAACAGAATAGTAGGACATATTATTTCAAAGTTCATGGTTACACTTGGGGAAGGAAGACGCTGTGATACAATTTTGATTAGGCTAAAGATGTGTGAAGTTAAGGAGATGAAAGCTAGAGTAAGCGTGGACTCGAGCATGCCAAGAATGAAGCACAAGTGAATAAATCCCTTTTAAGTGCAAGAAGGCCAGATTTCACTTCACATTTATTTTTAGTTTGGTTTTTATTTTGTAAGCCCAATTAATTTGATTAAGTGTTGTAAATTGTGATGGTTTAAATGTTTGTTTAATTCCTAGTTTTAGACTCAATTATCTAGTCTTTAATAAGGCCCATTTGGCCCAATGCCATATTTGGAGCATTGGCTAAACCTTTAGTTAGTGCTACTAGGGCCCTTTTCTTTTCTTACTTGTTTAACAAGAAATACTTGTTTTTGAGGGTTTCTTTGGCCGAACCCTTGCCCTAATTTTTAGATGATTTTAGCTAGTTTTTAGGAATCTTTAAGCCTATAAATAGTGTCATGTTGGCCGAACATAATCAACAACTTTGATAAAAAAAAACTTGAATTTTGTGAGTTTTAATAATCTTCTTTTAGTCTTTGAATAGACTATTCGTTGGGCTCCAAATTTGAGCAACTTGTCATTGTGTTAACCAACACAAAATATTGATTCTTTCTAATTCTTAGCATCGAGTCAATATTTGGCTTGAGATACTAGTTGATTCTTGCTTAGCTAATAGTAAGGGTTGACTAAACCGTCTAGTCAGTTGTATACCTGTCTATATTGTCTATCTTTGTTCATTCATAATTCTCGGCCTTATTGTTTTATTTTCGTGACCAATTTTTAACAATCCTTGGCTTGGTGCATTTAGACTGTTGGGTTGCGTGGCATCAATCTTGAGAGTAGGTTGTGCATGTGGTTTGCATTATTTAGTATTAGAGTGGTCCAAATTTTGGTCAACTTTTGTGCATAAAAATCATATCTTTCCCATGTAATCTTGTCTTGTGTCATTGCATTCTTCGTAAATATCTTTTCATTTCTTGTTGAATTTTGTCTAGGTCAATTTTGATCATATTCGCATTCAATCAATACTATTCATCGATATTGTTCATCGGTACTCTTCATCGGTGTAGTTTGGAAAATAAAAGATAAAAGAAAAAATAAAGAAAAAAGGGAAAAAGAGGCATGAAAAAAATAGAAGAAGAAGCGTTAAAAAAATAAGGGAAGAAGAAGAAGAAAAAGGATAGTCGAATCAACTAAGAAAAATTATTAGGGTTTCCTACTTGAGTGTTTATATAGGCAAGTGTTTTGTTGCTCTAATTCAAGGAGGTATTGGTTTTCTAATTCTATCCTATTCCCAATTGGACTTGGTTTCTAACCCTAATCCTAATTGGATTTGGAAAAGTAATCATCTAATCCTTGTTGGACTTGGAAAACTTATCCTACGCCAAGTTGGATTTGGAATTCTACATATCCAAGTTGAATTAGGAAATTTACCAAATTTGGAAAGATTTCTATAAGTGCTTCTAGCTTGTCTAGTTTGGTAACTTTCCATTTTTTTGAGCTTTATTCCCTGTATGCAAACATTTGTTTCCTAAATTATGATAACCAAAGGTCAAGCTCAATGAGCTAGACGACACATTCCCCAAGCGGATTACAATGATGGCTTCAATTCGAAGACAAATCCTTTCAAAGAGTGAGGGAATGATATGAATCTGGTTAGGCTAAAGATATGTCAAGTTGAGGAGATGAAAGCTGGAGCAAGCTTGGAGTCAAGCATGCCAAGAATGAAGCACAAGTGGCCAGATCCCTTTAAGTGCAAGAAGGTCGGATTTCACTTCAAATTTATTTTTTAGTTTGGTCTTTATTTTGTTAGCCCAATTAATTTGATTAAGTGTTGTAAATTGGGATGGTTTAAGATGTTTGTTTAATTCCTAGTTTCAGACTAAATTATCTAGTCTTTAATAAGGCCCATTTGGGCCATCTTTGGAACCTTGGCCGAACCTTTAGTTAGTACTAACAGGGTTTTCTTTTCCTACTTGTTTAGCAAGAAACAAATAGGTTTTTCGGGGTTTCTTTGGCTGATCCCTTGCCTTAATTTTTGGGAGATTTTAGCTAGTTTTTAGGACTTTTTAAGCTTATAAATAGGCTCATGTTGGCCGAACATAATCAGCGACTTTGAAAATAAAAACTTTAATACACTTCTTTTAATCTTTGAATAGACTCTTTGTTGGGTTCTAAGTTTGAGCAACTTGTGAGTGTGTTAACCAGCAGAAAATATTGGTTACTTATTCTTAGCATCAGGTCAATACTTGACTTAAGACACTAGTTGGTTCTTTCTTGGCTAATAGTAAGGGTTAACTAAACCGTCCAGTTAGTTTTATACCTGTTTATATTTTCTATCTTTTTTCATTCATGATTCTCGGCCCTATTGTTCTACTTTCGTGACCAATTTTTAACGATCCTTGGCTTGGTGATATTTAGATTGTAGGGTTGTGTGGCATCAATATTGATTGTGAATGTGGTTTGCATCATGCTAGAAATTATGCACATGTTACTATGCCAGTAGTTAACTTTCCCATTCCAATATGCATATTCTAACCTTTTCTAGAAACAAAAAAATACCTTTTCATACTGAGAATCTAATCTCAACATTTTATTAATCCAAAATAAGAGCGCCTCCTAGATGAATCATGTGTGTATTCTCAAGACATAGCTAAGATTTCATTCTTTTCTAACACAAATTTACTTTGTCTCTTAAGACCTACTTGGTGATGTCTGACTCCATCACTTTTTGCACAATTACCTTGGAAATCATGCCGCACTTGATCGAAAGGAGAAACAAAAAGCTATGGCCTAAAAATTTACAATGAATTTCTCCTAGTGTAGTAAATTTAGATGAAGCTACCTTCTACTATGAATTTAAGTACAGAATTTATAGTGAGACTCTCCAACTCCTTCACTTTTTGCATGAACCAAAAAAAACAAAGAACAGTGAATTTCTTGAAATTCGTGTTGCAACTGATTGGAACTAGAAACAATCACAAAATTGAGAAGCTAACCTCTTTTATTTGGGATAATATGAACAGAAGAAACAAAATAGAAGAGTGAGAAACAGAAAGAATGAAGAGGGAATTGAGGCCTAGGGTTTTGAGAGAGGTAGATTAGAATCTAATCTCACCATTTTACTCCTTTCTCCAAGCAAAAAAGTAAATATCTAGAAATTTGCTTTTATATACTATATATTGTCTCAAAACTTTCTAGAGTTAAATAAACAATCTCCTTTTTAATTTAATTAGATTTTATAAAATGACAAATTTTCATTATATAAATAATAATTCAAAAAACTAAAAACCTAAGATGTTTACTAAGAGGAGACTTGAAGTTGGGTTTCATGTCATGTTCCGACAATTGTTCATGTGTAAGTCCACCAAGCAAGTGTGTGCAATGTTGCATACTTGCCAAATCATTTCCCATGAGATGGATATGTACAACAGATCATCTATGGCATCTCCTTTGCCATTTCAGAAGAATTGTCCCAACTTACGGTTAAACAAGCTAGTTATTCGAGTTGTACAACACTGTGTTTGGAACGATGGATTTAGAGAAGGATTTGAAATCGACCCGAAATTTGTAAGGTCAAAATGGATGAATTTCAAATTTACCCAAATTAAAAAGTTGTTTGAAATTATTCATTTCACACATTTTAATTTGGGTGAATTGAAATTAATCCATTTTAGACTTACAAATTATTCCAACAAATAGATGGATTTCAAATCTTGTGTCAAATCCATCGATCCAAACACAATCCAAAGGAATTGTAGTCCAATCAGGGGGTGAAGCAGAATCCAAATGTGATCAAAATTTCCTAACAAAGGTTCAACAAGGTTCCATAAACACTTAACTCTGTAAACAAGTTTTTGCAGGTCTGTTATTTGTTCTTGCTAGATATGCTTCAGGGCTTTCGGACTCACTGAATTGATCCACTGGGTCAAAACTTCTCGGACGCATTGCACCATCCAAACGAACAGGGAGAAAGAAATAGGATCCTACTGCTTCTCTTTACGGACGAACATAACCGTCCGAAGCTTCTATCGGATGAAGGAACGGACGCAAGCACGGACGTCCGAACGAAGCTCTTCAACAATGGCATGAAGATTGGATGCTGTGTCGGACGCATCCAATATGTCTCGGACGTCCGAAACCCCAACGGCTACTTTTTGTGCATTTATTATTTAGCCGTTAGGAAGTAGTTGCAACCACCATTTATTGCTCTTATAAATAACTGCTTTGACATTAAGTAAAAATCATCGAATACATTGAATACAAGCCTTAGAGAAAAGCAATTTAAGTACAAATTGGCTATACTGCTTTGTTGTATTAGTGTGCAGTTGTGAGTGCAATTCAACTTTGAGTGGACTGATAATCTTGTATGAAAGTGTGGTTGTAAGTAAGATTCCTTGGCTCAACTAAAAGATTTTTAGTGTGAAAAAGAAGTTTCCAACTTTGTAAAGATTATTGGCTCACCAAGTGTGTGAAGCATTCTAGTGATTTACACTTCAAGCTTGCTAGCTTGGAAGTACAGGTTGTTTAATTTTCTCTCTTTACTTCACTGTTCCATTGATTTTATTATATCAGTTTATATTTGAAAAATCTCAATATTTCTGAAAGTATATTTTTTAAGAAACCTAATTCACCCCCCTCTTAGGTTGCTTTGGGACCAATACGATGGTTGTCATTGATCTCATCTATGAATTGGGATCGGTGTTACTAAATATGTTTTTGGGGCAAATGAAGTAGTTTCAGAAGTTCATTGATTTTTTTGGTAAGGAGAAGCCTGTTGATGATGGAGTATGATTATTTTTTTGATTTAAAAAGTAATTCTAAATGTTAGAAAACTATATCATTTCACTTCTATTAGGCATGTGAAATTTATGTCAATTCTTGGCGTTAGTTTGCTCTCGTGGCATACCAGATGTGTCGTAAAATACTAGAATCATTGTGAATTTTGCAGCACATATTGAGTTGTGTCATTGATTTATGACCTTTTCTCATTGTGCCGCCTAAAAAATGTTGCACATGGCATGTTTCACTGTGATTACCCTAAAATAAATGACTTACTACTAATGACTATTGGCCAGTGCCCTCTATACTTCTGAAAAGGAAAATATAATATCAAATTGTACAACTAAAAAAGTGTATGTAGGATCTATTTATATGCATATATAGAATAAATATGTATATAGGATCTTACATATAATTACACTAAAAAGAAATGACTATACATATTCGGAAACATAGACCTCAATTATAGCTTCTGTCAACACGTTCCTTGTTTAATCAATAATAGTTGTTGTTCTTTACAAGCTACATAACATAGGTTTTCTATTTTTCTCAAATCAAAAGTAAACAAAAGCAAATAAGTTGGAAAGAGTTACATAATATACTTGAGAGATGGGACTTGCGGTCGTCCATCCTTTATGGTGGTCTAATGGAGACTAAAAATAATTTACCTCTTCAGCCAGGATGATTGCAATATTGATAAGTCTACAATCAGTATGTACACCATCAAGAGTTTCCTACAGGCAATGAAAGCAAGAATTCATGGAAAAACTTGGCCAAAAAAGCATAGAGCTACCTGCACACAAAAACACTACCAAAAAATTATTCCAACCAGGTTTGTCATAGACCTTGTACCATACACATGGCAATTTACACAACTGCATGTAAAGATGACAAATTTTCTAACCAAACTATAAAGTTGAGTATTAAAATCAAAGAAAATATTGCATGCAGGAGTTTAATAAAATTATCTTGAAGCCTGAAAGCTCGCCGACATAAATTAGCTTGAGCCTGAAATGCAACCGAAGAGAACACTATTGTATCATCAGATCCTGAATAAGTAAATTGGCCTATTTGTGATTCATATCTTTAAAACCCAATAAAATAGATTCCATATTCATGGTCACCTAGAGATGTTTTGCTTCCCAAAATGGCTTTGAAATTGTAATTGAAAGCTCTATAGCCTATTTTCAACACATCAGGGGCAACAAGATACATCACAAATAATTGATTTGGGTATATTATAAACATTTCATATATATTTAAGAAAAAATATAGTAAGAATGATCATTTACTCAAAGTTAGTATCGTATTTACACAAATAAGAACAACTTCTTTTTAACTTTCTAGTGCTAAAGCATCCCAAAAGTCAAACAAAAGTCACACTACTAAAATTCCTATCATAGTCAGACCAAAAAATATATAGTTCTTAGAATATTCTTCCAACATTTCTTTTGAAATATTAATGTTGTTGGCAACTCAAACAAACACTATCAAAACATTAAGCAAACAATCTGAAATATTTTACACAACCAACAAATTTTTCTAGACTAAGCTGAACTCCAAATATGTAGGGAAAGTATTTCAAAAAATATGGAAAAAGTATAAAACCTTTTTGCAAGGAAAATACTTACAATTCACGACAGGATTTAAAATATTTCACAATCCAAGTCAACATTTGTCATGGCTTGCTCTCGAGGTCTCATGACTGTCATGCCATCATATTTTCTTGAGAACACCAGGTGCATAACCTCAAATTTCTGATCACTATTCTTAACAAAAATTACTAACACTTGCAAAAATATTATAATATCGTAGGGTGAGAAAAACATGAATTTAGTGAGTAGTTGATATCCTTTTTCACCGGATCGAGCAAGTTATTATGTAATAGTAATCAAACATGCAAGCCCTCTTCGCATGCAATAGAACATTCTAGAAATCATATATAATAGATTCCCAAGGCATACCGGCTAGTGGATTCAGGACTAACTATCATACCTACTAATCAAGTGCCACACAAAACCTGTACATTAGACTATAGAAACAGAGACAAAAATGAGAACATGTTCTCATTGAGCTACCAAAGTTCACCATGAGCTAAGCATATAGAATACACTCATACGTCGCATGCATTATAAACAGATCATGATATTCACCAGTCTATATATGTATAACATATCCAGAAGGTTCACGTATCGGAACGGACGCAAGAATGTAGCTAGAGGGCAAAAATACGAGGAAGGGATAATTTGATTCACAAAGCTCCTGCTATGCGAAATTCACAAAAGTGTTGCACCATTTAATTTATAATAGATAACCTTATCTTACAAGTTTAGTAAGAGAGGACTTTTTGACCCCTCATCTCCAACTCATACGTCAAAAAAATATTGCACCAAAATATAATTCTACAAAATAACTTTTATAGTAACATATTTTTTATTAATAACTAAAATTCTGTTGATGGCTTATGTTTTTAAAGAAAGATTAATTTTTTTTGGAGAATTCCTAACTTAATGGAGTAATTACTAAACGCCCTAACAGTTAATAGTTAATAATATAATATTTTTAATCATGTGCTAATTATTGTAAAAAAAATAAACTGAAATTGTATCAAAATTATTAACCAAAAGGTTAGTTACATAATTTACACTACATTATTACTAAATATGTTACATATTTTTTAATTTAATTAATAAATTAGTAAAATTAAGGTCTTAAACAAAAAAAAATTTATATATATATTATAAATTTTTTAATGAAATAAAACATAAGTAAACAATATACATACATACATATATATATATATATGTGTGTGTGTGTGTGTGTGTGTGTGTGTGTATATAATGAATGGAAATATTCCATTCATAATATCCAAATGGCACTGTAAAAGCTATTTTATATTTGTCATTTTCATCAATTTGTACTTGCCAAAAACCACATTTCGTATAAAATTTTGAATAAATTGCTTCTTTAAAAGTTCTTTTCAATAAATCTCTTTTATTAGTATTTTTAATTTAGAATAGGTCTAAACTGAAATACAAGGCCAAGTTCTTCATTTCCCCTTTATCCATTCTCCAACTTCCAAAGATGTTAGTTTATTAAAAAGATATACAATTTCTCAAATAAATAATATTCAAAAGAAAAATAAACATATTGAAAACAGGCTCAATAATAATTAAGAAACATTCAATTAATCAACTTTAAAAACAAGTTAAATTTTTAAAGAAAGAAATAAATTATGAAAAAATAAATCAACAACTAAAAGATGAAAAAATTAAATTAAAGATTTCCAAATTTACTAATGTTTTAGAAGAACAAGTTTGTTCAGATCTATCTATTGCTTTGGGGAAAGAAGGCAACATATAGTAAAATTACCGTATATTAAAGAAAATTCCACGCCACAATACAGGGAAGTTTTTGCAATATATTCTGTAAACAAGAATTAATGGCCTTGAATTATCAGTAAATTCTAAATTTTTGGTTTGAATATTTATGTTTAATGCCGCTAGAGCATTTGGATCGATTTCAAAGATTTTTAGGTTATCTGACTTATACAGAGCATATTTTATTCCAAATCTTAGGCAAATATGTGAACCCTTATATAAAAGACTTCAAAAAAATCCTCCTAGTTAGAATCAAGAGTGTTCAGAAATAGTAAAAACTCAAAAAACTTGTTTATTAATTTACCTTGTCTGGGAATTCCTCATCTAGAAGCCTTTATGATAGAAAACTGATGCATTAGACATACGGTATGGAGGAATATTAAAACAAAAGTTTTCAAATAATAAAGAACAACTTGTTCTTTTTCATTCAGGTGTTTGCATTGGTTCTCAAAAGAATTATTCTATTATTAAAAAGAAAATTTCATCTATAGTATTATGCATTTCCAAATTTCAAGATGATTTAATAAATAAAACATTTTTACTCATATTGATTGTAAAGCTGCTAAATATGTCTTGGAAAAATATGTTAAAATTTTAGTTTCTAAACAAATTTTTACAAGATGGAAGGCATTACTCTCAAATTGAGTATAATAAAGGTGAGAAAATTCAACCCCAGATTTTCCTACAAGAGAAGTTTTACAGGGACATGGAATCGAGGAGAATAAGAGCGAATAGTCTTAGACCGCCAAGTCCTTCTTCAAGACCAACTTTTTTTTTTGACTTGAAATAACATTAATCCAGACTGATAAGAACATATATTTAATAAAGCTTTCTTAGTGAAATAAAATAAAACCATCATTATGGATTTATTCAATTTGACAAAAGTGTTACTTGATTATTACTGGATGAACCGATTGCTATGACCTTGTTCTAAATAAATGAGGGGTCAGAGATAGTCTTTCAATTTATAAGGGCTTTTGTCTGGAATAGCAGAAGGGTTATTTGAAGAAGAGGATGGTTGATTTATCAGAGTTTTGTCAAGAGTTTTTGGAGCTTGGATTTTTGGAATATTAGATTAGAAACTGATGAAAATTTAGATTTCTTACTAAATTTTGATGATTTAGTTTTTGAAAGTACTAGTCCATTTTTCTTAATAACCTACAAGAATGTATTTAAATGTTTAAAATGTTGATCTACAATTCAAAAAATATTAATACATCGTCTATATATACTATAAAAAAGGTAGAGTAAGGATTAAATATTGTATTCATAATATTTTAAAATTCTGATGGTGCATTTCTTAATGCTCAAATGGCATAAAATTTCATTCATAATGTCCAAAGGGTACTGTAAAAGCTGTTTAATATTTATCATTTTCATCAATTTGAACTTGCCAAAAACCACTTTTCATATCAAATTTTGAGTAAATTGTTGCTTCAAAAGTTCTTTACAATAAATCTCTTTTATTGCGAGTTGGATATCTTATCCATTCTAATATTTTATTTAAAGGTTTATAATTTATAACTAATCTAGGAACTCCTCTTTCTATTTCAGCTTGATTATTTACATAAAAAATTGAATAACTCCAAGGAGATTTAGAAGGTCTTATTAATTTTTTCTTTATTAGATGTGTATAAGAGACTTTTTCCAATATTCCATTAATTCATGTTTCATTTTAATAGGTCTGGCTTTGGTCGAAGTATCTTTCTCATTAAATTCTTTAATATAGGATAATTTTACTATATGTTGCTTTGTTTCCCAAAAAGCATTGGGTGGAAATGAACAAACTTGCTCTTCTAAAACCTTAGTAGAAAATTCGAAAATCTTTAATTTAATTTTTTCATCTTTTAGTTTTTGATTTATTCTTTCATAATTTATTTCTTCCTTTAAAAATTTAACTTGTTTTTGAAGATTAATTGAATGTTTCTTAATTATTTCTACATCTTTATTTTTTTTGAATATTATTTAGTTGAGAAATTGTATATAGTTTTAACAAACTAACATCTTTGGAAGTTGGAGAATGGATAAAGGAGAAACGAAGAACTTGGCCATGTATTTCAGTTCTTATTCCCTCTTCATCAGTTAAAAAGGGATATATTTGAGTAATAAAAAGAGTTCCTAGAATAATATCTTGGGCAAAATTATTAATTAGAATGAATGACTTTTTAAAGCACATATTTTGATTACAAATATGTGCTTCAGATAATTTATATTTAATATCTAATTTTTCACCACCTGTAGAATATAACTTTTTTTTATGTTTTTTCATAATATTTAATAGGAATTAATCCTTCACTAATACAATTTTGATTGGCTCCTAAAATAGAATAATTCAAGGCCATTATTTCTTGAAAATTAAAAGGTTCTACTTGAGGTTCTTCTGCTTGTATTACTATATCTTTTAATTTTAATAAATACACTCTTTTTTGTTTCGGCATCTTCTATTTTATCTATTAAATCAAAGAATTTTTTTTTATTTTGACTTGAAATAACATTAATAGACTGATAAGAACATGAGCAAATTCCTACACAATCGTAATCCGAGTGCTTACGATTCGTCTTCCTCAAATTCGATGATTCTTCTTGAATTACATTAATATCTTCTATTTCTTTTTCATTAATGTTATTTCAAGTCTAATATTTCTTCGTCTAATATATTTAATATTTTTTCTTTAGTTTCATCTTCTAATTCCAATAGAGATATTTTTTTTTTCTAATATCACATGATTTTGTTGTATGTACTGCTACTCCACATTTCCAACATACTAGATTAGAAGCTTAAAGATTTAGATTTCTTACTAAATTGTGATGATTTAGTTTTTGAATAAGGAGATGTTTTAGACTTATATTTTGATTTAGAGTATGAAGGTTTATTATAAGAGGAAGAGTAAGTTTTAGACTTTGAATATTTTTTAGAATGTTTAATTTTACTAGATGGAACATGGTATTTGTTTGAGGGATTAAATTGGCTAAATTTTTAATTGAGAAACCAATTCGATTTTAATAAAAATATTGGATAACTATTTAGACGGTAATTTCACACTTAAAGTATTAGGTCCATTGTGACTTGATTCACACTTAAAGCATTAGGTCAATTTGACTTGAAATTTCTACCCCCAGTCAATATCGATTAAATTTAAAATAAATAAATAAATATAAATATATATATATATATATATATACACACATTTTGGACGGTTCCACCATTTAATGACTAAATTAGCCACAACTAGTTAGTTGGGGGACATATTTAACTAAAATTTAAGTTGGGAGACTATTTTTATTTTAATGAAATATATACACATTTTGGACGGTTCCACCATTTAATGACTAAATTAGCCACAACTAGTTAGTTGGGGGACATATTTAACTAAAATTTAAGTTGGGAGACTATTTTTATTTTAATGAAATAGTTGGAAGCTAATTAGGTAATTTACCAACAAAAATAGTCTGACAAGGGGGAAAAAATTCTGATGTGTATAAGAGATGATTTTGGACTCCTAAATTTCATTTTTCTCTATTCTATTCTCTCTTAAGTCGGGAAAATTACTAATCAATTCCTTTACAAAATGATCCTAATTCTTTTCAAGTCAGCTTGTGATGTCTTTTAAGTTGACTTTTAAGTTTTAAATCTGTACATAAGGCTAAATCTTATGTATTATATAATTTATTAAATCTCCATAAGTAAGTTTAGCGTAAGGTATTTCTCCACCATATTTGTCTCTTATTTCTTGTCTTAATTTTTCTGTAAATAATTTTGATAATCTAGCAATGAATCTTTCTTTCGAATGAGCATGATTACAATCCGTTCAAAGGAATACTTTATGAAGAAAAACATCTTTATACCATCCAAAGTCATGTAATTTTGGACAAGTAAGGTTGGCTAATATTTCTGAGTTTCTTTCTTGAAAATTTTGAGGTTTCACCTATGAAATGTTTAGTAATTGCATATAGTAGTGTTGGAACTGCATCTTGAACTCCACTAGTGCTTGCAAGTTGAGTTGTTACTATTTGATTATTACTTCCTACTGATTCTGTTATCATTGGTACTTCATTTTTCACTTTTGCAATTTGTATATAAGTTCTTTCATCTTCAGTTAAGTAATTATCCCACCATCCTTTTAAACAACCTACAAAACCTGCAATTAAAAGAATTGCACTTTCATGATCTATATTATCCTTAGCTTTGTAGGTTGTAGCACACATGCCCATTTCTTGAATAGTATTATACATTTGATGGTCTGTTCTAACCTAATCTTCATTGCTAAATTCTAAAGTTTTGATTTTTTTCTGAGGTAAATTTGTGAATTTTTAAACCATAATTGTAGACTGAAATTTAAAGTCTTTTTTCTCAATTTTGGTTAGGAACAAACCGAGGTGACCTTAGAGGATCTTCTGATAAAGGCTAGGGTTGTGCTTGAGGAGGGAGTTAGGGTTCTGAAGTGTTGCTCTGACTTCGTCTGATAATGGGACTATTGCCTCCCTTCAACTTTCCTACTGTGCCTCTAACTATTTTTTTTTCTCCACTCTATTCTTATAATTATTCCTATCTAGTGAAATTAAAGCAAATTTGATGCATGCTAGGAATATTATGTTGTGAGAACTCAACACTACGTAAAGATGAGCTGCCAATACTAGCTAAATGATCTGCTATTTGATTGCCTTCTCTGAAAATGTGTTGAACTTGTATGCACTTCTATGGAAAGAATGCAAACAGAACTGCATCATGCCATGAATCCGCCAAGGAGTTCTGATCCTACCCCTAAGAACATGCACCTACACTTATGAATCTAACTCCACGATGATGTTGTTAATGCCTAGCCTATTGCACATTTGGAGTCCTTGCCACAAAGCCATTGTTTCAGCCGAAAGATTGTTGTGCAAATAAAAGCAGTCACTATACATCCTAAATTGTAACTCTCCCCAAGAGAAACATTTGTATCTATACTAAAGGAGCCATCAGTGTTTATCTTAAACCAATTAGGAAGAGAAAGCTACCATTGTACAATCAAGCATTGCTGGATTCTGTTCTTAGGAGTGCAGAAAATCCAACCATCACACCAGCTGGTTGATGTGATGATTTGGTAACTAGAAATGCCAAAGACAAAAGGTATAAAGTAGACTTGATAGAATAAACAGTGAAATCCACACTCCCAACCTTACCTTTATAAAAACTGGAGTTTCTAGCTTTCCAGACCTCCCAGAAAATGAGAATAGGAAGAATCTTACGCAACATACCTGAAATAGTAGCCTTTGAAGAATGAAGCCACCAAACATTTAGGTACTACTTCCATGTATGACAATGCATATTAGTGAAAGATGAATTGAGTTGCTCAAAGAATACCTATATCTTCTTAGAAATCTAACAAAAGAAAATTAAGTGATCCAAGGTTTCCTCAAGGTAGCAAAACTAACATTTAGATGCTAATTTAAAGCCTTTATTCTTCAACATGTTATCCAAAGGGGAAAAATCCATTAAGCAGCCTGCACATGAAAATGGATAATTTGATTGGAACCTTATTTTCCCAAATCATTTTTCTGGAAAACAAAGTGTTATCACCTTTTCTAATAACAAAAATGGCAGAAGACAAAGTGAACTTCCCATCAGAAGTGAGCTTCCAAGCAAAGCCACCTGGATTTGGAGAAAGACAAATTGTCCTATCCTTCAGCCATTGCACATCTATAGATGGACAACATTGTTGAATAGTGGTGAAATCCTATTGAGTACCATTCCAAAGGCTTGTTTAACCTTAAATCAGAATTAGGTAGCTCAAGAAAAGGTATAGTACCAAGCCCATCCCAGTTTTCAAATCACATGGACTCGTTACCTTTAGTAGCCAATACACAAATTGAATCTTCCATCAAATCTTTAACCTCCAACATTCTTTCCTAGGCATGAGAGAATGTACAAGGTAGCTCTACCAAAGAAGGATGAGAAACCCTAAAAACATATCTGTGAAGCATGAAATTACTCCAAAGAGATTTTTTGGTTCTAAAAGACCACCATAACTTCATTGATAATCCTTGAACCAAATCTGATAAACCAACCACACCCAAACCATTCTCCTCTTCAAGTTTAGTTAGTTTACTCCATACCATTCGGAGCTTGTTGTTCCTCTCCACTCTCTTTCTTCTTCTTTTCTGTAATTTAATTTGCTGAGATTCTTTGTGTTTTTCCTCTCACAGTTACATTTTTGCTTTTGGGTGAATGCATAATTTGTTTATGGGATTTATATTTTAAATTAGAAACTTTAATTTTTTGAGCTATGAAGTAAAGATTTTCAATTAGAAGCTTTAATTGTTTACATATATATTTAAGATTAGCATGTAGCTTAATGATATGGATTTGTTATTTACAAAATCTTGGGATGTCTATTTTTAATTAAAAACTCTGATTATGTGACTAAGGAATTATTTTGAGTTGTAGACTGAAATTTTTTAGTTTAAATGCATATTTAAGATTTGTATGTCAATTAAGTAATTTGGGATTTTTTGTTTGTAGAATTTGGTCGTGATTCAGTCGAAATTGATAAACATAGAGTAAAGGACGTCATGAAGCAAAGAAAATGGGGTTGTCCATCTGAAATCGTGTAAGATGAGTCTAGAAGCAAAGGACATTATGGTTAAAAATTTTGTAAGTTTCCTCTTTTTTCATTCTATTTCTTGAATTTCTTGGTTGGTTTTTGAGAAATTCTTAATGAGTTAATGTTTAAAAGGGTCGCAGAATCTTTCATCAATAGCCCACAAAATTTAATAAAAGGAAAGATTTCATGAATTTTCAGATATTTTAATAAACTTTTCCTTGATTTTGAATGAATTCTCAAAGTTCTTGAAATAATTGTTGTGACCATTTGCTTGATACATAGTTATGGAGTTGAAAAAATATCGGTTTTTAATTAGAAATTTTAATTATGTGATTAAGCAACTTTTTTGAGCTATTGATTGAAAAATTTATTTTTCAATTTTTGTTTACATGCACGCTGAAATTTTTCATGTGGATTAATTGATTGTGGATTTGTTGTCATCATACAAATTCTCAATTTAATCTTTTTTCAAGTTTGTTTATAAAATGGTTTTGGCTAGGGATAAGTGGTTAGTATTATTGAAAGTAGAGATTCCACTTAAAATGGATATTTGCTATTATGCAGAAAGTTGATATTATTTCCATTAAATTCTTATATGTGCATAGATCAATTAACGAGATTATAAAAAAAGACAAATGAAGAGAAACCACCAGAAATAGAATATATATATATATATATATAGATGTGGTGTAGTTGGAGATCAAAAAGCTCTGTTTTTATGGGCAAAGATATAGCTCAAAAGTCTAAATAACTCTTTTGTTGTGACTTAAGGATAGACAGGACCCCCCTAATTCCAATTTGAATCTTCATGATTCAATCCTCGTGAGAGGCTTCCATGAAGGAACGGGTAGCTCCAACAATTGATTCTTCTAGAGAATTAACTCGCATGGAACGACAAACACCAACCAGATTGCTTGAAAAAAGATGCGTAAAGAGGTATATATCTGTGTGTATATGTGTGTGTATATATATATATATGTGTATGTATCGAATTGTGCAACAATATATTAGTGGATACGTTGTAATAACATGTGTTTTATATTAAATCTTGAAAATTGACTAGAATTGGCAGCAATTATAGGAGTTCAACAACCAATTGGAATACAGTTAAGTTCTAATCATAGTCTATGACTTTATTTTTCTTTTTATTCTCTCTTTATGAATCATGACTAAAAAATTCTTCTTCTTTTGATGTTGTTTGGCTGTCTGATTTTTGCATAATGATCACTAGATCTGATGGCTTGCTTCTTTAATTTAGGTGCTTTAAAGCATTTTTTACCTGTACATTTTAATGTTTGGTCTTAATTAGTTGGTTGTATATAACCTTTTTAAATAATTTTTTTTCTATAAATGATATAATAGGTGATTGTAAAAATTATAGGAACTGGTTAGGTGTTGATTGAAAGCCTCAAATGCCATTTGGCCTATGGAAAGTCTGAGTAAATCTTTAAACCAAATTAGGGACAGTAATTTTCAGTAGGATTCTTTTAATTTCTTTAGCTATTGAGAAAATGATTTCAATTTGTTGGTTGTTAATAATTTCAATTTCTAATTTTGGAGGTTAGGATGATCTTGAATTACCAAATTAGGATCTTTGAGATTGAAAATAGCAAACTTGAAAATGAAATGAGTTTCTGGTTCAAGATGAATTTCTTGAATTAAGCATGTAATAAAGAGAACGTACCACCATTTGCATAGAGATTGAAATTAGAACAAAATTTGGTAGAGTAACTAATTAAAGAAATCCCATGTCTTTCCATTTTACAACAATCATCAGTGTATATCATTAGTTTACACCTTAACTTGGCTGAACTTTTATTTAGGTGTTTGCAATTGTCGGGACTCGTTATGGAGGAAAGGGTATGCTAATAGCTTGACTAAAAATTATCACAGAGGACTAAAAACTTAAGGTAGAAAATGTTTATTCAAATATGTACGCAGCAACATTTAGTTCTTTTGCACTTAGTTATCTATTTGATGCTTTAACTATTAGGATCTTTAACACTTGTGTTTGATCACATATGTGCATCGATGATTTTAATTGCAATTCTTTGGTTAAATAGTTGTGAAGCGAAATTTTCGGCTAATATCTCATGCCATCAGAGAAAAATACCATCTAACTAAGAGGGGAAATGAAAAAATAAAGGAATAAAGATTTTGTAACTGAAATGCATAGATCTGGGATATCTTATATTTTGTTAATTTAGTTTGGTATGGCTTCTTAGATTTGGAATTAGGAGGCACAATTCCAAACTTCAGAAATGGATTTAGTTTTGGTGTCTATTATGCTCTTTAGGTTCTTGATTTCATAGTTGGTACCAGTGTGGTTGATCAATAATCTACATTGCCTGATATGACTGGAGTTCTGTCTGGAATTTTTCCAGCAATGAAAGGTTTGGCCTCTCTTGACAAACTCTTGTTAAGGTACATATCCTACTTCTTATTCTTCTCATCTCTAAGTATCCGAGTGAAAGATCATCCGAAGCTACATGTCTTGCTTTCGGCTATATGAATAGATTGCCTCGAATGCTTATGTATGTTTATGCCATGTGAATGGCTATTTAATGCGTTCTTTTCCCATGCAGGAATAAAGAAGTCTCTAGGGTGTTAATTTTGCTTAATTTTGTTTAATGAAAATTTTAATATGGAATATGTTAATTTTGAGTAATTAAGTTTTTTATTTATTCGAGTGTGGACACTTTAATGAAGCTACAACTTTTTATTCTACTTTTCTTTGCTTGGACAACAATGGTCACAAAGGAGCTGTCGCTTGAAATATCTCTTGCTTTTAGGTAATAGCGTAGTAATCAACAGATGAGACTTTTATGGTTCTGTCTCTCCACAATACTACCTCCTTCATGTTTTTTTGACTCCCTGGAGGTAGATTGGAGTCCACTTCTTCATGGTTTATGTTTATAGGGCTCAAGTGTTCATCACTTCATTGTTAGTATATAAATGTTATGAAATTTTCATATTATGAAAAAACATAGATAGTTGAAGTCTTTTATTTACAAATGTAAACTTATGTGTGTAAACTGTAAAGGTAGCTTTACAATTGTGTTTTAAAGGATTTGTGGGATTTTTTTTTATTGTTTTCTAAAATGCATAAAGAAGTATAACTACATAATTTTAGTTGCTGGCAGATTATTGTACTTTCACTTTGCGAATTACGTAAATATTTTATCATATTATTTTTAATTTTGGTGAGCTTAGGTAATATTTTTGTGTACTAATAATTACATGTTCTTTCTTTGACATTATTTATTTCCAACAAAATCTGGATTTGCCCGTCTCTTATAAGCATGAGCCATAATAACTAGTCTTACTTGAATTTGAAGAGTGTATATGAACACGTAAATTCACACGTGAAACAATCAATTTATTCAAAAAATAAAATAATTTCTCAACTTAACTAAGTTGATATTTCAACATGAATAAGTCAATGACCAATTGTAATGAAAAAGAATAAAAATGAAAAAATAACTTCTACAACTGAAATGGAAAGATGAGATTTAAAATAAAAAATGATCTGTCTAGGGATAATGAGAAAGTACAATTGAAAAAAATATTTTGAAATTGTTAAATCATACTACGAGTATTTTGATTAAGTTATTTTCATCTTGTTATAAGGCTAGGCATAAATAGCCTGTCTCTTATACATCTAGATCTAGATGTGTATAAGAGACAGGCTTGGGGCTAAATTTGTAAGGGTGTAATTGAAATTTAAAATTTTTAAGGGAAAATATGAAAACTAAAAGCTTTGATACAGTGAAAATAAAAGTTTAGGAGGCAAATATCAGAGTTTGTAATATTCACCGCTTATAAATACATATTACTTCATTGAGTCCCAAATATTTTGGGGCCCAATATCCAACAATACTCATATATTACATGCTGAATCCATTTTTTATCATAACATACTTTTAAAAATATCAAATGGTCTTAAAACATTTATCAAATAAATGAAAAGAGACATGAAACACTTATCTTATAAATATAAGATTCGACACTTAAAAAAGGCAACCGAATGACCGATTTGTTCATATCCACCTAAATATATACCAAATGACTTAAATTATATTCCAAAATACTCCAAAATACCTTAAAATACCTCGTAATAAATCAGGAAAAACAGTTGGGTCGAAGCAATATCTCGACACTATAGCCCCAAGCCTGGAGCCACGCCACCTAGGCATTATCCAAGACATGACAAACTTACCCTGTTTGTTTCTGTTAGTCTCATATTTTTTACTTTGCCTCTCATTTTTATATCATCATCTAGTTCTCTTTTCAACTTGATTCTAGGCTAATGTTACTGCCAGAGTAATTCATATCATGCTAGAGCAAATTTATCTTAACTGACATAATTACCCTTCACAAGTCCACAATAATTTTCACTATTTTCTGTGGGATCCATTCCAAGTTCTCTACCCCTTTCTCTTCCATTATCATTTCTTCCTTTTCTCAGGTCTTCCCTGACAATACCCTTTATTTGTTTGAACTTTCATTTTCTTCTCAACCCGTATTCATCCATCCTTTCTTTCATCGCCATCTCCTTATCTTCTACTCGGCTACCTCTCTATTCTGTTTGATCAATTTTACCCGTTGTTTGATTTGTTTTTTCTCATATTTTCTTCTTTTCTTGTTTGGATTACTAGAAAAATGCTATGGTTATTAGCTACACTGATCTTTCATCATGGCTCATAGTTGAATTGTACTACAACGTATTAATAGTTCCAGGAAATGAAAGACTCAAAATAAATGGAGTCTAGTGATAAGAGAATGCCTTGATCTTTCCTTTCTTTCTTTTTTTCCTAATTTTTCAACAAAGAAACAAACAAACACTATTTGTGCAAACCATATTAGCATCCTAAGTTCTTTATTTAAGAACTAAAAATAAGGCAACAAATTGGCTAGCAATACAAATCTGATTAAGATTTCTATGTAGCAATAGAAGCGAAGTACAATTCATGTAGAGAAGTGTTTGACATTCGGTCTTGTTAATTTAAAGTATAATTTTTTATTCAAAATTTAACATGATCATGACATCAATCATCAACTCCATCAATTAAACAAGGGTAAAAAGTACTGTTAGTTCCCAAAGTATAGCATATTGATATTTTTGGTCCTCAAAATTTCACAAAAAATAAATCACTCTCATTATCTTCCAAATTTCAACTAGATTTTGACAATTGATAGAAAAATAGCATCATTTTATCTTCTACATCTCTACACAAACAAATATTTCATTCTTTATCAAATAGGACCCCAAAAAAGTATCCTCTATCTTTTATTTTCTCTTGGCTAAACTAATAAAACTTGCTCTTTCAGTGATTGAATTTTAACCAAAAATTGTCCTATTTTCTATCAATTGTCCTCAATTAGTAGCAATTTGGAAGATGAGAAATGTGATTTGTTTTTGTGAAACTTTGGGGATCAAAAATATCAAGCAACTAAACTTTGGGGACTAAAAGATGTTTTTTACCCATTAAACAATTATAACCAGTATCATTATAGTAATCATTAATCCCGTATTTAGTAGATAAAATATCAACAACAGTAAGCAATCGTTTCAACCCAAACTTATGTTACTGTAATTTCATAAAAACAATAAATTAAACACCAAATCAAGCATATCACTATATTTAAGATCAAACAGCCAAAACCTAAAGTACAAATTCACCTTATTGTAGATTGTCCTATACATTATCAATTAATCCTAGATTATGCAATCTAATAACTAATTAACCATAAATGAAGTGAGACTACCTTAGATTATTCTCAAAATAAGAAAATTAGATTTGTTTACCTTTTGTTTTAACTACTAATATTAATGAGCATGTCATATTAGGTACTCCATTCATCGTTAAAATGCATCCATATTATTGTAATGGAAAAATAATTCATAATAAAGAAAAAGGTTTAACTTTTGAGTTTGTTACTCAGCAACAAGCTCATGATAAAACTCTTATTCTATAAATTCATTGCATGAGAATATTAGATTAAAAACAAATCAAATTAAATTAAATTTTTACGAAAAGAAATTTTTATTCACAAAATAGAAAATCAATGTTTTACAGGATTATATTATTCAAGAAAAAATTAGACAAATAAATGATAATATTGTTTCAAAAGTTTGCAATGATTTACCAAATGCATTTAGGCATAGAAAAAAAACATAGTTTTTATCTTCCTTATGAAAAAGATTTTGATGAAAAAATGATTCCTACAAATGCTAGACCATCACAAATGAATAGAGAAATGGTTGAATTCTGCAAAAAAGAAAATTGATGACTTACTTTCAAAAAATATAATTAGGAAATCCCATTCCCCTTGGAGTTGCTCAGCCTTTTATGTTAATAAAAATTCAAAAATTAAAAGGGGCACTCCCAGACTAGTTATAAATTACAAACCATTAAACAAACTTTTACAATAGATTAGATATCCTATTCCAAACAAAAAAGATTTGCTTAATAGAACTATTGATTCAGTAATTCATTAAAATTTTGATTTAAAATCAGGATTTTGTCAAATACAGGTTGCTGAAAGTGACAGATATAAAAATGCATTTACTGTGCCATATTGGTCATTTAGAATAGAATGTTATGCCATTTGGACTTAAAATGCACCATCTGAATTTCAGAATATTATGAATGATATATTCTCTTCCTATCCTTTTATCATTACTTACATAGAGGATATGTCTTATATTTTTCAATCAATAGATATACATTTTAAACATTTAAATAGTTTTTAAAATGTAGCTATTAATAATGGTATTGTTGTTTCTACTCGAAAGATTAAACTTTTTCAAACACCAGCTAGATTTCGTGGTTATGGTTAAATAAGGGTCTTACTCCTATTGCTTGGTCCATTAAAATGCTGATAAATTTCCTGATATAATAAACTCAATTACAAAGATTTCTTGGTAGTTTAAATTATATTGGGGAATATTACAAACATCATGCACAGGATTGTAAGCTCTTATATTAGAGACTTCAGAAGAATCCTTCTCCTTGATCTGATGCTCATACAGTAGCTGTTCAAAGGATCAACAAAAAAAGTAAAAAATTTACCTCTTTTAAATTTAGCAAGAATACTTAAACAAAGAAATTCCCATAACAATAAAGAAGAATTAGTTAAATATACATCTAGTATGTGGAACAATATACAAGAAAAATATGCCACAATTAAAAAGGAAATTCTCAGCATTGTTTTATGTGTTTCCAAATATCAGGATGATTCATTAAATCAAAAAATTTTAATTAGAATAGATTGCTGAGCAGTAAAACATATTTTAGAAAAATATGTGAGAAATATTGCTTCTAAACAACTATTTGCTAGACGGCAATCAATATTATCGATATTTGATTTTGATATTGAATATATTAAAGGAACAACTAACTCTCTTCTTGACTTTTTGACCAGAGAATTTCTTCTTACAGGAAATCCTCATGAATCTTCCTCCGGGAAAGGGAAGGGGAAGTGGAAGGGGGGGTAGAACCCCTCTACTAGGAAGAGGTATGCAAGGGAGATAAGCAAATACATCTCCTTCAACCTCAATCACTGGACAAATTGGAAGAATTGGCCATGGGTATACACCCATTACTGGAGACTATCCTCCATTAGTCTCTTTTTCTCAAATCCTAAATAGTCAAAATCCATCTCCTTCAAATATGAATTCTCTTATCTCCCTCAAAAATGACTATTTTAGGAAATTTAAACCCAATGGCCAACAACTTCTCATTTTATATATTGAACCTGAAGAAATAAACCACAATCCATATACCTTTGTGTTTAAAAAATATTGTCCTAATTTTTATCAAAGTTATTATATTGCAACTGGCCACCATTTAAAATCTAGGCATGTTTATGCCATTTTCTTAAATTTCATCAAAGTTCAACAGGACAATATCATTCAAATAGTTGACCATGATCCAAAATATACTACAGGTTGGATCCCTTTTGAAAGGGATTATGAAATTAAATTTTCAAAAAATTTTATTAAAAAGGTACCCACTATTCAAGAGTGGGGTATACCTAATGCTCATTTTCGATTCACTTTTTTTTTAATCAGCTAACCACCTGGTGGGGGGGCGCTACTCCCATGTTTTATTAATGAAGAAACAAATGAGGAGGGAATTACCCTCCTATCATACAAATGATAATAAAAAATGAATTGAATGTAAACCTAAAGCACCTATACAAAGAAGACCATTCAGTTGTCTCAGATAATCATTGGCAGTATAGAAAGTAGTGGATAAAGTTGAGCTTCCTTAGCACGCCAAATAGTCAGCAATGGCATTAGCCTCTCAAAAAATATGTTGAATCTGAAAGTCCCCTATGGCCATGCAGTGCTTAATTTGCCAAACAATGTGATCCAAATGCCAAGCTCTTATTCTACCATCCATTATCATATTATAAAGAATTTGAGAGTCCGTTTCCATACTCACCGAATGCATTTCTAATTTCAATAATCAAAGTTATTGTTTAACATATTATGATCTTATTTCTTCATTCTTTAATACATTCAATTATCAAAATAAAGATTATAATCATTCCGGATGGTGGATTCGTTTAAGCCCATCCATCTTGGAAAATAAAAAATCTCTTCCCAATTGGTTCTATCAGTGGTTCCAATATATTGCTATTGCAGAGAAACTACTTCCTATATATGTGTTCATGATGGTTATCTTCACTATATAGAAGTATATGCTTCAAACTTTTTTGATGAAGAAGAATATTCTTCTTTTGTGACCCCCAAAAAAGATTTCTGTCATTTTGTGATTCAGTTTAATATTCCATGGTTATTTGCATGGAAACTTCACATTCATATTTGTTCCTACTCAGGTCCTCCACAGATTCGGAGGATTTTTTAGAATAAATGGTGGATAAAATGCGGAGATATTAATTTTGAATGTTTAGGAGTATCTTCTCCTATGAAAGGGTTAAGTCTCAAAATAAACCCTGAATCAATTTAAAGCATCTTCTTCAAAACCTGGAAGAAAATTCTTCCTCAAAATAGGTAGACATTGAAAAATATATTGTTGATGATATAATTTACTCATGGAGCATAATACTCCATCAAATGAAGACAAAAGTAAAGAGAAAATAAATTCCAAAGGAAAAGAAAAAATTGATACTTCCATTCCCTTTGTTTATTTGAATAATGATGATATCTTTTGAAGAATCTCAAGTCTCATCAATGCAGATATGGATATGGACATCAAAATTCTATTAAAACAAGCAGAGGCATTCACAAAAATAGCAAAAAATTTGGAAGCAAAACATTCAGACACTTCTTCTGTGAAGAAAAAATTATTTTCTAATGAAGTAATGACAGAATCGAAGTCAGCAGAATCTGTCAAAAATAATTAAAAGAAAAATAAAAAGGAAAGCAAAAGAAATGAGATGTTGATGCTCAAAGAATATACTTTTTGTTGATGTAAGTAATGACGTCACTAACAAAATGATGTAAGCAATGACGTCATCAATATTTGAAAATTTCCTATATATATCCCCCATTTGTAATAGAGTATTAGTTTTCTTCCTGTCAAGTTTTTTCTTATAGAGAGTTTTGATTAGGATCTTATAGAAATCTTGTCTACTTTTTTTCTTGTAAAATTTTTATTTTGTAATTATTTGAAAAAAGATGAAAGATTAAATTACTTTGGGTATTCTTGTAAGTGTTTTCCTTTCCTTTTTTTTATTTATTTTATATCTAATGCTTTTTTATATCCAAGGTTTATTTGGTATCAGAAAGACTTTCATTATTTGAAGAAGATGTTTCTTTCTTTATCATTTTGATATCATATCTAGAAGCAGAAGTAGAAAGTGGTTGTTCAACATCTTCAGGGTCAATATACAAAATGTGAAGTTATTGACCATCATATTTAAATTCATCTAAAGGAGGGTTAGAAGAAACTGGCATAAAATATCTAGATTTTAAAGGGTGGCCAGTTGCAATATCATAACTTTGATAAAAAATCAAGACAACATTTTTTAGACATAAGGGTATACAAATTGTGGACATGTGGGAAGAGATAATGAGGATTATGAAGAAGTTCATGGTGGATATGGTTATGGGGGAAGAAATGAAGTTGAAGGAAAATCATCTTGAAGTTTGGAATGGCATTCGACCTTTGCATTATCAATACTTTTTTCAAGAAGAGAGATGACATTTAGTTACATTTAAAAGTGGTTCAACAAAGTCACATATTGACTTTATCCTCATAAGAAAGAGAGATAGAAGAGTGTGTAAAGATTGTAAAATCATACCTGGAGAAAGTTTAACCTCACAACATAGTCTTTATACACATAGACTTGAGACTTAGACATCACATTTGGCAAAGGAACCTATCTAGATCACCAAGAATTAAGTGGAGAAATATAAAGAATGAAAAAGAACAAAATTTTAAGGAAGATTTGTTAGGGCAAATTATTTGGGACTTGCAAGGAAAATCTGACATCTTATGGAATGACAAGGCAACTAGAGTGAGAACAATGGCTAAGAAGATATTTGGAGAGTCAAGAGGTTATGCCCCACGAACAAGGAATCTTAGTGGTGGGACGAAGGTGTACAAGATAAAATTAAAGTTAAGAGGGCGTTAACTATAAGGATCTATATAGTTGTAGAAGTGATGAAAATATTGAAAAATATAAGCTTGCTAAAAAGGAGGGAAAAAAGGCCGTAAGTGAAGCGAGAAATAGGACTTTTGAAGATTTTTGCCAAAAATTAGAATCTAAGGGAGAGGGGAGCGAGATATTTATAAACTAAAGTAAGATGCCATAGGACGAAGGACTTAACCCAAGTCAAGTGCATCAAGAATGAAAATAATAAGGTGCTAGTAAGAGATGAGAAAATTAATGAAAGGTGGGAGAGATGCTTCCATCAACTATTTAATTAAAGCAATGGAGACGATATCAGTTTAGGAGAGTTAGATAAGTCTGAAGAGTATAGAAACATAATGTATTATCAAAGGATTCAAGAATCAAAGGTGGAGGAGCTTTGAAGAAGATGAAGAAAGGAAAAGCAGTTGGCCCTAATGATATTCCAATCGAGGTATGGAAATGCTTCAGAAAGAAGGGCATAAGTTGGCTTACCAATCTTTTCGTGAATAAAATATTGAAGAGTAGAAAGATGCTTGACCATTGAAAGAAGAGTACTCTCATACCCATATTCAAAAATAAAGGGGATATACAAAATTGTACGAATTACAGAGGTATTAAGTTAATGAGCAATTAAATGAAACTTTGGGAGAGGGTAATGGAAAGAAGGTTAAGAAACGAGAATAAGCTGTCAAATAATCAGTTTGGTTTCATGCTAGAGAGATCGACGACTGAAGCCATACATCTCTTAAGGAGACTTACTGAGAGATACTGAGATAAGGAAACGGATTTACATATGATTTTTATTGATCTTGGAAAAGCATACGATAGAGTCCCTAGAGAAGTTTGTGGAAAGTTTTAGAAAAAATAGGAGTTAGAGTGGCATATATAGAATCAATAAAAGAGATGTATAAGGATGTGGTTGCAAGTGTAAGAACACCAGGAGGGTTGACATGAGAATTCCCTAAAAATATAGGTTTACACCAAGGTTCAGCTCTAAGTCCTTGTCTATTTCATGCTACATTGGTCATAGATGAACTTACAAGGCACATACAGGAGGAAATACCATGGTGTATGTTATTTGCAGATGACATTGTGTTAGTAGATGAAACAAAAGATGGGGTTAATGCTAAACTCGAGGTTTGGAGAGAGACATTTGAGGCAAAAGGGTTTAGAATTAGTAGATCAAAAATAGAACGTATGAAATTTAAGTTTAGCAAGGGTACACGTAGGAATGGAATAGGGTTCGTATCAGAGATTAAGAGATGTCCATAAGTGAAAATTTTAAATATTTATGATCAATTTTTTAGAGTTATGGTGTACACATTTGATGTTATAAGAGACGCCTGTCTCTTATACACATCTAGATGTGTATAAGAGACAGGTATATATGTATAAGTAAGGAAAATTCCTTAACGACATATGGATAAATTCTATAAAATGGCAATTAGGCCAGCAATACTTTATGGGTCTGAGTGTTGGGCAGTGAATTACACACATGAGCAAAGAATGAGAGCAGCAGAAATGCGTTATAATGTTAAGATGGATGTGTAGGTACACTATGATGGTAAAGATGCACAATGAGTATATTCGTGAGAAGATTGGAGTAGCATCTATTGATGAGAAGATGATAGAAACACACTTAAGATGGTTAGGTCATGTGTTAGGACAACCAGATGTGTACATACATACATATATGTATATACGTATACGTATACGTATACATATATACGTATACGTATATGTATACATATATACATATATGTATGTATGTATCTATTTATGTATATATATTAGGTGAATGAATAAAAGGAAAATGATGAATTTGACCATGTATTTCAGTCCTAATTCCTTCTTCATCCGTTAAAAATGGAAATATTTGGGTTATAAGAGGAGTTCCTAAAATAACATCTTGAGCTAAATTATTAATTAGAATAAATGAGTTTCTAAAACATATATTTTGATTACAAATATGTTCTTCAGATAATTTATATTTAATATCTAAAGGTTCCCCATTTGCAGAATATAGTTTTTCATGTAGTTCTTTCATAGTATTTGGTGGGAATTATCCTTCACTTACACAATTTTGATCGGCTCCCGAGTCTATTAAAGCTATTAAGTTTACAGAAAATTCTCTTTTAATATTAATGTTAATGGGAACATACCATTTTTGGAATTTTATTGTAGAAATTACAACGATAAATTCTTTATTCGGTCTTTCTTGAGAAATAGATAGTTTATCTTGATTTTCTGCTTCATTTTGTAGTTTTATACAGACAAAAGATAAAATTTTATTTCTACATTTTCTTGTTGTAAAATTTTTATTTCCTTTTTAATTTGATTTATTTAGACTTGTAAATCTTGAATAGAAAGTTTTGAAGGCTTTTTAAATCTATTAAATATTTCTTGAAGAGTAAAAGGCACTACTAGAGGCTTTTCTGCCTATATAACTATATCCCATAATTTTAATAAATATTCCTTTTTAATTTCAGTGTCTTCTATTTTATCTATTAAATCAAAAAAAATTATTTTGATTTCAAATAACAACATTAATAGTTTGATGTGAACAGGAAACAAATTCCTACACATCTGCAATCAAAATGTTTTGATTCATTGTTTCCACAGTCAAAAGATTCTTCTTGAATAACATAAGAGCATCTGGATGAGATATTTCAAAACATTGTAGATTAGTAACAATTTTTTAAGTTTCTTAACCCTGTTAGTATGCTCTTGACTCCAGCCAGGAAATTTTTTTCTAAATCTATGATATAAAGGTTCAGAAATTTGCCTAAGGTTTGGAATAAAATCTGATATATAATTTAAGCATCTTAAAAATCTCTATAATTGGTTTTTATCTTTAATTTCATCTGAAAACATAGAAGAAAATTCTAAAGCTCTACAAATAGGTTTATAACTACCTTGATGTAATTCATGACCTAGAAATCTGATATTTGTTTGAAATAATTTCATTTTAGACTTTGATAATACTAATCCATTTTTCTTAATAGTCTGCAAAAATATATTCAAATGTTTAAAATGTTGATCTAAATTACCCTTGTTTTAAAAAAACTAATACATCATCTATATAAACTATTGTAAAAGTAGAATAAGGATTAAATATAGTATTCATAATATTTTAAAATTCAGAAAGTGGATTTTTTAATCCAAAGGGCATTACATTCCATTTGCAATGTCCGAATGGTACTGTAAAAGCAGTTTTATATTTGTCTTTTTCATCAATTTGGACCTACGAAAATCTACTTTTCGTATCAAATTTTGAATAAATAACTGTTTTAAAAGTCCTTTTAATATATCTCTTTTATTAGGTATTGGATATCTTATCCATTCTAATAATTTGTTTAATGGTTTACAATTTATTACTAATCTTGGAGCTCCTCTTTCTATTTCATCTTTATTGTTAACATAAAAGGCTGAGCAACACCAAGAAGATTTAGAAGACCTTATTAAATTTGTCTTTATGAATTCATTAATTTCTTTTTTACAATATTCTATTAATTCATGATTTAGTTGAATAGGTCAAACTTTAGTAGGTATATCTTTTTAAATCAATTCTTTCATAATTTATTTATTCCTTTAAAAATCTTTTTTTTTTTTGTAATCTATTTATAGAATGATATTTTATTAATTTTAATTCTTTATTATCTTGTTGAATATTATTTATTTGAGAAATTGTATATTGTTTTAATAAGCTAACATCTTTGGAACTAGGTGAATGAATAAAAGGAAAATGAAGAATTTGACCATGTATTACTATTCTAATCCCTTCTTCATCCATTAAAAATGGATATATTCGGGTTATAAAACGATTTCCTAAAATAACATCTTGAGCTAAATTATTAATTAAAATAAAAGAGTTTCTAAAACATATATTTTGGTTACAAATATGTGCTTTAGATAATTTATATTTAATATCTATGGGTTCTCCAATTGAAGAATATAATTTTTCAGTAGTTCTTTCATAATATCTAGTAGGAATTAATCCTTCACTTATACAATTATTTTTCAGGACTTTAGTCTATTAAAGCTATTACGTTTACAGAAAATTCTCTTTTAATATTAATATTAATAGGAACATACCATTTTTGGAATTTTATTCTAGAAATTACTGCGATAAATTCTTTATCTAGTCTTACCTACTTGAGAAATAGATGGTTTATCTTGATTTTCTACTTCATTTTGTAGTTTTACAGACAAAAGAGAAAATTTTATTTCTACATTTTAAAGTTGTAAAATTTTTATTTCCTTTTTAATTTGATTTATTTCGGCTTGTATGTCTTGAATAGAAACTTTTGACAAATTTTTTATGTCTATTAAATATTTCTTGAAGTTTAAAAGGCTCTACTGGAGGCTTTTTTGCCTATATAATTATATCCCTTAATTTTAATAAATATTCCTTTTTAATTTCAGTATCTTCTAGTTTATTATCTATTAAATCAAAGAAAAAAAATTTATTTTGATTTGAAATAACATTAATAGTTTGATATGAATAGGAACAAATTCCTACACATCCACAATCAGAATGTTCTAATTCAATATCTTCATAGTCAGAAGATTCGTCTTGAATAAGATCAACTTCTTCTATTTCTTCTTTAGAAGTACTTTCCTCTGAAGCTTCCAAACCTTTGCATTATGTCCTATTATACCACATTTCCAACATACTAAATTAGAGACTAATGACGATTTAGATTTCTTGCTATTCTTTGAAGACTTAGATTTTGAATAAGAAGGAGTTTTTGACTTATACTTTAACCTATAATAAGAAGGTCTATGATAGGAAGAAGAATAAGTTTTAGACTTGGATCCTATACTTCTAGATTTTGAATAATTTTTAGAATGTTTAACTTTACTAGAAGGAGGAGATAATTTTTTGAAACCAAAATCTTTACAGAATGATCCTAATTTTTTCTTAGTTTGCTTATGATCTCTATATTTTAAGTTGACTTTTAAGTTTTAAATTTGTACATAATGCTAAAGCTTCTGCATTAACATAGTTTATAAAGTCCCCATAAGTGAGATTAGCGTAAGGTATTTCTCCAGTATATTTATCTCTTCTTTTTTTTTGCCTTAATTTTGCTGCAAACAATGTTGCCAATCCTGCTATAAATCTTTCCTTCCAGTAAGCATGGTTACAATCGGTCCTAAGAAATACTTTATTAAGAAAAACATCTTTGTTCTATCCAAAATCATGTAATTTTGGACAAGTAAGATTAGTTAAGATTTCATAACATCTTTCTTGAAAATTTTGAGGTTCACAAATAAAATATTTTGTAATAGCATAAAGTAATGTTGGAACTGCATCTTGGACTCCACTAGTACTAGCAAGTTGAGTATTTTGAGCTGAACTATTTGATTATTACTGCTTACTGATTAGTAATTATTGGAACAACATTTTTCATTGCTGTCTGAATATTATTTCTTTCTTCTTCTTCTGATAAATCCTAATTATCCCACCAACCTTTAAGGCTTCTTGTAAAACCGGCTATTAATAAATTAGCACTTTGATGATCTGCCTTAACCTTGGTTTTTATATGTAGTAGCACACATTCCCATTTCTTGAATCGTATTATACATTTGATGATCTCTTTGTCCATCTAAATTCCATTCACAAATTCTCTCACCATTATAAGATGACAAAGATATTGTATGTCTTTCTTCAAACCGCATATCTGATAAAGAAGGTCTTGAATAATTTTTTTTATACGGCATTCTTTCATTTTTAATATCACCTTTAGTTATTCTATTTATTTGATTTTCTTCTTGCTCTATGTTTTCTTCTAATGATATTGTGGCTATTTGACCTTTTTTATTTTCATCTTTTTTAGTTTTTTGTTCTACTTCTAAATTTTTTAACCTTTCTACTATTTCATCTATAATTTTTTTATCATTTTAAATAAAAATCCTTTTATGAACTACATTAGAAAGGTTTAAATATAGGTTGACTTGGGAGGAAGGTTCTGGAGGTTTTTTAAAAGGAGATTGAAGGCTACATTAGGTTTTAATTTCTTTTTCTAATTCTATCAAATGAGAAGGCATTGTATTTAATATTTGATTTGTATAATTATTTTGTTTGTATATTTTATCTAAATTTTTTACCGTTGGATTTTTTTCGAATGTAGTTGGGTCACTTATTTTAAAAGGAGATGTTATAATATTTCCTCTATGTTCGGATTTTACTTCTTCTATAGGAGGATAAGGGGAGTTTACCTTTTGTAAAGAGGATGTAATCTATTCTTTGATAGTAATTCCTAATTATGGCTTAATAAAAGGATTATTTATTTGCTTGTTGCGTCAATAAATTTCAAACCCTTTAAAGATTAAGATATTTAAACATACTCTTTCTAAATCAGTAATATTTCTCAAAAATTTCTTTTTATTGATTATCATTAAAAAAGTTAAGAACCATTTTTGTTTATTACTGTTTCCTTCACTATTAAAGTACTTTCTTAATATATATCTATGTATGTATATACATATATATACATATATATATGTATATACATATATATACATATATATATATGTATATATCTAAAATATACATATATGTATATATGTGTATATATATGTGTGTGTGTGTGTTTATATATATATGTAAATACCAGATGTATATCTAACTAATACTTCTTTATTGTTATGGGGATTTCTTTGTTTAAGTATTCCTCCATTACCAATATTAGAAGCATTAGTTTCAATAATTTTAAATTGATTAGTATATTTTAGATATCCCTAAGTTTCTCGACGTATTGATTAACTCATATATAAAAATTTATTTTAATTATTATCTTGCAGGGCCATCTGTTGAACCCCAATTATGATACTCATATTTTGATGATGACCAAATCGTACTAACGGTTTGAAAATAAGTGTGCAGAAAAATAGGGAGGTTCGGACGTAAATGATCGTCCGAACACAATCAAGAAAACAACCAATAGAACTCTACGGATGTTGAGCAATTGATCGACAGAAAGGAAGAAATTCAGACAATCATAATCGTCCGACACAGAGAACCTGAAGTAGCCCCGGACGATGGTAATCTTCCGACACAAAGAACCTGTAGCCTCGGACGAAGAATAGCATCCGATCAATTCCAGTAGTCACTGACCATCGACCGGACGAAAGGTCACAAAGTTGCAGACGTCTGAACGAAGGAAGACATGACACAATCCAGGGAACAGACGCAGTGTCGGACGCAGAGCTTTGCAGGGACCGTTCAAAAGGTCCAACGGCTAGTTCTTTTAGACGCACACTTAATGCATCGGCCGTCCGAAAGATCTAACGGCTAGTTTTTCAGTAAACAGAAAATAACTGTTGAAGAGTTGTTGGAAACAGTTTTTGGACACCTATAAATACCCCTAAGCTTGAAATAAATAGAGTGGACTTCTACATTGATTATAAGTAATTCTTGAGCTATTTGTGAGAAAAATAGTGAGTACAAGTGTTGTAATAGTGTAGGTAGTTTTGTGAAAAGAGCTAAGTAGTGTAAGAGTTCTTCAAGTGTAAGAGTTCTTCAAGTGTAAGAGTGGAGATATAACAATTGTAACAAAGGGAGGTTGTGAGTGTAAAATTCTTAACTCAACTAAAGGAAATTAGTGTGTGCAAGAGTGATCCTCACTTGTGTACAAGAGGTTATTGTCTCACCTACTTTGAAGAGACTCTTAGTGGCTAAACTTCAAGTTGAAAACTTGGTAGTTGCCTTGGGATAAACTCTTTGTCTTAAGCTCCAAGCTTGAGAAGCTTGGGAGTTTGGTTTGATACTCTTATCTCAATCTTCTTATTTGTTCTTTGAGCTTGAATTATTGAATATCTATTGTATTCATTTGTGCTTATTTATGCTTAAGTATTCATTTGTTGCACAAAATTTGCATTTTCATTAAGTACATTAAAAGGATTGTTTTTAGAGACAACCTAATTCACCCTTAGGTTACATTTGGGCCAACACTATCAACTTTCAACAAGAAACTAATGTTGAAATTACACTTTCTCTCGTTACTGGTCTTACAACTCTCAGCGACTTGGAAGCCGTCCTACAAGAAATAATTAATATAAATTCGTATATATTAAGCATCATATTGTTTGAGAATTTTAATATTATATTCAAATTCTAAAATATAAGTCTTAATGGTTGGATCGAGATAAAAGAATGAACACTTGTTATGCATTAATCTAGTAATGACTAATTCTTAGATCTGGTTATTCTTCTAGGTTTTGTTAACGATTATTACTATGTCTTTATTTTCAAGATCTGCATCTTTTGCATCTTCTTCTCAAATTAAATATACTAAAAATGAAGAAAATTTTGAATTTACTGATATTGAGCAAACTCTTCAAAATTGGCATATTCTTAAAGTAAAAAATTCTAAAATTTATAATACTAGTATTTTTCAACTTAAATCTAAATATAAAATAAAAACTGTTGAAAGAACTATACCTATTGGTAATACTTTTGAAACTATAAAATTATCAGCTTAAACCAAATGATATTCAACATATTTCTTCTTTTATTTATCATTATTTGCATATTGGTTTAGTTCAAATTGCTTTACAACCTTTAAATGTATCAAGGTTTAACTACTTCTGTTTGTGTTGCTCTTCATGATGCTAGACACAATAATTTTTCTGTTCTTTATTAGGATTAATTGAATCTTCTTTGTGTAATGGTCCTATTTATTTTAATAGTTATCCAAATTTCTCTATTTCTTTAACTGATAGAAATTTAGTAGATATTTTAACATTAAACATTCAGACCAAGGGTTATAATATGAAACCTGGTACTAAAAATATTAATATTTCTTATCATATTTATTATAAACTAATGAATACATTGAGCCCTGGAGATAAACATATCAATTCTAGTAGAAAACTCCTTTGATTCAAACAAATCTTACTAGATCCAATTTAGAACTTCCTCAGGTTCTGAATTGGGATCAGATTACTATTCTAGATCCATGGAGTTTTGAGAAAATCATACCTCGCCAACTTTACCTATTCCTTTATCTTCTTTAGCTCAAATTAGTGAAAGTACTTCTGGTACTGTCACTATTGCATTTTCCAGAAATTCTACTTCATTATCTTCAAATAATGAAAGTCTTTTAAGAGCCAATCCAAACTCCTTATCTTTCCGAAGAGATACTCAACTTCAATTTGAAGGTTTTCAAAAAAAAAAAAATCATATTTTACATGGTTTATATGTGTATCAAGAAATAAATTCTTCTAGTAATATTTTAAAAATAGAAATTGGTTTTGAAATGAATTATCATGTTGAACAACCACCTTCTACTTCTACTCCTAGATATGATCTTAAAATAATACAAAAGGAAACTCTTTCTCATGAATGAATAAAAGAAATTTCAAAAATAGCTATTAAGGATTTTCAACAAGATGAATATGTTAATTTTGGAAATTGGTTCTTTTCTTTTTATGATAAAAATCAACAAAAATAATTCAAAATAAGTATTATGATTTTATTAAAACTACTACTTTTTATATTGAGCTTTTTAAATGGCTTTATGCTGAATATAGAGCATCTTTAATTAATAATAAAATAAATATTTCTATTTTAGAAGATACTCCTAAACATTCTGTGATTAATATAAGAGCATTCTATGGTTTTGTATCAACCCAAATCATGGAAGACACGAGTGTAACTCTTCAACAGTTATTTTCTGTTTACATGCAAATAACCACAGAAGATTAAACTGGATCATAAAATGATAGAAGGCTTTTTTGGTTGATACAAAAGAAGAATATTCTTCTTCATCAAAAAATTTTGAAGCATATACTTCTAAATAGCGAAGATAAGCATCATGAACATATTTAGAAAGTAGTTCCTCTAGAATAGTAAAATATTCGAACCACTGATAGAACCAACTGGGAAGAGATTTTTTATTTTCTAATAGGATGGACTTAAACGAATCTACTAAGAATGCTTATAATTTTTATTTTGGTAATAGAACCTATTAAAGAATGTCTCTTATACACCACTCCTGTCTGTTGGACACATCAACAATTTGAATGATATTGTCCTGTTGAACTTTGATGAAATTTAAGAAACTGGCATAAACATGTCTAGGATTCAATGGGTGGCTAGTTGCAATATAATAACTTTGATAAAAGTCAGGAAATTATTTTTAGACATAAGGGCATAAGGATTTTAATTTATTTATCCGGTCTCTTATACACATGTGATGTGTTGTAAGCCGACAGGTTTATACACTCCATTACTGGAATCTGTCTCCAATATAGTTCTTTTGAAGGAGAGTGAAAATTGGTTTATATTTGAATGAGATGGATTTTGACTATTTAGGATTGTCAAAAAGGAGGCTATTGGAGAAGGTAGAACCCCTCCACAAGGTAGAGGTCCTTGGAAGGAGAATTTGCTCCTTTCCCTTGCATACCTCTTCCTTGTGGAGGGGTTCTACCTCCTCTTCCCCTTCTCGGAGAAAGATTCATGGGAATTTCCTGTAAGAAGTTCTTCTCTAGTTAAGAAATTAGGAAAAGAGTTAGTTGTTCCTTTAATATATTCAATATGAAAATTAAATACAAATAATATTTATTGCCATCTAGCAAATAATTGTTTAGAAGCATATATTTTACATCTTTTTCCAAAATATATTTTGCTGCTGAACAGTCTATTCTAATCAAAAAATTTTGATTTAATAAATCATCCTAGAATTTGGAAACACATTAAACAATGCTGAGAATTCGCTTTTAATTGTAGCATATTTTTCTTGTGTACTGTTCCAAATACTAGATGTATATCTAAATAATTCTTCTTTATTGTTATGGGTATTCCTTTGTTTAACTAGAATTCCTCCATAACCAATATCAGAAGCATCAGTTTCAACAATTTTAAACCAATTAGAATTTGCTAAATTTAAAAGTGGTAAATTTTTAACTTTTTTCTTAGTCCTTTGAACAACAGCTGTTTACGCATCCAAACAAGGAGAGGATTCTTCTGAAGTCTCTGATATAAAAGCTTACAATCCTGTGCAAGATGTTTGTAATATTCTCCAATATAAATTAAACTACTAAGAAACCTCTGTAATTGGATTTTATCTTTTATTTCATCACGAAATTTATCAGCAAATTCAATAGATCGAGCAATATGAGTAATATGACCTTTATTTAATTCATATCCAAGAAATCTAACTTTTGTTTGAAAAAGTTTAATCTTGTGAGCAGAAACAATAATACCATTATTTATAGCTATATTTAAAAAAAATGTTTAAATGTTTAAAATGTTGATCTAATGATTGAGAAAATATAAGAATATCATCTATGTAGGTAATGATAAAAGGATAAAAAGAGAATATATCTTTCAAATTCACAATGTTATGAAATTCAGATGGTGCATTTTTAAGACCAAATGACATAACATTCCATTCAAAATGACCAAATGGCACAGTAAATGCAGTTTTATATCTATCACATTCAAAAACTTGAATTTGCCAAAATTTTGATTTTAAATCAAATTTTGAATAAATAATTGAATCAATAGTTCTATTAAGCCAATTCTTTTTATTTGGAATAGGATATCTAATCTATTGCAATACTTTATTTAATGGTTTGTAATTTATAACTAGTCTAGGAGTGCTCCTTTCAATTTCTAAATTTTTATTAACATAAAAAGCTAAACATCCCCAAGGAGAATGAGATTTTCTAATAATATTTTTTGAAAGCAAATCATTAATTTATATTTTACAAAATTTAACCATTTCACTATTCATTTGAGATGGTCTAGCTTTAGTTGGAATAATTGTTTGTCAAAATCTTTTTCATAAGGAAGATAAAAAAATATTCTTTTTTCTATGCCCAAATGCATTTAGGTAAATCATTGCAAACTTTTGAAACAATATTATCATTTATTTGTCTATTTTTTTCTTGAATAATTGGATCCTGTAATTGATTTTCTATTTTATGAATAAAAAAAATCTTTTCATAAAAATTTAATTTGACTTGTTTTTAATCTAATTCTGATGCAAAGAATTTATAGAATAGGAATTTAAATCACCAGCTTGTTGCTGAGTAACAAACTCAAAAATTAAACCCTTTTCTTCATTATGAATTATTTTTATATCACAATAATATATATGCATTTGAGACAATGAATGGATGTACCTAATATGACATGCTCATTGATATTAGTAGTTAAAACAAAGGGTAAACAAATATAATTTTTTTTCTTTTGAAAATATGCAAACTTTTGAAAGTTTATATTTTACTTGAATTTGATACATACAATTGAATTAAAAACATAAGTTTTATTAATTACTAATGTAACTTGTATAAAATATTTTTGAGCAAAATATATTGATGAAATCTATAAGAAATCATTGTCAAATTTTTCATTGTGTCTAGAAGAAGATGACTCAGGCGTTTCTTCCAAAGAATTTTCTTTTGAGAAAATATTTTCCAAAGAAAAAATATTTTCTAACATAGTCATCCTATGATTTAAATACTTTGTTTTTTATTTAAGTTGATTAACTTCTCTTTTTAAAATAAGAATGGTAACAGGTATATTAAAAGAATTTTGATTTATATTGTCTAAAACCTCATTAAAAGTAAAATTTTGATGGAAATCACTAATTTTGTCTTTTATAGGAGAAGGCAAAGAAGAATAGTTTTTATTTTTCTGAACATTATTTATTTTTTCATTTTCCAAAATCTTTTTACATAAACATTAGTAATTAATAAAACTTATGTTTTTAATTCAATTGCGTTAATCAAATCAAAGTGCTGATATTGACTATCAGTCAGAGTAAACATATTAAAATTATTTGCTTCAAGAATGGAAGGAAAATATTCATTTTGGGAACAGGTACAACAATTATTACAATTATCATCTAAATCTGAAGAATCTGAAGAAGAAACATAATCATCAATATTGTCAGAATCACTAGCAAAAGAATTATTATCAATAAGTGAAACAATCAATTCTTCTTTTTCTTTATCATCAATAGAAAGACTATTAATTTTTTCAAACAAATTTGTGATATTTTTGGCCTTACACATATTAGCATAATGACCTTTTTTACCACATTTGTGACAAGTAATATTCTGTCTAATCCATTCTTTCACTTCTTGGTCACCTCTTATTTTCTCTTTTCTTTCTAAAAATTGATTTATTTTCTTTCTATAAAAAGATGATTTATCTTCTTTTTTTCTGAACCTTTCTTTTGGCCTTATCAAAAGCAATACGAGGCTCACTAATAGCAAATTGTGCACAAAAATCATCTAACTCAGTCCTTTGCCTATATTTCTTTATTTGTGCTTTTAATTTAATATCATTATATAATTTTAAACTTTCATCGGTACAAACTGAAATAATATCACCATAAGTAATATTGTCATAAGGAACATTCTATCCATCATGATAAGATTTCAAAGTGGAAATAATTCTATGAACAAATAAATTAGGGAGACTAGAAATAAATTTTTCTTTCTAAAAACTAGAATTACAATAAGATCTTTGCATAACTCTAGCAATAAAAGTATCTTTATACCATTCAAAATGAGACACAGTAGGACATTTTAAATTAATTAAAAGTTCTTTCTGAATATTAGAAATGACCCTTGTGTCTCCAATAAAATGTTTAATAATATTAGTTATAAGAGTAAAAGCCGCATCAGAAATTGTCGTCTGAATAGTATTAATGCCTTCTTGCTTCATAATAGTTTTAGTAGTATTTACAATATCTTGTTTTTGTTGATCAGTAAGATAATTTTCCCACCAACAATTTAAAACATCAGTAAAACCAGTTAGATCACAACATGTACAACATCATATTCAGAGGTGCCTTTATACACATTCAAATTTTGAATATACATCATCATTTTTCTCAAAGTAGTAATAATTTGATATGGAACTTGATTGTCAATATTCCATTCATAAATGGAATGAGCACTGAGACTATCAAATTTAGAGGAACAGTAGTTTCTAATTCCAAATCTATAAGAGTTGGTCTTTGATAATATCTATCTATATAGAAATAATGAGGCTGAAACTATTTAGGATATTCATATTTTTTGGATTTTCTTTTCCTAAGGGGAAACAAATTTGGATTTTCTTTTCCTAAGGGGAAACAAATTTGGATTTTCAAAAGAAGTCAAATTTGCTGAGAAATTGTTGTCTCTAGTAGTCTGAAACGTAGAAATAATCTAATCAAGCTTATCAAGATTTTCATCATTTTCATTATGATGAGGAGAAAGAAAAGGAGAAATTTTGAAAATAGCTGTTAAGCAATTAACTGAATCAATAGTTCTACTAAGCAATAATATAGATCCTTTTTATTTGGAATAGGGTATCAATAGGAGTAATATGGCCTTCATCTATTAATTTGTGTCCAAGAAATATAAACTTTCAAATGTTTGCATATTTTCAAAAGAAGAAAATTATATTTGTTTACCCTTTGTTTTAACAACTAATATCAATGAACATATCATATTAGGTACTCCATTCATTGTTCAAATGCATCCCTATTATTGTGGTGGAAAAATACTTCATAATAAAGAAAAGGGCTAAACTTTTGAGTTTGTTACTTAGTAACAAGCTCATGATTTAAATTCTTATTCTAAATTCTTTGCATGAGAATATTGGATTAAAAAAAATCAAATTAAATTTTTACAAAATGAAAGTGTTTGAATATATATATATATATATATATATGCATATATGTGTATACATATATACACACACACATAGACATATATACATATATGTGTGTGTATATATATATATACACACACATATGTATAGCCTTTGTTTTAACTACTAATATCAATGAACAATGTCATATTAGGTACTCCATTCATTGTTCAAATGCATCCTATTATTGTGATAGAAAAATAATTCATAATAAACAAAAGGGTTAAACTTTTGTGTTTGTTACTCAACAACAAGCTCATGATTTAAATTCTCATTCCGTAAATTCTTTGCATGAGAATATTAGATTAAAAACAAATCAAATTAAATATTTACAAAAAGAAATTTTTTGAATATATGCATATATGTGCATACATATACACACACAAAAATATATACATATATATATATATGTACATACACACACACATATATATATACATATGTATGTACATATACACATATATGTACAAACTTAAGTAAGTACATATACGTACGTACATATATGTACATATACATACATATATATATATATATATAATATGTGTACATAAGTTTTCTAGTGTTCAGATATAATGGTTTCTATTGGTCGCTATCAGTACTCGTCTCCTCATCAAATATCCAGCAATCAGGCATACTTGACCTCAGATGCGAACGACGAACGGCCTTACGCCAAAACAATGCCCGTGGAGGGGAAGAATGACTACCCGAGGACAAATTGCCCCTTTAGTAGAAGCATAAGATATGCCGTAGTAAGCCATTTTTACGGGACATGTCACCAGAAAAGCAACTTTTGCTGGCCAAAAGAAGAGCCGAATCTAATCCTACTAGAGTTCATAGTGTGTGTGTGTGTATATATACATATACATATACATATATATATATATGTATATGTATATATATGTATGTAGGTGTGAGTGTGTGTGTATATATATATATATGTATATACATATATGAATATGTATGTATGTGTGTGTGTGTGTATATATATATATGTATATACATATATGAATATGTATGTATGTATGTGTGTGTGTGTGTATATATATATGTATATATCAATCTATAATTACATATTTATATATATGCGTGTGTATATATATATATGTTTATGTGTGTGTGTATATATATATGTATATATCAATCTATAATTACAATATTTATATATATGCGTGTGTATATATATATATGTATATAAACATATATATATATAAGTATATGTATATATATGTATTCTTTTAAATTGTATTTTATCATTTTATGTAAATGGCAAATCATATTCTTATGATAAATTTTGTCATTTTTCAATTCTTCTATTCTTTCTATTGTTGGCCCCAAAAGCAACCTGAGAGGGGGGTGAATTAGGATGTTTCAAAAATAAACCTTTTTAATGTGTTTAATGGAAATGAAATAAATAAACACTTAAGCACAAATGAATATAATAAATATTCAACAATTAAAGCTTAAAAAACAAATATAAAGATAGAGATAGAGAGTGTCAAAACAAACTCCCAAACTTCTCAAGTTTGGAGTATTTTCACTAGTAGTGCCTCTTCAAAGAAGGTGAGGCAATGACCTTCTTGTACACAAAGTAGGCTCACCCTTGCACCAACTAAGCCCCTCTAGTTGAGCCAAAGGGTTTTGTACAACAACCTCACTGGCTTTGTACACTGTTAGCCTTCCACTCTTACACTTGAAGATCACTTACTAGGCTAATCTGAGCAAAATGCATAAAGAGATATAGTTGAGAGACAGAGAACTACACCACTCAAACCAATACAACCCACAATATATTAGCCTATTTCTTCCCAAATAGTTCTTACAAGTGTTTGTATTCTTATATAGTTCTACATTTTATATTTTGCATTTACAGACTTGGGGGTATTTATAGTTGCCCAAAATTTGCTTCTAACAACTTTCCAATGGCTATTTTTGTTTACTGGAAAACTAGCCGTTGGACCTTTTGGATGGCCAATGCAGTGGGTGTGCATCCGAACGAACTAGCCGTTGGACCTTTCGGACGGCTGCTACTAACCTCTGCGTCCGTTCTCTGAGGGTATTCGTTCGGACGTTCGAGGATGCATCCGAACCTGCATCCGATGGTAGCAATGTCTTCCGAAAATATGATCGGACGCTTCAGGTTCTTCGTCCGAGACTGTTTCAGGTGCTACTCTTTGTGTTGAACGATTATCATCATCCAAAGCTCTGTCTTTTGTATAGTCATTTGCGTCCGTGGAGTCTTCCTTCTATTCTTTCTATTGTTGGCATCAAAAGCTATAGACTCTGAGGGGGAGAATTAGGATGTCTCAAAAATAAATCTTTTTAATGTGTTTAATGGAAATGAAACACACTTAAGAACAAATGAATATAATAAATATTCAACAATTAAAGCTTAAAGAACAAATATAAAGATAGAGATAGAGAGTATCAAAACAAACTCCCAAACTTCTCAAGTTTGGAGTATTTTCACTAGTAGTGCCTCTTCACTGTCTCTTGAGGCATCTAGCCTTCTTGTACACAAAGTAGGCTCACCCTTGCACCAACTAAGTCCCTCTAGTTGAGCCAAAGGGTTTTACACAACAACCTCACTTTTGTACATTGTTATCCCTCCACTCTTACACTTGAAGATCACATACTAGTCTACTCTTGTTCACACTAACTCCCTCTAGTTGAGCCAAGAGAACTACACCACTCAAACCAATACAACCCACAATATTTTAGCCTATTTCTTCTCAAATAACTCTTACAAGTGTTTGTATTGAATGCAGTAGTTCAACTCTCTATTTTTTGCATTTACAGACTTGGGGGTATTTATAGTTGCCCAAAATCTGCTTCTAACAACTTTCCAATGGCTATTTTCTGTTTACTGGAAAACTAGCCGTTGGACCTTAGGACGGCCGATGCAGTGGGTGTGCATCCGAACGAACTAGCCATTGGACCTTTCGGACGGCTGCTACTAACCTCTGCGTTCGACGCTGCGTCCGTTCTTTGAGGGTATTCGTTCGGACATTCGAGGATGCATTCAAACTGCGTCCAATCGTAGCAATGTCTTCCGGACATATGATCGGAAGCTTCAGGTTCTTTGTCCAAGACTGCTTCAGGTTTTTTGTGTCGAACGATTACCATCATCCGAAACTTTGTCTTTCAGACAGTCATTTGCGTCCGTGGAGTCTTCTGGTTGTTTTGTTCGAACGATCATTTGCGTCCGAACCTCTCTATTTTTCTACACACTTGTTTTCAAACCATTAGTGCGATTTGGTCATCATCAAAATATGATTAACATAACTGGGGTTCAACAATCTCCCCCTTTTTGATGATGACATATCATTTTGACAATTCTAAAAACAACCATAAAATATGAAACATAAGTTAAGAAGTTTTGTCCATTATTTTCTCCCCCTTTTGACATCATCGAAACATAAGAAAGATAATGCAATTTAAGCTCATCCTTAGTGTGTTCTCCCTCTTGAAAGGTGAATATAATTCAATATGAGTATATGGAGAATAGGTCAAGTTATGCAAAACGTTTCTTCCCGTCAAGAATATGTATTCAGGTAGATATGAGGGAATTCATGCAAAGAATTAGGATCCAAACAATTTTTGCTCATTCCTCACCAAAAAGCATAATCAAAACAATGAAGCTTGTGTGATGCAATTTTTTGCAAAATAATCTAATTAAAAAAACAATTTGAACTTGATGCTTCCCCTTTCCTTTGCAAGTGGTGACTTATTATAGACAAAAAAATTGGGGATACATATTCCCTAGCATTCTAAACAAATTCAATCACATAGATGAGTAAGATTCAAGAGAACATAGTTCAACTTAGTAAATGAAAGCACATTCTTAACACAAAATTTTAGATGTTACCCATTTAAGTCATCTTAGCTCATATGCCTTGAACACCCTCCATTGATAATCTATCTTGAATTCCTTTGTGCTCTCCAAGCATACTTACATGCAAAGTTAAGCAACAACTTTTGGTACCCAAACTTTCTTGGGTCCAATTGGATTAGTAACATGCTTAATCACCCAAATAGAATTTATTCCCAATTTTTCATTTCTTTTAACATAACAATTTTTCTTTATATGGCCATGTTGATGACAACAATTACAAACAATATTCTTATTGCCATAAAAAGAAGATTTAGATTTAACAAAGCACAAATCATTTTTTCTAAAGGTGATAAAATTTTGTTCAAATGCTAACATATTCCTTTATGGATTTCTTTCAATTTGTCCCATAATCTCCTTGGCCGATTTGCAACCTTTTACTTTAGAAAACTCATCTGCATCCAAGGCATTATACAAAATATTAATGGCTTTAGCATTTAAAGATAAATTTATTTTATCTTGTGCATTAAACTCATATCTAGTCTTAGGCCTTAATCTATGAGTATTTTCATCAAGAATATTAGCTTCTAAAGGACCTTCACAAATAATATACCATAAATCAATATCAATAGATTGAACAAAAATTTTCATTCTATCCCTCCAAAAAACAATGTTTAATGCCATTAAACATGAGAGGTCTAGTAATAGAATGCCCCTCTAAAAACAAGGCATTATTGGTTGCCATAATGATCTTTACTCAAAAGCAATTAAGCTCAATATATGAGACCAAGCTCTGATACCAAATGTTGGCCCCAAAAGCAACCTGAGAGAGGGGTGAATTAGGTTGTTTCAAAAATAAACCTTTTTAATGTGCTTAATTTGGAAATGCTATAAATAAAAACTTAAGCACAAATGAATATAATAAATATTCAACAATTAAAGCTTAAAGAACAAATATAAAGATAGAGATAGAGAGTATCAAAACAAACTCCCAAACTTCTCAAGTTTGGAGTATTTTCACTAGTAGTGCCTCTTCAAAGAAGGTGAGGCAATAACCTTCTTGTACACAAAGTAGGCTCACCCTTCCACCAACTAAGTCCCTCTAGTTGAGCCAAAGGGTTTTACACAACAACCTCAATTTTGTACACTGTTATCCCTCCACTCTTACACTTAAAGATCACTCACTAGTCTACTCTTGCTCACACTAACTCCCTCTAGTTGAGACTAGAGAACTACACCACTCAAACCAATACAACCCACAATATTTTAGCCTATTTCTTCCCAAATAGCTCTTACAAGTGTTTGTATTGAATGCTGTAGTTCTACTCTCGATTTTTTGCAATTACAGACTTGGGGGTATTTAAAGTTGCCCAAAATCTGCTAGAATCCAACAACTTTCCAACGGCTATTTTTTGTTTACTGAAAACTTGCCGTTCGACCTTTCGGATGGCCGATGCAGTGGGTGTGCGTCCGAACGAACTAGCCGTTGGACAACTCGGACGGCCAATGCTAACCTCTGCGTCCGACGCTGCATACCGTTCTCTAAGGGTATTCATTCGGACGTCCGAGATTGCGTCCGAACCTGCGTCCGATCGAAGCAATGTTCTCTGGAAATATGATCGAACGCTTCAGTTTCTTCGTCCGAGACTGCTTTAGGTTCTTTGTGTCGGACAATCTGTCTTTCAGACAATCATTTGCGTCCGTGGAGTCTTCTGGTTGTTTTGTTCGGACGATCATTTGCGTCCGAACCTCTGTATTTTTATACACACTTGTTTTAAAACCATTAATGCGATTTGGTCATCATCAAAACATGATTAACATAAGTGGGGTTCAACATCTATATTATCATAATTATTCTTTTTTTCTTTTAGTACATTTTTAGTTAATTCTATTTGTAATCATAATTTTTCTCTTAATATGTTCTAAATCCTTTTTAATACACCATTTTCAGAATTTAAATCGGTAAAAATAACTATTCATGGAATAAATACTTATACCAAAGTATAAAATATCAAATCAAAGAATAAAGTTCAATAATCATAAATTAAAATGGTAAAAAATTTCTAATAATACTAAAAGCAATAATTTTCTAATATTTATTATTTTTTTAGAAATTTCTTCTAAAACATTTAGCAATAGCATTTCAAATTGATTAATATCAAATAGGAATAAAGAAGTAAATTGATAAAGAATAAAAATATATTTAAACATTAATAAAATTTTATTGACATATGAAAATTTACAATTCTTGAAGAAAACTTTTTCAACAAGGCAGAGAAAGAACTCTCAAATGTTTTTTCGAATCTAACTTCACTCTGTCTTACTTTGAATACAATTGCCTTTAAATAGGAAAATACAAAATTTAGAATAGTTTCTATAGTTCAATAATTTACTCTAAATGGCCAACAAATGCCATACTCTGATTTGATATAAAGTAACCACTATTTTTAGGCAATTGTATTCAAAGTAAGACCTGTCTCTTATACAATCTAGAATGTGTCAGAATACCTATGTTCTAATGAATAATTGAAAAATCTTGTCATAATTCACATGTGCTCTATTGAATTCCACGCATCAATCCCTGTCTCTTATACACATCTAGATGTGTATAAGATAATTCTTTTAAATTATTTTTTATCACAAAGTTATGTAAATTGAAAATCATATCTCGTGATAAATTATGTCATTTTTCAATTATTCTATTCTTTCTATATTATCATAATTATTCTTTATTTCTTTTAATATAATGTTAATTAATTCTATTTGTAATCTTCTTCTCTTAATATGTTCTAAATCCTTTTTAATACACCATTTACAGAATTTAACTAGGTAAAAATAACTATTCATGGAATAAATACTTATACCAAAGCATAAAATATCAAATCAAAGAATAAAGTTCAATAATCATAAATTAAAATGATAAACTAAATAATACGAAAAGCAATAATTTTCTAATATATTTATTATTTTTGTAGAAATTTCTTCTAAAACATTAAGTAATAGCATTTGAAATTGATTAATATGAAATAGGAATAAAGAAACAAATTGATGTGTATATAACATGTAGATGTTATAACAGACATAAAATTTTACTGACATATGAAAACTTACAATTCTTGAAGATTCTATTTTGAAGAAGGCAGTGATAGAATTCTCAAATATTTTTTTGGATCTAACTTCACTCAAAATTTGAGAGTAATGCTTGCCATCTTGCAAAAATTTGTTTAGAAACTAAATTTTTAACATCTTTTTCTAAAACTTCTTTTGTAGCTTTACAATCAGTACGGAGTAAAAATGTTTTCTTTATGAAATCATCTTGAAATTTAGAAATACATAGTACAATAGATAAAATTTCTTTTTTAATAGTAGCATAATTCTTTTGAGAACTTATCCAAATACCAAAATGAAATAGAACTAATTGTTCATTTTTGTTTGAAGTAACTTTTGTTTTAAAATTCCTCCATATCCTAAATCTAAAGCATCTATTTCTACTATCATAAGAACATCTGGATGAGGTATTCCTAAACATGTTAAATTAATAATAAGTTTTTTAAGTTTCTTAACTATATTAGTATGCTCTTGATTCCATATATCATATTTTAAATAAATTACTACTTTAAAAGTCCTTTTCAATAAGTCTCTTTTATTAGGAATTGGATATCTTATCCATTCTAATACTTTATTTAATGGTTTATAATATATTACTAATCTTGGATCTCCTCTTTCTATTTCAACTTGATTGTTAACATAAAAAGCTGAGAAACTCCAAGGAGATTTGGAAGGCCATATTAATTTTTTGGTTATTAATTCATTTATTTCTTTTTTACAATATTCCATTAATTCATAATTCATTTGAATAGGTCTAGTATCTCTTCATTAAATCCTTTAATATTAGGTAATTTTACTATATGATGTTTTCTATCCCAAAAAGCACTGGGAATATCAGCCGAACAAACTTGTTCTTCCATTAGCTTAGTGAATATAGAGTTTACTGATAATTCAAGACCTTCCCAATGCTATTAGAAGAACAAGTTTGTTCTGATCTTCCCAATGCTTTTTGGGATAGAAAACATCACATAGTAAAATTACCTTATATTAAAGGATTTAATGAAAGAGATATAACTACTAAAGATAGACCTATTCAAATAATCATGAATTAATGGAATATTGTAAAAAAGAAATAAATGAATTAATAAATAAAAGATTAATAAGGCCTTCCAAATCTCCTTGGAGTTGCTCAGCTTTTTATGTTAACAATCAAGTTGAAATAGAAAGAGGAGCTCCAAGATTTGTAATAAATTATAAACCATTAAATAAAGTAATAGAATGGATAAGACATCCAATCTGAACAAAAGAGATTTACTGAAAAGGACTTTCAAAGCAGTAATTTATTCAAAATTTGATATGAAAAGTGGATTCTAGCAAGTCCAAATTCTCTTTAGATAAACATAAGAAGCCTTCTACAGCTTTTACAGTACCATTTGGACATTATGAATGGAATGTAATGCTCTTTGGATTAAAGAATGTACCTTCTAAATTTCAAAATATTATGAATACTATATTTAATCCTTATTCTACTTTTACAATAGTTTATATAGATGATGTACAAGTTTTTTCAGAAAAATTAGATCAACATTTTAAACCTTTAAATACATTTTTACAGATTATTAAGAAAAATGGGTTAGTATTATCAAAGTCTAAAATGAAATTATTTCAAACTAATATTAAATTTTTAGGTCATGAATTATATCATGGAAGTTATAAACCTATTTGTAGACCTCTAGAATTTTCTTGTATATTTCTAGATGAAATTAAAGATAAAAATCAATTACAAAGATTTTTGGGATGCTTAAATTATATATCACCTTTAATATACCTCGCACTAGCTAATTAGTCTGTTTATATATTTTATTAATCTGTCTTTCCCTTACACTTTTATGCTACAAGTTAGTTATAAGTTTCAGAGCTGTGAATCTTAATTTGACTGCTACTAATTTGCTCTATTTAGGAATACCTCATCTAAATGCTCTTATGATAGTAGAAACATATGCTCTATTTAGGATATGGAAGAATTTTAAAACAAAAGTTTTCAAACAAAAATGAACAATTAGTTTGATTTCATTCTGGTATTTGGATAAGTTCTCAAAAGAATTACTCTACTATTAAAAAAGAAATTTTATCTATAGTACTATGTATTTCTAAATTTCAAGATGATTTGATGAACAAAACATTTTTACTCCATATTGATTGTAAAGCTACAAAAGAAGTTTTAGAAAAATTTAGTTTCTAAACAAATTCTTGCAAGATGGCAAGCACTACTCTCAAATCTTATTTTTAGACAGAATATATTAAAGGTGAGGATAATTCTCTACCAGATTTTCTTACTAGAGAGTTTTTATAGATACATGGATTCTAGGAGAATAAGAGCAAATAGTGAATCATAAAGTGAGTTTTTATAGGTACATGGATTCCAAGACTTCTCCTTCTACCAATACCTCTCCTAAAGTGAATCATAATGACTAGTGAATCTTATAAAGAACTTGCTTTTTATTTAGGAGCAATCCAAAATATTCTAAAAGCCCAAATTCCAAAAACTCCAGAAGAAACCAATTAATCATCCCCTTCTACTTCCAATCCTTTTCCTATTCCAATAAATTCTTCTTCTGATAAAAACACCTATGTTTTATAGGAATTTGTTAAACCTCTAGATATTTCTAAGAACAACGACATATTAATCTTACTTTCAAAGAACTATTTGAAATTTTCTTTACTCCAGCCATAGATATTTTTCCTCCCTCTAAAAATTACTTTATTCAAGAAACTCCAAAAAAGACTCGACAATATTATGAATTTATTATAATTGATACTAAATGGTTATAATAGAGCACATTCCAGAAGATGAAGAAAGAAGAAAAAAGAGATTAGCAAGTGATAGTGATTCAAGCACATTTTATACTTATTCCAAGATGAAGATATTAAAGAGATATTCAGACCGATAGATTGGCCTTGCGCAAATTATAATACTCCAGTTGCATTCTCAAAACCATGGAACCCTCCAATATATACTTATGTGGATTATATCAAGGCATGGCAATATATTGTATTATGCAGGCCATTCAATCATTCATGGTTTATTCAATTTGACAAAAATATTATAAGATTTCCTAGATGGTTTTACGAGTGGTGGGAAGATTTTGGTGCTACTGCTCAAATTAGATGTCCATAAGAGACAGCTAGTAGAGTATCCTTTTGACTTTAACTGGAAGAGAAAATTAAATGATCCCATTATCTCATCAATTTTTTCATCTAAATAAACTCCCATTAATTGAAGAATCATGGAATTTCAACAAATCCAGTTTATATGGACTCCCTATTTTATGAAGAGAATTCAAAATCAAATGGTGGAATCCAGTTAAAGATAAAGAAGGATACTCTACTAGTAGCAGTCAAGCAAAGTTTTTAACTTCTCAAAGTAAAATTCAAAATACCGATGGCTTCTAGTATGACAAAACTTTGAATTCAAGAAACATCTTCATGATGCCTGAAGTCAAATTTCACAAGAAGAGGAAGACGAAAATTGTATCAAGAAAGAAGAACAAGAGAAAGATCCCTATTATGACAATGGAGACAACTGTTTTGGAATTTTTTTTCACCTATTCCATAAAGCTTTTTGAGCAGCACATGGTGGAATTCAATAGCACAAGGGAATTCTGACAAGATTCTTCAATTATTCATTAGCACATGGGTATTCTGACAAGGATTCTTAAATTATTAACTAAATTCATGAAAAAAATTTGTCTTTATCCTAGTCAAAAATAGTGGTTAGTCAAAAACAGTGGTTACTTTTTATCAAATTAGAGTATCGCCTTTGTCGGCTATTTAGAGTACAATTATTGTACTATAGATACTATTCTAGATTCTGTATTTGCCTATTTAAAGGCACTTGTATTCAAAGTGAAGCAGAGTGAAGTTAGATTCGAAAAATATTTGAGAGTCATCTATCACTGTCTTCTTCAAAAAGTTTTCTTCAAGAATTTTAAATTTTCATATGTCAATAAAATTTTGTTAATGTTTAAATACATTTTTATTCTTTGTCAATTTGCTTCTTTATTCCTATTTGATATTAATCAATTTTAAATGCTAATAAAATGTTTTAGAAGAAATTTCTACAAAAATAATAAATATTCATTGATTTATTGCTTTAATGAGTATTATTAGAAATTTTTTATCATTTTAATTTATGATTATTGAACTTTATTCTTTGATTTGATATTTTATGCTTTGGTATAAGTATTTATTCCATGAATAGTTATTTTTACCTAGTTAAATTTCGTAAATGGTGTATTAAAAAGGATTTGGAACATATTAAGTGAAAAAGATTACAAAGAGAATTAATTAAAATTGTATTAAAAGAAATAAAGAATAATTATGATATTATAGAAAGAATAGAAGAATTGAAAAATGACACAATTTATCATGAGAATATGATTTTCAATTTACATGGTTTAAAATGATAAAATATAATTTAAAAGAATAATCTTCACTAGACTGATTAAAGAATTATAGTCCTGGGTCTGTCATTATGGTAGAATTTTTGTCATCTTCTTCTGATGAAATTCTATACTTAAAGCATCTTGAAGATGTTTCTAAGAACAATCTTGAAATTTGTCATACTAAAAGCCATCATACTATGAATTTTACTTTTAGTAGTTAAAAACTTTGCTTGACTGCTACCAGTAGAGCATCGTTCTTTATCTTTAACTTCTTTCTTCATCTTCTGGAATGTGCTTAATTATAACCGATTTAGTATCAACAAAAATAACTTCATAATATTATCGAGTCTTTTTTGGAGTTTCTTAAATAAAATAATTTTTAGAGAGAGCAAAAATATCTATGGCTGGAGTAAAGAAAATTTCAAACAGTTCTTTGAAAGTAAGATTAATATGTCCTTGTTCTAGAAATAGAACTAAAATACATGGTCAAAATTTTCATTTTCCTTTTATTCATTCACCTACTTAGAACAAGCTTCAAAGATGTTAGTTTATTAAAACAATATACAATTTCTCAAATAAATAATATTCAACGAGATAATAAAGAAGTAAAATTAATTAAAAATCATTCTATAAATAGATTATAAAAACAAATAAGATTTTTAAAGGAAGAAATAAATTATGAAAGAATAAATCAATAGCTTAAGGGTGATAGAATAAAAATAAGAATTCGTGATTTTACTAAGCATTTAGAACAAGTTTGTTAAATCTGTCTCCAATGCACATGGGATGAAAACATCATTTATACAATTACCTTATATTAAAGGATTTAATAAAAGTCTTATGCCTACTAAAGCTAGACCTATTCAAATGAATCATGAATGGAATATTTTAAAAAAGAAATTTGAATTAATAATGAAAAAATTAATAGGGCCTTCCAATACACATCTTGGAGTTAATTTGAATTTTTATGTTAACAATCTCTTATACACTTCTTAATGCTGTTTCTTTAACAAATTATGAACCATTATCTGACATAAAATATTAGAATGGATAAGATATCCAATTCCTAATAAAAGAGATTTATTGAAAAGGACTTTTAAAGCAAAGTTCTAATTCCTTCTTCATCCGTTAAAAATGGATATATTTGGGTTATAAAATGAGTTCCTAAAATAACATCTTGAGATAAATTATTAATTAGAATAAAAGAGTTTCTAAATAATATATTTTGATTACAAATATGTGCTTCAGATAATTCATATTTAATATCTAAAGGTTCCCCCCTTCCAGAATATAGTTTTCCAGTAGTTCTTTCATGGTATCGGTGGGAATTAATCCTTCACTTATACAATTTTGATCAGCTCCTGAGTTTATTTCAACAGATCCATCAGAAAATTGTCTTTTCATATTAATGTTAATCATATTCTTTGTAATAGTTTGGAATTTTATTCTAGAGATTACTGCGATAAATTCTCTATCTGGTCTTTCTTGAGAAATAGATAGTTTATCTTGATTTTATGCTTCATTTTTGTAGTTTTACAAATCAAAAGAGAAAATTTTATTTCTACATATTTCTTGTTGCAAAATTTTTATTTCCTTTTTAATTTGATTTATTTAGAGCTTGGAAACCTTGAATAGAAACTTCTGAAGGCTTTTTAAATCTGTTAAATATTTCTTGACAATTAAAAGGCTCTACTGGAGGCTTTTCTGCCTGTATAACTATATCCCTTAATTTTAATAAATATTCTTTTTTAATTTCAGTATCTTCTATTTTATCTATTAAATCAAAAAAATTATTTTGATTTTAAATTTAATTAATAGTTTGATATGAACAGGAACAAATTCCTACACATCCACAATTAGAATGTTCCTATTCATTATATTCATAATCAGAAGATTCTTCCTGAATAAAATTAACTTCTTCTATCTCTTCTTCAGATTAGAATTTTCTTCTGACAGCTTCTTCATCTAATATATTTAGATTTTATCTTTAGTTTTATCTTCTAATTCTAATAAAGATATTTTCTTCTAATTCTAATGAAGATATTTTCTTTCTAGCATAAAAAGTAACCACTAGATTTAGATTTTGAATAAGAATGAGTTCTTGATTTATATTTTGACTTAGAATAAGAAGGTCTATGATAGGAAAAAGAATAAGTTTTAGACTTGGATCCTACATTTCTAGATTTTGAATATTTTTTAGAATGTTTAACTTTACTAGAAGGAGGAGATATTTTTTCAAAACCCAAATCTTTACAGAATGATCCTAATTCTTTCTTAGTTTTCTTATCATCTATTTTAAGTTGACTTTGAAGTTTTAAATCTGTATATAATGCTAAAGCTTCCGTATTAACAAAGTTTATTAGATCTCCATAAGTGAGTTTAGTGTAAGGTATTTCTCCATTATATTTATCTCTTATTCTTTGTCTTAATTTTTCTGCAAACAATTTTGGCAATCCTACTATAAATCTTTCTTTCCAATGAGTATACTGGTTACAATATGTCCTAAGGAATACTTTATTAAGAAAAACATCTTTGTATCATCTAAAATTAGCCAATTTTGGACAAGTAAGATTAACTAAGATTTCAGAACTTCTTTCTTGAAAATTCTGAGGTTCACCAATAAAATGTTTTGTAATAACATAAAGTAATGTTGGGACTGCATCGTGAACTCCACTAGTACTAGCAAGTTGAGTATTTATTATTTGATTATTGTTGCCTACTGATTCTACAATCATTTAAACTACATTTCATTGTTGTCTGAATATAATTTCTTTCTTCTTCAGTTAGATAATTATCCCACCAACCTTTAAGGCTTCCTGCAAAATCGGCTATTAATAAATTAACACTTTGATGATTTGTATTACCCTTGGCTTTATATGCAGTAGTACAAATTCCCATTTCTTGAATCGTATTATACATTTGATGATCGGTTTGTCCATCTAAATTCTATTCACAAATTCGCTCACCATTATGGGATGACAAGGATATTGTACTAAAATTGTCTTTCTTAAATCTATATTTAATTTTACTCTTTCTAAATCTTTGTAATATTGCTCTCTGATTTCTTTTTGTTGATCATCATTAAAATTTTCAAAGAACCATTTTCGTTTATTATTATTTTCTTCACTTTTATATTTTCTCAATAAATCCTTATAATTTAAATTCTAAAGAAATCATTAATATTTGTTCTTCAGAATTTATCTGAGATCAACCATACCTATATCAAAAAACAAGATTCTATGTGTATTAGAGACAGCTGAAGAAATAGCTTAGCATAGAAAAAATAATTAATTCACAATCTACATAAAGACATGTTCTTGTCGCTATTACCAAGAATAGGATTGGATTAGATGTTCCAATACTATTAAGAGACTAAGAGACTTCAAGACATTTAAACTTTTCAAATTCTTTATTAACAGTATTAGAATCAAATTTGGAAAATGGCCCTATATATTTCAATTGGTATCCAAATTTTGCCTTAGATTTAAATGATCCAAATGTTTTCATTTTACCTGCCTTAACTCTAAATATTCAAACAAAAAAATATAGAGTTTACTGATAATTCAAGACCTTTAGCTCTTGTATATAGTATATATTACAGAGTAATGAAAACTGTTGTAAATCCTAAAGCTATAAAGTGTTCTCCTAAAGGAGAAACACATTTATTTGAAGCAAATTTAAATCATTCAAATGTCCATATTCCAAAAAGATTTGTATAAAATTACAGTTCTACATTACTCTGTAATTTTTCAGATGTTCTCTTATACACATCTAGATGTGTATAAGAGCACTATTTCATGCTTTGTTAGTACAATTTTCTGATGGATCTGTTGAAATACAGTTTGATAGACCATTTGTTTTTGCCCCCTGATAACTCTAGTAAACAAGAGTCATTTTCTTCAAAATTATAGCATTTTGATAGTTTAAATCCGAAATAAGTAATTGAGGATTTTAGTTAATTTCTTTCATATGTATTTGTATTTTCATTCTCGAATTAATTATGATAAGTTTGTGTTAGCATGAAATTTTTAGTTTAATTAAGTGCTTAATGGTGTTAATATTATGCAGGTTAAAAATTAAAGGTTAAAAGCTGAAAAGAACAAAGCTCAAGGGACCAGATCTTTTAAATGGATCTAAATAAAGAATGGTGGGAAGAGAGTCGAGATCGCGATCTCGACTGTTCCAGAAGTAACTAGAAGAAAAAATTATCTTATTCTGTATTAGAGTCGAGATGGACGGTCTCAAATGTTCTAAACCGCGATCTCGACTCGCTGAGAGTTAAGTTGTAAGGGCAATTTTGTAAACTTTCAGCCAGTAACACCTGATTTTTTGCCTAGTGTAATATTAGACTATTTAAGCTACTTAAAAATTAGTAAGAGTAAGAAGTAGATAGTTTTAGTTAGTTTTTAGATAGTTTAGGATAGCTTGAACTCCAAGTTTACTTCTTTAATAGAAATTTCTCTTTAATTTTATCTTAGATCTTCTTTTAATTTCTTGTCAAGTTCAAATTTTGATTAGATAATCGTAGTGGGTTAATCGCAAGCTTCGCGTAGATATAATTTTTATTTGCTTTCTTGTCTAATTTACACAAGAATTTCTTTACTTGCAATTTAGGGTTTCTTAGGTATATTAGGGTTCTTGATAATTTCTTGCATTTCTAGTTGGAATTTTCAATTTCTTGCATTAATTCCTAGTTAATTCTTAAGTGGATTTCTTAATTTCTATCAAAAATCCAAAAATATTTAGATTTCTAGTTTAACTCTTTCCAATTTATTGTTTAGAAATGGTTGCTTTCAATATTCAAGGTTTTTTCTTTTGTAGTCCTTTTAGTTGGGTGATTTGCTTGTTTTTAATTTTAGTCTTAATTTGGTTAATTTAGGTTAGAATTAAGATTATGGTTATAATTAGAATAGTTCTATCACTCATTGTTTGATTTTGCTTAACTACACAAGCACCCATAAATCTTGATAATTGCTTTCCAACAATCTTCGTGGGAACAATCCCTACTTCCCTTTACTACTAGTTGATGACAAGAAACATCTCGTATACTTGCGGGATGCCATCTAGTTAGTAGTAGGATTTAGGTGTTTCATTAATTTATAGGTGAGTTAAGGCATCAAGTTTTTGGCGCCATTGCCTAGGATTGTCTTTGGTTTTTGGCAATATCAAGCGCTTTACGAGTCTGTAGATTAAGCACTTTAGTTTAGTTTAATTTAGTTGTTAATTTTGTCAATTTTTATGTCTGATTTGGTTGGCCTGTGGAATTGACTTGGCACTTCAATTGACTATTCTAGTTTTGTGTAGTGCATGGTAAAAGGAGCTCAAGAGCCATTCATTTACTTAGACAAGGATCGGAAGAAAGGGCTAAGAGAACTTAGAAGATTGAGAAGGGTACAACAAGAGCAAGAAAGGATAGAAATGGCAAATGCTAATGCTCATCAAGGGAATGTGAACATGGAAAACGAAGAAGAATAGGTAGTTGGAAATAATGGAATGGGTGGCTACAGGAATGGAAATGGCATGAATGGGAATGGAAGGCCATTGCTAGATCATAGGGAGCATGCTTTACCTAAGTTTGATGGGGCGAACTCAAGCATTGCACGGATGCCCGTGCAAGCCAACAATTTTGAAATCAAGCCCGCCCTAATTCAAATGCACCAAGCCCATGCCATGTTCGGAGGTGGACCAAATAAGGACCCCTACACACACCTCATGAATTTTGAAGAAGTCTTGGACACATTTAAGTTTAATGGAGTACACCTAGATTGTGTGCGGATGAGGGTATTTCCTTTTTCTCTTCGTGATAGGGCAAAGTCATGGTTGCAATAAATGTGTGCCTGTCTTAAACATTCACCACTTGGAACCCTTCAATCTGAGTTCTTATAAGTACTTTCCTCCCTCAAGAACCGCTAAATTAAGGAATGAGATTACATCGTTCAAACAAGATGTTGGTGAAAGCCTAGGGGAAGTTTAGGAAAGATTCAAAGAGTTGCTAAGAAAATGCCCGTATCACGCCATTCCTTTGTGGCTTCAAGTCCAAACCTTTTATAATGGTATGAACTTCAAGAGACGAAATCCATCGTAGACGCCTCCGCCGATGGCTCTATCTCAAATAAAACTCTGGAAGAAGCTCAAGAATTGTTGAATAGGATGGCATACAACCACTACCATCATGGACCGATAACTCCACCGGTGGTTCAACACCAAGGTAATCAAGCCAATGCAAGTAGTGGAGCATTGAATCTAAACATGTAAGATGCCCTTTTGGCTCAACAAAGCATGTTCATGAGTGTGATGAACAATATGGCAAAAGCGTTGGAGAATCTAGGGAAACCTAGTAGTGCAAATGCTATGACTTCTTCTCCAACTCAACCAAGCATGACATGTGATTTTTGTGGAGGCAGCCATGCCAATGGGAATTGTGAGATGACATATGGAGCTAATGAGCAAATCAATTATATGGCTAATCAATTTTCATTTCCAGGGAACCAATCCGGAGCTTATGGGAACACTTACAATCCTTCTTGAAGGAATCACCCAAATTTCTCATGCAGTAACACCTACTGAACTACCAATCCAACCCTCCTTACCAACCAAATCCCCCACCTCAAAATGCCCAACACACTGAAGCCTTGAATTCCTCATCTAGACCTTATCAACAGCCATATCAAAGAAATGTCCAACCCAACTCACATCAAAATTTCCCCAATCCTTCGTTTCAAAACCAACAACAACGACCTCCTTTCCATTATGCAAATTCTTCCCAACCCATGTATAATGATCAATATGCTCCTAGAGAGAATTTGGGTGAAAAAGGTTGGAAAAGAGAAGCCGAGTATTTGAGAAGAGAATTGGATAGGAAAGCGGAAGAGCATAAAAGAGATTATGAGAATTTGAAAGCTTCGACAAGAAATTTGGAGATTCAATTGGGGCAATGGGCAAGGTTAAATAATGACAAACCTATTGGGGCATTTTCAAGTGATACTATTCCAAACCCCAATGAGCAGTGCAATGCCATAACTCTAAGGGGTGGAAAAGAATTGGTTGAATTTAAGGAGAAGAAAAAGTTCTCAACCAGGTGGAGGAAGGAAGCAAGGAACAAAAGTCCAAGATAGTTGAGAATGAAAAGGAAGTGGTTGAGATGAAGCCAAGAAGGAACAAAAGAATGAGATCAAGGTATCCAAGAAGAAGAATGTGAAGGAACCTTTGATGATAGATCCATCAATAAAAGTGTCATACCCTCAAAGACTCATTGATCCAAGAAAGGAGGAAAAAGAGAAGCAATTCACCCATTTCTTGGATATGTTGAAAAAGATTAATGTCAACATTCCTGATTGATGTCCTCACCAAGATGCCCAACTATGCTGGTTTCATGAAGGATCTTTTGGCAAGGAAGCGAAAGTGGGATGATGATGAGAAAGTATGCCTTCATGCCCAATGTAGTGCCATTGTTCAAAGGCGTTTGCCCCCTAAACTTAAAGATCCCGATAGTTTTATGATGCCGGTGAATGTTGGAGGAAAAACGTGGCATCGATCACTTTGTGATTTGGGGGCAAGCATAAATATCATGCCAAAGGCCAGCATCTATGACAAGTTAGGGATCAACAATGTCAAGCCAACTAATATCACACTCCAATTGGTGGATTTATCCGAGAGGAAACCATATGGCTTGTTGGAAGATGTGCTTGTACAAGTTGAAAAGTTGGTATTTCCCGTTGATTTTCTTGTGCTAGATACGGGTGAAGAAAGTGAGATTCCATTGATTCTAGGGAGGCCTTTCTTGTCGACCGCTCATGCATTAATTGATGTGCACAAAGGGAAGTTGATCTTACGAGTTGAAAATGAATCAATTGAATTTGATGTGTTTGAATACAATGATAATATTCCCATTGTTGAAGAGAAATGTGCTAATCAATCTCTTAATTCTATCCTTGCTAGGTCTAATGAACAACAAAATGAAGTGAGCCAAGGCAATTTGCTCAAGCAAGTGTTGGAAATAAAGGAAAATCCAAGAAATGAATTGAAAGAAAAACCACCCGATAAGGGATGTGTGTTGATGAAGAATGAAGAGAGTTTTGCAAAGGGATAAGCAAAATGGCGATGTCAAGAAATTGAGAAGGCACAAGAGGAAAATATAATGGTTTGAGAAACAATTGGAGATGTTAATTGGGGCACTAGCGATGGCTAAGGCTAGAAAGAAAAGACTTGTGCATGGAAAATCCGAAAATTGAGCTTTAATCATGAAGAAAAAGGGGATCAAACTTTTTCCATGGACACCAAAAGGGAAAGGAGGATCAATCATCCTCAATTACTTGGAATGAGGGTCATGCCATAGTCAAGCTAAAGACTATAAAAGAGTGCTTCTTGGGAGTACCAAGTCTTTAATTTAGTTGTTATTGCTTTCTTTTGGTGTGATTTTTAATTGACTTGATTTTGAGTAAATTGGTTTGAATTAGGTTAGAATTTTTCTTTTAAAAAAAATTGAGTTCTTCAGTTAAATAAATGGAGCTAAAGAATGAGTGAAAATTTCCATCCTAACTTGTGAATTTTTGTTTGTAGGTTACCCATGTAAATGGCTGTCCTCTTCGAAGAGTGAAGCAATTTCGGCTAAGTGTGAAAATTCACTTTGTAGAAATTGAGCTTGAGACCGCAATCTCAAAATTTGAGATCGCGGTCTCAAACTCAAACTTTATTTTGAGATTGCGGTCTCAAACTCAAACTTCTAGAGGGCAGAAGCGTCATTTGTTTGAGACCGCGATCTCAAATTAACATCATTTGTTCGAGACCGCTATCTCAAATTTGAGATCGCGGTCTCAACTCCTAACATTTGCAAAGGCTATTTTTGCACCGAGTTGAGATCGCGGTCTCAAATCTCAGAACGCGATCTCAACATCAGGCCATATCACAATCTCAAATATGAGACCGCGACCTCGGCTGCCAGAAAACATTTAAAAGCTTCGATCTTTTCTTTTCTTTTCACAAACTTTCCCTATTCTTCTTCTCTCATCCGAAAGCCCTAACCCCAACTTCTCAAATTCTTCCCTCATCTTCACCAAAAATCAATTAAAACTTGACACCCACCACTAATTTCATTGGCGCATTGTTTTTCTCTAGTCTCATCAAACCAACCATCTTTTTGAGGATTTTAGGAAGAAATTTGGCTTCAAAGGGGATTGACACAAGCAATTCTTATACACATTTTCAATCCAAATAAGAAAGGGTAATATCCTTCCTTTCTTCAAAATATTCTTTGTAATTGGCAATTTTTGAAGGAAATTGTGGAATTTTGTGGATTAAATTGTGAAAATTTGTGGTATTTAATTATTGAATTGTGGACAAGTAATTGGTGCTAATTTGTTTTAGAAGAATTGTGATTTTGAATTTTCCAACTGTTGGAATTCTTGGTTTAATTTGTGAATTGAGTTGAACTGAAATATTCAGAAAATTTTTGGGAATTTGTGATTGTGATTTTGTGGTGTTGATTCTTGATTGAAGGTTTCTTTTTGAAATTCTTATTGAATTCCATTTCAGCCTTATACCCATCTCTCATTGGGTATATCAAAAATTTCTCTCTGAGAGGAGAGGGACTAGTTCTAGAGACCATTTGAGGGTGGTGAGTAAATTGAACCTCAATTCTCGAGTGATAGGGCTCAGCAATTATTCAAGAATAACGAGAAGCATGAGGTGATTAGAGAGAGAAATTTTGACCTATCCATGCATTGGGGATTATATGAAGATTCTAGGAGAGCGATAGAAGAACAAATTAGGTCAAGGTATTGGGAGGGTTTTAACACTTAGGTTGACCCCGGGGCTACCCAGTTAGTCAAAGAGTTTCATTGTAATTTATGTGAGTTAGAAGATGGCAAGGTGTGCTTACGGGGGGTTTTGGTAGATTTTAGTGCTTATGTGATTAATGCGTATTTCAACATACCCCCCCGTACCTTCTAGTCAGTATTTGGCATTTTTGAACAATAAAAATAAGGATACGAATGCAATCAAAGATGCCATTTGTGATAGAAGGGTAGACTGGATTAAGAGTACTTCGTCTACCACTGAATTATTCAAAATTTGCTCATCAAGGACTCTCATTAGTGGCCAAGTTGTGGTTTTATTTTATCAGTAGCCGCATTTGGGGGTCCAATGTTGTGAGCTTTATCCAAAGGGACAAAGTACTCTTAGTCTATGCCATCATGACTGGGGTCCCGGTGAATGATGGTCGCCTTATTAGAGAATGGTAGGTCGGGACGACCCATATTTTATGTCCCTAGTCTAATTCACCATCTTTGCACCATAGCGGGTTGCCCGATTGGTCAATTGGAATCATTGACACATCTTAGAGGAAGGATCAATCGGGAATATGTCTATAGGATGGTGAGAGAATATGAAAAGCACCACCAGGAGGAGCACCCTGCCCAGCCACAGCCAACGCCACCTCAGAGAACTTCAATGATTCCGATATCCCCAGGTTTAGTATTTAATGCTCCGGTAAGTGAAGAAGAAATGAATGATCTACAAGGGTACTGGTCGTACAGTCAAATAGTGATGCACAACAACTTGACCGTCATTGGAGAAGCTTTAAAGGTTGCTTCATTAGGCACTTGGGTCCAGCCACCATCACCTCCGGTATGGCACTTTGGCCCACCTCACCGGACATTAAATACACACCACAGGAGGCTACCACACATCATGAGGGATCTCGCCACACGGGCGCGACTGGAGGGGACATGGATGATGATCATGAAGAGGCCCAACCCAGTGACTCTGAGGAGGGTCAAGAAGATATGGAATGAAGAGATGAAGCCACCATTTGTTTGAGAATGGATGAAGACCAAACCTGATCATTGGATCGATTTGATGAATGATGATAATTTTCTCTGTTTTTATTGAACACCATAGCTTTTGATTACTTTAGATTACTTTTGTTTTACTTTCAATCTTTGGAATTAAAGTATTTTAGTTTTTCTTTAGTTGGCTAATGGCCTTAAGCTGATGCCAAGTTGGTACATTTTGATGCTTTATGGATCGAATTTCTTTTGGATTCTCATGTTGACACTTGGTGAAGTTTAGTTATTGCTTAAAGTATAAAAGTAGAATGGCTAAGGGCCTTAAGCTGATGCCATCTTTGCATTAGTTGATGAGTTGAATTGAATGTTGATTTTTTTTTTAAGCTTAATTGGTAAGATGCATGGCACGGTTGCTCTTGACCTTTTTACTCAATTTTAATTCTAGGCTTAAAAGTAGGACATAGTTTAAGTAGTTTTTGTTATTTGTGGTTATATCTTGATGTTTAATTTTGGGTGAGTGAAAGGATGATTTATTAATCAATTAGAATAAAAGAGACAAGTTTGGGGGTGTTTATCTTTTTGTGTTGGAAATGGTCATTTTGTACATTCTGCTGCTACATGATGATTAATGGATGGAAAGTTGATCAATTAGGTACTCAATGATGACAAATTTTGATGTTCAATGCTTTATGATTGAAGTGTATAATTGATTCATTTCAAGAATTTTTGTGTGAATGAGTAATTCATTTGCAACATAAAGAATTCATAAATTTAGCATTACTATTTTTCAAAAAGAAGTGCAAATAAATTTTAGGAAAGTTTATTTGAAATATTGTTTCTTATCAAATCACTTATATTATGTGGTTGATGAATCAATCTTTTGGAAAGAAATGAGTTAAATGAAGTAGAAGGAATTTTTGGACATTTCGTGTGTTTGCATAGGGAATGTTCTTCTAATTTTTCTTCTAATTGATATTCGAGATTAATTTTTGGTACATTTCACTCCCTTTCCTTGGTTTAGGACCAAAAAAAAATAGGAATAAGGTGAGTACGGGATTCTGACATGTACCCATGTTGTTTCTCCGAATTAAGCCATTAGGAATTGCGTTTTAATACACCAATAAGTTAAGGAGTAAATGTTTGTAATACTTATCATTAATCTCATATTACTTATTCCTTGTTAGAGGTTTATTCCCGAAATGTGTGACAATTGCATTTAAGTTGATTCCTAATTGAACTTCTATTTTCATGATGCCTAGTCGAGAGAGTTTATTAACTTCATAATATTTGTGATTTGAGAAGTAATGATGTAACTTTCAAATGAAAAGAACTAAAATTTTTGGTAACTCTTTTCGAGAATGGTAATGCTTGGTGATGTGAAATCTTGTGCAGTGAATGAATGTGTGCTTCTTTGTAAAACGAAATTATCAATTTTGGATTGATTTACTCATATACTTCACATATCACGTAGTGTTGAACATTTCTTGAGTGATTGCTTAATTGTTCTAAGTACATCCATAATTCATCAAGTGTCACATCAAAGATGGAGGTGTTTATATGTTTGAATGTTAGTAGGTTTTGTTTAATTTACTATCTTTGTTTTTCTAAGAGACTATCAAAACGCTAAGTTTCTACTGTGATAACATGTATAGTAAACTAGAGTTATTTTCCTCTAAATTATAGCATTTTGATAGTTTAAATTCCGAAATTGGATAAGTAATTGAGGATTTTAGTTAATTTCTTTCATCTGTATTTGTATTTTCGTTCTTGAATTAATTATGATAAGTTTGTGTTAAATTTTTAGTTTAATTAAGTGCTTAATGGTTGTTAATATTATGTAGATTAAAAATTAAAGGTTAAAAGCTGAAAGGAACAAAGCTCAAGGGACCAGATTGCAAAAATGGATGAAATGAAGAATGTTGGGAAGAGAGTCGAGATCGCGGTCTCGACTGTTCCAGACCGCGATCTCGACTCGGGAAATGGTCTTACTGTATTAGAGTCGAGATTGAGGTCTCAAATGTTCCAGACCGCGATCTCGACTCGCTGAGAGTTAAGTTATAAAGGCAATTTTGTAAACTTTCAGCCAGTAACTCCTAATTTTTTGACTAGTGTAATATTAGACTATTTAAGCTACTTAAAAATTAGTAAGAGTAAGTAGTAGATATTTTAAGTTAGTTTTTAGATAGTTTAGGATAGCTTGAACTCCAAGTTTACTTCAATAGAATTTTCTCTTTAATTTTCTCTTACATCTTCTTTTAATTTCTTGTCAAGTTCAAATTTTGATTAGATAATTGTAATGGGTTAATCGCAAGTTTCGCGTAGATATAATTTTTATTTGCTTTCTTGTCTAATTTAGTATGAATTTATTTACTTGCAATGTGGGGTTTCTTAGGTAAATTAGGGTTCTTGATAATTTCTTGCATGAATTCCTAGTTAATTCTTTGTGAGCTTTCTTAATTTCTATCAAAAATCCAAAAATATTTAGATTTCTAGTTTAACTCTTTCAAATTTATAGTTTAAAAATGGTTGCTTTTAATATTCAAGGTTTTTTCTTTTGTAGTTCTTTTAGTTGGGTGATTTGCTTGTTTTTAATTTTAGTCTTAATTTGGTTAATTTAGGTTAGAAGAATAGTTCTATCAGTCATCGTTGATTTTGCTTAACTACACAAGCACCCATAAATCTTGGTAATTGCTTTCCAACAATCCTTGTGGGAACGATCCCTACTTCCCTTTACTACTAGTTGACAACTGTATACTTACGGGATGCCATCTAGTTAGTAGTAGGATTTAGGTGTTTCATACATTTATATGCCTAGGTGTGTTAAGATGGCATGCCCCAGAGGGCAACTACCTCTGTCTATTCATGAAAAAGCAAAAGAAAATGATAAGGTAACCTCTAGTAAAATAGAGATTCATAGTGTAGATTTTTCTCCTAACAATCCTAAGGCTATATATCAAAATATAGAAAATTCTACAAGTCCTCCAGCTTCTCCTACAAGATCTCATATGCGTTTTGATGAATAAATATTAATGATTTCTTCAGAAGTTAAATTAGATAAGGATTTATTGAGAAAATATTTTAAAAGTGAACACAATAATAATAAACAAAAATGGTTCTTTGAAAATTTTAACGATGATCAACAAAAAGAAATTGGAGAGAAATATTAAAAAGATTAAGAAAGAGTAAAATTAAATATAGATTTCTTTAAATGGTTTGAAATTTTCTGAAGCAATAAGCAAACAAATAATCCTTTTATTAAGCCATATTTAGGAATTACTACCAAAGAATGGATTACATCCTCTTTTCAAAAGGCAAACTTCCCTTATCCTCCAGTTTGAAGAAGTAAAGAAATCTATATTCCCGTACTGTACCTTATTCCTATTCAGACATCAAAATGGTAAATGCAAATAAAGATAAAGAAAACTCTGTCTACTAAAAGATCTAGATAAAATATATAAATAGAATAATTATACAAATCAAATATTAAATACAATGTCTTCTCATTTAATAAAATTAGAAAAAGAAATTAAAACCCCTACAACTCTTCAATGTCCTTTTAAAAAACCTTCAGAACCTTCCCCAAGTCAACCTTTATTTAAACCCTTCGAATTACCAGAAAAGGATATTCCTGTATTAAATAAAGATAAAAAAATTAATAGATGAAATAGTAGAAAAGTTAAAAAATTTAGAAGTAGAACAAAAAACTAAAAAAGAGGAAAAACTAAAAGGTCAAATAGCCACAATATCATTAGAAGAATAATAGAGAAAGAAGAAAATCAAATAAATAAAATAACTAAACATCTGGTATTAAAAATGACAGAACGTTGTATACAAAAAAAAAATTATTCAAGCCCTTCTTTTTTCCAGATAAGCAGTTTGAAGAAAGCATACAATATCCTTGTCATCCTATAACGGTGAGGGAATTTGTGAATGGAATTTAGTTAGACAAACCGATCATCAAATGTATAATACAATTCAAGAAATGGGAATGTGTGCTACTGCATATAAAGCCAAGGGTAATACAAATCATCGAAGTGCTAATTTATTAATAGCCGGTTTTATAGGAAGCCTTAAAGGTTGGTGTGATAATTATCTTACTGGAGAAGAAAGAAATTATATTCAAACAACAATGAAAAATGTTGTTCCAATGATATCAGAATTAGTAGGCAACAATAATCAAATAATAAATACTCAACTTGCTAATACTAGTGGAGTTCAAGATGCAGTCCCAACATTACTTTATGCTATTACAAAACATTTTATTGGTGAACCTCAGAATTTTCAAGAAAGAAGTTCAGGAATCTTAGCTAATCTTACTTGTCCAAAATTACATGATTTTAACATCTTTTTTCTAAATCCTTTTATTTACAGCTTTACAATCAATACGAAGTAAAAATGTTTTGTTTGTCAAATCATCTTGAAATTTAGAAATACATAGTACTATAGATAAAATTTCTTGTTTTAATAGTAGAGTAATTCTTTTGAGAACTTATACAAATACCAAAATGAAATCGAAACTTTTAAATTCTTGAATTATCAGTAAACTCTATATTTTTTGTTTGAATATTTAGAGTTAAGGCAGCTAAAACATTTGGATAATTTAAATCGAAGGCAAAATTTAGGTAACAATTGAAATATATAGGGCCATTTTCCAAATTTGATTATAATACTACAAATAAAGAATTTGAAAAGTTTAAATGTCTTGCATCTCTTAGACATAATAGTATTGGAATATCTAATCCCAATCTCATTAATGGTCTAATAGTGACTTGAACACATCCTATACGTATAAATTTGTAATTATTTTTTCTATGCAAAGCTAAAGATTGAGGAGAAAATAATGATATAGAATCATGTTTCTTTGATATATAGGTATAGTTGATTCACAAGTTTTAATAGAATAATCTTGAAGAAAATCAAAAGTTCCTTTTTCATATAAAGTATTTATTTCTTGTTTGATTCTATACTATTTAGCAAATTAACCATTATTAATTTAAGTTCCTTTAATTTTTTTATCTTTCTTAATGTAACAGGACCACCCTAGACCTTACTTCACGTCTTACAGGCTGACCAACGCTCCCAAGACTGACCAACGCTACACTAAGGTAAGATAATCATATTCTAATGGCTATGATACCATAATGACAGACCCAGGACTGTAATCTTTAATCAATGAGCGAAGATAATTCTTTTAAATTATATTTATCATTTTATGTAAATTGAAAATCATATTATCAAGATAAATTATGTCATTTTTCAATTCTTCTATTCTTTCTATAATATCATAATTATTCTTTATTTCTTTTAATACAATTTTAATTAATTCTATTTTTAATCTTTTTCTCTTAATATGTTCTAAATCCTTTTTAATACAGCCATTCACAAAATTTAACTAGGTAAAAATAACTATTCATAGAATAAATACTTATACCTGTCATAAAATATCAAATCAAAGAATGTGTATAACAATCATAAATTAAAATGATAAAAAATTTCTAATAATACTAAAAGCAATAATTTTCTAATATTTATTATTTTTGTAGAAATTTCTTCTAAAACATTAAGTAATAGCATTTAAAATTGATTAATATCAAATAGGAATAAAGAAGCAAATTGATAAAGAATAAAAATGTATTTAAACATTAATAAAATTTTATTGACTTATGAAAACTTACAATTCTTGAAGAAAACATTTTGAAGAAGGCAGTGATAGAACTCTCAAATATTTTTTCAGATCTAACTTCACTCTGTCTCACTTTGAATACAAGTACCTTTAAATAGGCAAATATAGATTCTAGAATAGTTTCTATAGTACAATAATTTACTCTAAATGGCCAACGAAGGCCATACTCTGATTTGATATAAAGTAACCATTCATAATTTTCGACTAAGATAAAGACATATTTTTTCCATGAATTTAGTACATTAATTTAATAAATCTTGTTAGAATACCCATATGCTAATGAATAATTGAAGAATCTTGTCAGAATTCCCATGTACTGTTGAATTCCACCATGTGCTGCTGGAAAGGCTTTATGGAATAGGTGAAAAAATTCCAAAACAGTCGTCTTCATTGTCATAATAGGGATCTTTCTTTTGGTCTTCCTTCTGGGTGGAATTTTCGTCTTCTTCTAATGAAATTTGACTTAAAGTATCTTGAAAATGTTTCTTGAATTCATATTTTGTCATAGTAGAAGCATCATACTCTAAATTTTACTTTTAGTAGTTAAAAACTCTACTTGACTGCTACTAGTAGAGCATCATTCTTTATCTTTAATTGCATTCCACCATTTGATTCTGAATTGTCTTGATAAAACAGGGAGTCTATATACACCGAATTTATTGAAATTCCATGCCATAATAAATTGAAGTTTATTTAGATGAAATGTCAAAATTGAAGAGACATAATGGGATCATTTAATTCTCTCTTCATTTCTTGACAAAATTTCTCATATTCTTTGTAATAGTAAAATTTGAGCATTAGCACCAAAATCTTCCCACCACTCGTAAAATTATCTAGGAAATCCTGTAATATTTTTGTCAAATTCATAAAACAGTATATAGCCATGCCTTGATATAATCCATATAAGTATATGCTTAGGGTTCCATGGTTTTGAGAATTCTTCAAAAATAATCTGGAACTTATAATATAAGATGTTTGAATATCTTTAATATCTTCTATCTTGGAATAAGTATAAAATGTGCTTGAGCATGTTCCACCACTTAAATTTCTTTTTCCTTCTTTCTTCATCTTCTGGAATGTGCTCTATTATAACCGATTTAGTATCAACTAAAATAAATTCATAATATTGTCAAGTCTTTTTGGAGTTACTTGAATAAAATAATTTTTAGAAGGAGCAAAAATATCTATGGCTGGAGTAAAGAAAATTTCAAAAACAGTTCTTTGAAAGTAAGATTAATATATCCTTGTTCTAGAAATAGAAGTGGTTTGACAAATTCTTGTAAAACACAGGTGTTTTTATCAGAAGAGGAATTTGTTGGAGTAGGAGAGGGATTGGAAGTAGGAGAGGATGGTTGATTAACCCATTTTTTCTTGTGTTTTTTGAATTTGGGCTTTTTGAATATTTTGGACAGCTCCTAAATAAGAAGCAAGTTCTTTATAAGATTCAGCTTCCAAAATATTCATTATGATTCTTATACAGGGGTATTGGTAGAAGGAAAAGTTGAAATATTCAAAGAACTGGGTAAACCTGGAAAAGTTGGAGGATTTTGAATAAAATGTTGAAAAGAAAGATTGGGTCTTAGACCTGATGGTTTGGGACTATTTGCTCTTATTCTCCTGCAATCCATGTCCCTGTAAAAACTCTCTAGTAAGAAAATCTAGAAGAGAATTATCCTCACCTTTAATATATTCTATGTGAAAATCAAAATTTGAGAGTAATACTTGTCAGTTTCTTGCAAAAATTTCTTTAGAAACTAAATTTTAACATCTTTTTCTAAAACTTCTTTTGCAGCTTTACGATCAATACGAAGTAAAAAAGTTTTGCTTATCAAATCATCTTGAAATGTAGAAATACATAGTACTCTAGATAAAATTTCTTTTTAAATAGTAGAGTAATTCTTTTGAGAACTTGTCCAAATACCATAATGAAATCGAACTAATTGTACATTTTTGGTTGAAAACTTTGTTTTAAAATTCCTCCATATCTTAAATATGAAACATCCGTTTCTACTATCATAAGAGCATCTGGATGAGGTATTCCTAAACATGGTAAATTAATAACAAGTTTTTTAAGTTTCTTAACTGTGTCAGTATGCTCTTGATTCCAACTAGGAGGATTTATTCTACGTCTCTGATATAAAGGTTCACAAATTTGCGTGAGATTTGGAATAAAATATGATATATAATTTAAGAATCCCAAAAATCTTTATAATTGATTATTATCATTAATTTCATTTGGAAATTTACAATAAAATTCTACAGCTCTACAAATAGGTTTATAACTTCCATGATGTAATTCATGACCTAAAAATCAAATATTAGTTTGATTAATAATTTCATTTTAGACTTTGATAACACTAACCCATTTTTCTTAATTATCTGTAAAATTGTATTTATATGTATAAAATGCTAATCTAAATTTTCTGAAAAAACTTGTACATCATCTATATAAGCTATTGTAAAAGTAGAATAAGGATTAAATATAGTATTCATAATATTTTGAAATTCAGAAGGTGCATTTTTTAATCCAAAGGGCATTACATTCCATTCTCTAATGTCCAAATATCACTGTAAAAGTTGTCTTATATTTATCTTTTTCATCAATTTGAACTTCTCAGAATCCACTTTTCATATCAAATTTTGAACAAATTACTGGTTTAAAAGTCCTTTTCAATAAATCTCTTTTATTAGAAATTAGATATTGTATGGCGAATACTGTCTCTTATGGTTTATAGATTTATAAGATACTAATCTTGGAGCTCCTCTTTCTATTTCAGGTAAATTGTTAACATAAAAAGTTGAGCAACTCCAAGGAGATTTGGAAGGCCTTATTAATTTTTCCTTATTAATTCAGTTATTTCTTTTCTATAATACTCCATTAATTCATGATTCATTTTAATAGGTCTAGCTTTAGTAGGAATATCTCTTTCATTAAATCCTTTAATGTAAGGTAATTTTACTATATGATGTTTTCTATCCCAAAAGACATTGGGAAGATTAGAACAAACTTGTTCTTCTAATAGCTTAGTGAAATCAAAAAATTTTATTTTTATTCTATCATTCTTAAGCTGTTGATTTATTCTTTCATAATTTATTTCTTCCTTTAAAAATGTTATTTGTTTTTGTAATCTAATTATAGAATGATTTTTTATTAATTTTACTTCTTTATTATCTCGTTGAATATTATTTATTGGAGAAATTGTATATTGTTTTAATAAACTAACATCTTTGGAAGTAGGTGAATGAATAAAAGGAAAATGAATTTGACCATGTATTTTAGTTCTAATTCCTTCTTCATCCGTTAAAAATGGATATATTTAGGTTGTATAAGGAGTTCCTAAAATAACATCGATATCTTGAGCTAAATTATTAATTAGAATAAAAGAGTTTCTAAAGCATATATTTTGATTACAAATACGTGCTTCAGATAATTAATATTTAATATCCAAAGGTTCCCCACTTGCAGAATATAGTTTTTTAGTAGTTCTTTCATAGTATCAAGTGCGAATTAATCCTTCACTTATTGATAACTGTAGTAAACTATAGTTATTTTCCTCTAAATTATAGCATTTTGGTAGTTTAACTTTAGGTAATTAATTGAAGGCTTTAATTAATTTATTTCATATGTGTTTATAATTCCATTCTTGTTAAATTTGATAAGTTTTTTTATTAAAATTCTAGATTAATTGATTGCTAAATGGTGATTAATATTATGCAGGTAAAAATTAGAGGTTGGAAGCTAGAATGATTGCAAGCTAATGGAAGAAATGAAGAATGCTAAGAGAGTCAAGATCGCGATCTCAAACACTCCATATTGCGATCTCAACTTGGGAAATTGTCTTAATGTATTAGAGTCAAGATCGCATTCTCAATTGTTCTATATCGCGATCTCTACTCGCTGAGGGTTAAGTTGTAAGGGCAATTTTGTAAACTTTCAGCCAACAACTCCTGATTTTTGCCTTGTGTAATATTACACTATTTAAGCTACTTGAGAAATAGGAAGTGGGTAAGTAGGATTAGTAGTAGATAGTAAGTAGATTATAGGATAGTTTAAGATATCTTGAACTCCAAGTTTACTTCTTTAATAGAAATTTCTCTTTAATTGTCTCTTAGATCTCCTTTTAATTTCTTGCCAAGTTCGAATTTTGATTAGATAATCGTAGTGGGTTAATCACAAGCTTCGCGTAGATATAATTTTTATTCGCTTTCTAGTCTAATTTAGTAAGAATTTCTTTACTTGCAATTTAGGGTTTCTTAGGTATTAAATAAGGGTTCTTGAAAATTACTTGCATTTCTAGTTAAGAATTCTCAATTTCTTGCATTAATTTCTAGTTAATTACTAGTAGGCTTTCTTTATTTCTATCAAAAATCCAAAAATACTTAGATTTCTAGTTTAACTCTTTTCAATTTCTAGTTTAGAAATGATTGCTTTTAGTTTTCAAGGTTTCTTATTTGTAGTCCTCCTGTCTCTTTTACTTGCTTTAGATGTGTTATTAATTTGGTCAATTTAGGTTAGAATTATGTGCCTTCCTTTACTTACTTTTACTAGAATAGATTAACTAGTTCCTTAATATCGTAATTGGTAATTTTTACTTACTTGCTTTTTAGTTAATCTAGCTTAAAATTAAGTTTTTATCGCTTTCATTTATTTATGGTTTTTCATAGAGTAGTTCCATCATCCATTGTTTGATTTCACTTAACTACACAAATATCTGTAAATCTTGGTAATTGCCTTCCAACAATCCTTGTGGGACGATACCCACTCATCCTATACCACTATCAACTCCGTATACTTGGGAAGTTAGGTACAGTATAGTGAATTAGTGTGGTTAATTATTACTTGTTTGTCCTTTCAAAGTTGAATTCTACCTAACAAAGCAATCACTTATACAATTCATTGATCAGCTCCTGAGTCTATTAAAGCTATTAAGTTTATAGAAAATTATCTTTCAATATTAATGTTAATGGGAACATACCATTTTTGGAATTTAGCGAAATTCACGGTATATTTCAGAATTTCGGCCGTTCTGGTACAGTTCTTGAATAAAGGAAGTTAGATTTTTTATTCTAGAAATTACTTCGATAAATTCTCCATCTAGTCTTTCTTGAGAAATAGATAGTTTATCTTGATTTTCTGCTTTATTTTGTAGTTTTACAGACAAAATAGAAAATTTTATTTCTACATTTTCTTGCTGTAAAATTTTTATTTTCCTTTTAATTTGATTTATTTCAGCTTGTAAATCTTAAATAAAAACTTCTGACTAGGCTTTTTAAATCTATTAAATATTTCTTGAAGATTAAAAGATTTTACTGTAGGCTTTTCTGCCTGTACAACTATATCCCTTAATTTTAATAAATATTCCTTTTTAATTTCAATATCTTCTATTTTGTCTATTAAATCAAAAAAAATTATTTTGATTTGAAATAACATTAATAGTTTGATATGAATAGGAACAAAATCCTACACATCCACAATCAGAATGTTCCGATTCATTATTTTCATAATCACAAGATTCTTCTTGAATAAAATTAACTTCTTCTACCTCTTTTTCAGAAGTACTTTCTTCTGAAGTTTCTTCATTTAATATATTTAAAATTTTCTCTTTAATTTCATCTTCTAATTCTAATAAAGATATTTTCTTTCTAGCATCACAAACTTTTGCAGTATGTCCTGCTAAACCACATTTCCAACATACTAAATTTGAAGCTGATGAAGATTTAGGTTTCTTACTATTCTATGAAGACATACATTTTGAATAAGAAGGAGTTCACATCTTGATTTATATTTTGACTTAGAATAAGAAAAGAATAAATTTTAGACTTGGATCCTATATTTCTAGATTTTAAAAAAAAAATAGAATGTTTAAATTTATTAGAAGGTGGAGATAATTTTTCAAAACCTAAATCTTTACAGAATGATCCTAATTCTTTCTCAGTTTTCTTATGATCTCTTTTAAGTTGACTATTAAGTTTTAAATCTGTACATAATGCTAAAGCTTCTATATTAACATAGTTTATTAGATCTCATTCTGTCTCTTTAGCATAAGGTATTTAAGAGATATTTATGTCTTATTCTTTGTCTTAATTTCTCTACATACAATTTTGGCAATCCTGCTCCAAATCTTTCTTTCCAATAAGCATGGTTACAATCTGTTCTAAGGAATACTTTATTAAGAAAAACATCTTTGTGCCAGCTACAATCATGCAATTTTGGACAAGTAAGATTGGCTAAGATTTCAGAACTACTTTCTTGAAAATTCTAAGGTTCACCAATATTAAAATATTTTTTAATAGCATAAAGTAATGCTGGGACTGCATCTAATCCCAATCTCATTAATGGTATAATAGTGACTTGAACACATCCTATATGTATAAAGTTGTAATTATTTTTTTTATGTTGAGCTTAAGATTGAGGAAAAAAATAATGATGTAGAATTGTTGCCTCTTTAACACATCTAGTTATAATTCAATTAAACACCTAAATCCTACTACTAACTAGATGGCATCCCGCAAGCATACGGTTGTCAACTAGTAGTAACGGGAAGTAGGGATCGTTCCGACAAGGATTGTCGATTGCAATTACCAAGGTTTAAGGGCGTTTGTGTAGTTAAGCAAAATCAATTGGTAGATGATAGAACTATTCTAATGAAAATTTTAATTTTAATTCTAACCTAATTTAATCAAATTAAGACTAAAATTTAAAACAAGTGAATCACTCAACTAAAAAGGCTACAAAAGAAAAAATTTGAATATTAAAAACATTCATTTCTAAATTACAAATTTAGAAAGATTTAAAGATTAAATTTAAATATTTTTGGATTTTTCAATTGGAATTAAGAAAGCCCACTAAGAATTAACTAGAAATTAAAGCTAGAAATTGAAAATTCTTAAATAGAAAGCAAGAAATTGATAAGAACCCTAATTTTCCTAAAAACCCTAATTTGAAAGTATAGAAATTTTTACTAAATTGGACAAGAAAGTAATTAAAAATTATATCTATGTGAAGCTTACGAAGAACCCAATACAATAATCTAATAAAAATTTAAACTTGACAAGAAATTTAAAGAAGATCTAAGATGAAAGTAAAGAGAAATTTCTATTAGAAAAAGTAACTTGTAGTTCAAGCTATCCTAATCTATCTAGAACTAACTAAAACTATTTTACTCTAAAACTATCTACTCTCTAAAATCTCCCCCAAAAAACTCTTTACTTACTAATTCTACTTAGCTTAAATAGTGCAGCATTACACAAGGCAAAATTAGGGATTTTCTGGTTGAAAGTTTTTGTTACAAAATTACCCTTACAACTTAAAATTCAGCTAGTTGAGATCGCGGTATAGAACATTTGAGACCGCGATCTCAACTCTATAATAGTAAAACTAATTCCCGAGTCGAGATCGCGGTCTGGAATAGTCGAGACCGCGATCTCGACCTCCTTCCAGCAATCTTCATTTCATCCATTTTGCAATTTGGTCCCTTGAGCTTTGTTCCTTCTAGCTTCTAACCTTTAATTTTTAACCTGCATAATATTAACACCATTAAGCACTTAATTAAACTAAAAATTTAACACAAAATTATCATAATTAATTCAAAAAGAAAATACAAATACATATGAAAGAAATTAACTAAAATCTTCAATTACTTATCTAATTTCGGAATTTAAACTATCAAAATGCTATAATTTAGAGGAAAATAACTCTAGTTTACTAGAGTTGTCAAGAATCATGTTTCTTTGATATAGGTATGGTTGATTCACAAGTTTTAATAGAATAATCTTGAAGAAAATTAAATAAGTTCCTTTTTCATATAAAGTATTTATTTCTTGTTTTGGAATAGACCAATTTTGAAGTCTTTGTTCTATTTTAGCTATATTAATTTCTATTTCATTAATAATAGATAGAGAATTACTTTCTAGGTCTATATTAGGCTCAGATAATCTTCTTGATCCTATTCTATTTAGCAAATTAGCCATTATTAATTTAAATTCCTTTAATTTTTTTTATCTTTCTTAATGTATCGGGACTACCTAAAGGGACCACCCTAGACCTTTATTCACGTCTTACGGGCTAACCAACGCTACAATAAGGTAAGATAATCAGATTCTAAGGAAAATTAAATCAATATAGCCTCTTTGTTAAATCAAACAAAATCAATTGGAATGGCTCTAATACCATAATGATAGACCTAGGACTGTAATTCTTTAATCAATGAGAATAAGATAATTCTTTTAAATTATATTTTATCATTTTATGTAAATTGAAAATCATATTCTCATGATAAATTATGTCATTTTTCCTATGTTAATTCTTGTTTTCTTTCTATATTATCATAATTATTCTTTATTTCTTATAATACAATTTTAATTAATTCTATTTGTAATCTTCTTCTCTTAATATGTTCTAAATGCTTTTTAATACACCATTTACGGAATTTAACTACATAAAAATAACTAATCATGGAATAAATACTTATGCCAAAGCAAAAAAATATCAAATCAAAGAATAAAGTACAATAATCATAAATTAAAATGATAAAAAAATTCAAATAATACTAAAACAAATAATTTTCTAATATTTATTATTTTTGTAGAAATTTCTTCTAAAACATTAAGTAATAGCATTTCAAATTGATTAATATCAAATAGGAATAAAAAAGCAAATTTATAAAGAATAAAAATGTATTTAAACAGTAATTTAATAAAAATTTTATTGACATATGAGAAATTTAAAATTCTTGAAGAAGGCACTTTGAAGAAAAGAAATAGACATCTCAAATATTTTTGAGAGATCAACACACTGCATTCTGTCAAAATATTCTAAATAGGCAAATACGGAATCTAGAATAGTTTGTATAGTACAATAATTTTACTCTAAATGGCCGACAAAGGCCATACTCTGATTTAATATAAAGTTACCACTATTTTTGACTAACCACTATTTTTTGACTAAGATAAAGACACATTTTTTGCATGAATTTAGTACAATAATTTAATAAATCTTGTCAGAATACCCATATGCTAATGCATAATTGAATGAATCTTGACAGAATTCCCATCTGTCTCTTATACACCATGTAGATGCTGAATAAGCTTTAGACAATAGGTGAAAAAATTCCAAAACAGTCTTCTTCATTTAAATGATAGGAATCTTTCTCTTGGTCTTCCTTCTTGGTGGAATTTTTGTCTTCTTCTTGTAATGAAATTTTTATTTAAAGCATCCTGAAAATGTTTCTTGAATTCATATTTTGTCATACTAGAAGCATCATACTCTGAATTACATTTTAGTAGTTAAAAACTCTACTTGGCTGCTACTAGTAGAGCAATCCTTCTTTATCTTTAATTGAATTCCACCATTTGATTCTGAATTCTCTTGATAAAACAGGGAGTCCATATACACTAGATTTATTGAAATTCCATGCCATAATAAATGGAAGTTTATTTAGATGAAAAAATTAAAGAGACATAATCGGATCATTTAATTCTCTCTTCCTTTATTGACAAAATTTCTCATATTCTTTGTAATAGTAAAATTTGAACGTTAGCACCAAAATCTTCCCACCACTTGTAAAACCATCTAGGAAATCCTGTAATATTTTTGTCAAATTGAATAAACCATGAATGATTGAATGGCCTGCATAACACAGTATATTGTCATGCCTTGATATAATCCACAAAAGTATATATCACAGGGTTCCATGGTTATTCGAATGCAAATGGAATTTTATAATTTGCTTTTATAAATTATTTAGATGTGTGAATATTTTTAATTTATCTTTCTTAGGGTGAAAATTTAATGATGCTTGAGCCTATCTCCACCACTTCTAATTTTTGTTTTTTAACAGGTCTTTCTTCATCTTCTGGAATGTGCTCTATTACAACCGATTTAGTATCAACTAAAATAAATTCATAATATTGTTGAGTCTTTTTTGAAGTTTCTTGAATAAAATAACTTTTAGAAGGAGCAAAAATATCTATGGTTGTAGTAAAGAAAATTTCAAACAGTTCTCTGAAAGTAAGAGTAATATGTCCTCGTTCTAAAACAAGAAGAGGTTTAACAAATTCCTGTAAAACATAGGTGTTTTTATCATAAAAGGAATTTGTTGGGGTAGGAGAGGGATTGGAAGTAGGAGATGATGGTTGATTTGTTTGTTCTAGGGTTTTCAGAATTTGGGCATTTTGAATATTTTGGACTGCTCCTAAATAAGAAGCAAGTTCTTTATAAGATTTACTAGTCATTATGATTCCTTTAGGAGGGGTATTGGTAGAAGGAGAAGTTGGAATATTCAAAGAACTGGGTAAACTTGGAAAAGTTAGAGGATTTGAATAAAATGCTGAAAATAAAGATTGGAGAGTCTTAGACCTGATACAATCTAGGACAATTTATTCTTATTCTCCTGGAATCCATTATATCTGTAAAAATAAATAGTACTCAAATTGGAAGAAAATTATAAGTTTAATATATTCTATCTGAAAATCTAAATTTTCAGGGTAATGCTTACCATCTTGCATTAATTTGTTTAGAGACTAAATTTTTAACATCTTTTTTCTAAAACTTCTTTTGCAGCTTTATAATTAATATGGAGTAAAAATATTTTGTTTGTCAATTCATCTTGAAATTTAGAAATACATAGTACTATAGATAAAATTTCTTTTTTAATAGTAGAGTAATTCTATTGATAACTTATCCAAATACCAGAATGAAATTGAACTAATTGTTCATTTTTGTTTGAAAATTTTTATTTTAAAATTCCTCCATATCCTAAATCTGAAGCATCTGTTTCTACTATTATAAGAGCATCTAGAAGAGGTATTCCTAAACATGGTAAATTAGTAACAAGATTTTTAAGTTTCTTAGTACACATTGTGTCAGTATGCTCTTGATTCCAACTAGAAGGATTTTTTCTAAGTCTCTGATATAAAGGTTCACAAATTTGCTTGTGGTTTGGAATAAAATCTGTTATATAATTTAAACATCCCAAAAATCTTTGTAATTGATTTTTATCTTCAATTTTATTTGGAAATTTTGAAGAAAATTCTAGAGCTCTACAAATAGGTTTATAACTTCCTTGATGTAATTCATGACCTAAAAATCTAATATTAGTTTGAAATAATTTAATTTTAGATTTTGATAATACTAACCCATTTTTCTTAATAATCTGTAACAATATATTTAAATGTTTAAAGTGTTGATCTAAATTTTCTGAAAAAACTAGTACATCTTCAATATAAACTATTGTAAAAATAGAATAAGGATTAATACAGTATTCATAATATTTTGAAATTTAGAAAGTGCATTCTTTAATCCAAAGGGCATTATATTCCACTTTTCCACTTAAAATGTCCAAATAGTTATATAAAAGCTGTCATCTTATATTTACTTTTTCATCAATTTGGATAAATATGCCAGAATCCACTTTTCATATCAAATTTTGAATAAATTACTGCTTTAGAAGTCCTTCCAATAAATCTCTTTTATTAGGAATTGGATAGCTTATCCATTCTAATACTTTAGAAAATGGTTTATAATTTATTACTAATCTTGGAGATCCACTTTCTACTTTTAGCTTGATTGTCAACATAAAAAGCTGAGCAACCCCAAGAAGATTGGAAGGCCTTATTAATTTTTTCTTTATTAGTTCTTTTATTTCTTTTTTACAATATTCCATTAAATCATCATTCATTTGAATAGGTCTTGAATCTATTAAGGGTGTGTTCGTTTGGATTGAAAATATTTTCTTCCTTGGAAAATATTTTACATGAAAAAGTCCATTTTCCATACAATTTTCCGGTGTTCTGTTAACAAAATGAAAATATTTTAAAATAAAAAATTTTAACATTTTTATCTTTAATTTTATGAATACAAGTTAAAAAAACTTATAACGTAATGGTAATAAATACCTTACAAGTAATTATGATTAATAAAAAATTAATTTTGTTCAAAATTAAATGATAGTATAATATAGAAGTAAAATATGTATAATGATAGTTATATTAGTGTGGAACCCATGATTGAGAGAAAAATGAATGAAAAAGAATTGAAAACGAAAATAAGTTTAGCAAACGAAATTCTAAAAGTAAGTATTTGAGATTTAATGTCACTCTTGAATTATCCGAAAAATAACTTACGCTCAAAAATTTCTTAAGTTATTTTCAGCTAGAGAAAGAAAAATTAGAAAATATTTTACACCGGAAAATATTTTCTAGTGTTTGGTACCAAAAAAATTTTTGAAAAATATTTTCAGTCCAAACGAACACACCCTAAACCTGTTAAGTTTACAGAAAATTCTCTTTTAATATTAATGTTAATGAGAACATAGTATTTTTGGAATTTTATTCTAGAAATTACTGCGATAAATTCTCTATCTAGTCTTTCTTGAGAAATTGATAGTTTATGTCTTGATTTTCTGCTTCATTGTGTAGTTTTACAAACAAAAGAGAAATTTTTATTTTTACATTTTCTTGTTCTAAAATTTTTATTTTCTTTTTAATTTGACTTATTTTGGCTTTAAATCTTGAATAAAAACTTCTGAAGGCTTTTTAAATCTATTAAATAATTCTTGAAGAGACAAAAGATTATTTGTAAAACTACACACTGCCTTGTATAACTATATCCCATAAATTTAATAAATATTCCATTTTAATTTCAATAACTTCTATTTATTAAATCACAACAAAAAAATTATTTTGATTTGAAATAACATTAATAGTTTGATATGAATAGGAACAAATTCCTACACATCCATAATCAGAATGTTTCGATTCATTATTTTCAAAATCATAAGATTCTTCTTGAATAAAATTAACTTCTTCTATCTCTTCTTCAGAAGTTATTTCTTCTAAAGTTTCTTCATTTAATATATTTAACATTTTCTCTTTAGTTTAATCTTCTAATTCTAATAAAGATATTTTCTGTCTAGCCTCACAAACTTTTGCAGTATGTCCTGCTAAACCACATTTCCAACATACTAAATTTGAAGCTGATGAAGATTTAGGTTTCTTACTATTCTATGAAAACTTAAATTTTGAATAAGAATGAGTTCTTGATTTATATTTTGACTTAGAATAAGAAGGTCTATGATAGGAAGAAGAATAAATTTTAGACTTGGATCCTATATTTCTAGATTTTGAATATTTTTTAGAATGTTTAACTTTATTAGAAGGAGGAGACAATTTTTCAAAACCTAAATCTTTACAGAATGGTCCTAATTCTTTCTTAGTTTGCTTATGATCTCTTTTAAGTTGACTTTTAAGTTTTAAATCCATACATAATGCTAAAACTTCTGTATTAACATAGTTTATTAGATCTCCGTTAGTGAGTTTAGCGTAAGGTATTTCACCATTATATTTATCTCTTATTCTTTTTCTTAATTTTTCTGCAAACAATTTTGGCAATCCTGCTATAAATCTTTCCTTTCCAATAAGGATGGTTATAATCTATCCTAAGGAATACTTTATTATCTTTGTATCATCTAAAATCATGTAATTTTGGACAAGTAAGATTAAGATTAGCTAAGATTTCAAAACTTCTTTCTAGAAAATTCTGAGGTTGACCAATAAAATGTTTTGTAATAGCATAATGTAATGCTAGGACTACATCTTGAACTCCACTAGTACTAGCAAGTTGAGTATTTGTTATCTGATTATTGCTGCCTACTAATTTTGCAATCATTCGAACAACATTTTTCATTTTGTCTGAATATAATTTCTTTCTTCTTCTATTAGATAATTATCCCACCAATCTTTAAAACTTCCTGTAAAACTGGCTATTAATAAATTAGCACTTTGATGATCTGTATTACCCTTGGCTTTATATGCAGTAGCACACATTCCCATTTCTTGAATCATATTATACTTTTGATGATCGGTTTGTCAACCTAAATTCTATTCAGAAATTCCCTAACCATTATAGGATGCTACAAGGATATTGTATGTCTTTTATCAAACTGCATATATGGAAAAGAAGGACTTGAATAAAAAAAAATTTGTATATTTAGTAGAAAAACCGATTTTTAATACCAGCTACAGTTATTTTATTTATTTGACAATACATTATCTCTATTTTTTCTGAATATTAATAGTAGTATGTGAACTATAATCAAAATTATAAAATAGTTCTAAACTTTCTTAACAAATCTAGATTTGTCTATTAACACATTTATCTTTAAATTAATATGGGAATATCCTTTTCTAATAATTCAAAGGTTTAATTAAAATTGACCTGGGAAAGGTTCTAGAGGTTTTTTAAAAAGAAATTGAAGACTTGCAGGGGTTTTAATTTCCTTTCCTGATTCTATTAAATGAGAAGACATTGTATTTGATATTTGATTTGTATAATAATTCTGTTTATTTATTTTATCTAAATCTTTTATTGTTGGATTTTTTTCTAAAGTAGTTGGGTCACTTATCTTAAAAGGAGATGTGTATGTAATAATATTTCCTCTATGTTCGAATTTTACTTCTTCTATTGGAGGATAAGGGGAGTTTACCTTTTGAAAATAGGATGTAATCTATTCTTCAGTAGTAATTGCTAAATATGGCTAATAAAATGATTATTTATTTGCTTATTGCTGCAATAAATTTCAATCCATTTAAAGAAATCTATATTTAATTTTAATCTTTCTAAATCTTTGTAATATTGTTCTCTAATTTCTTTTTGTTGATCATCATTAAAATTTTCAAAGAACCATTTTCGTTTATTATTATTTTCTTCACTTTTAAAATTTTTTTCTATATAAATCCTTATCTAATTTAAATTCTGAATAAATCATTAATATTTGTTCATCAAAATGCATCTGAGATCTTGTAGAAGAAACAAGAGGAATTGTAGAATTTTCTATATTTTGATATATAGGCTTAGAAATGTTAGGAGAAAAATCTACATTATGAATCTCTATTTTACTAGAGGTTACCTTATTATTTTCTTCTGCTTTTTCATGAATAGAAGAGGTAGATGCCCTCCTAGGGGCAAAAGCAGATGGTCTATCAAATTGTATTTCAATAGATCCATCAGAAATTCTACTATGTTTGAAATAGTACTTTGAGGTCTAGGCATAGTTTTTACAGGAACTATATTTGAAAAATTCTATTTTGTAAAGTTTGTTATTTTATCCCATTCTAATCTTTTTGGAATATGGACATTTGAATGATTAAAATTTGCTTCAAATAAAAGTATTTCTCCTCTAGGAGAACACTTTATAGCTTTAGGATTTACAGTTGTTTTCATTATTTTGTAATATATTCTATATATAAGAGCGAAAGGTCTTAAATTATCAGTAAACTCTATATTTTTTGTTTGAATATTTGGAGTTAAGGCAGCTAAAACATTTGGATCATTTAAATCTAAGGCAAAATTTGGAAAACAATTGAAATATATAGGACCATTTTCCAAATTTGATTCTAATACTACTAATAAAGAATTTGAAAAGTTTAAATGATGTCTTGCATCTCTTAGACATAATAGTATTGGAACATCTAATCCCAATCTCATTAATGGTTTAAAGACTTGAACACATCCTATATGTATCATGTGTAAGTTATTTTCATACATGCTAAGTGATTAAGGAGAAAATAATGAAATAGAATCATGTTTCTTCGATATATCCAATGATTGATTCTTAAGTTTTAATTGAATAATCTTGAAGAAAATCAAAAGTTCCTTTTTCATGTAAAGTATTTATTTCTTGTTTTGGAATTGACCAATTTTGAAGTCTTTGTTCTATTTTAGTTATATTAATTTCTATTTCATTAATAGTAGATAGAGAATTACTTTCTGAGTCTGTATTAGGCTCAAATAATCTTCTTGATCCTATTCTATTTACCAAATTAGCCATTATTAATTTAAATTCCTTTAATCTTTTTATCTTTCTCAATGTATCGGGACCCCCTAACGGGACCACCCTTGACCTTACTTCACGTCTTACGGGCTGACCAACGCTACTACTACAGTAAGATAATCAGATTCTAAGGAAAATTAAATCAACATGGCCTCTTTGTTGAATAATATAAAATCATGAAAATATATGTGTGTGTATATATATATATATTTATATATATATATATGTATATGTATATGTATATATGTATGTATGCATGTATATGTATATATACGTATATATATGTATGTATGTGTACGTATATATATGTATGTATGTTTATATATATATATATATATATATATACACACACACAATATATATATATATATATATGTATGTATACAAGGGCGTAGCTAGAACTAGATATCAGTGGGGGCAAGTATATATATAACTCTAAATCTCCATTACTATGTTTTAAGGTTTATACTATATAAGAATTCAAAACACAACGGTATGGTACTCTAATAGGACCATATAATTTTCCTAACTTTTATACTTTATTACTAATTGTGTAAATATAACTATATGCAAGTATTGTAATCACAAAAGAACCAATATCACAATTTGTATAATACAAAAATAAGTAGATAACCAAAACATCAAAATGTATTAGCAGCAAATAACTTTCTTATTTTTACAAAATTCGTACATATCATCTTTATAAAATTGTTCCTTACATGTTCTCACATTTAGAAATCAGTTCACAAATTTTTCTTTGCATTTAGTTAAATATAAGTGATTATGTTAGGTGAAAAATAACAAACTATTAAAAATTTTAATCAAAAAGTAAATTTTCTTATTTAAAACAATAACAATAACTTTTAAATGCAACAAAAAGTAAAAACTATTACATGAAACAATAACAGACAGCGTTATTATTTATTTATGATTTATAGTAAATTAGTTATTTAACGAAGTATGACAAAATTATATAGTTAAAATCACAAAACGAAACAATAATATAATTTTGCAGTTTGAAACAAATTAATAATGCTTACTTAATTATTATGGAGAAAAATGTTTGCCTATTAATTGAATTTGTTTGACTTCTTTTCTTTCCAAATGTGTGACATTTTCTTTTTATCCCCAAAAAAATTTTTTGTTGCTTGTTCTATTTCCCCATAATGGAATTTGGTAAAATTAGGACTAAAAAAGAAAAAGTATTAATTGATGGATAATGGGCTTAAAAATAATTTTAAAATATTGTAGTTCTTATAATCTAGATTATAGTTACATACTCCATATAATATGTAGAGTTGGCCCAAATAAGTTATACAATGTTAAAAATTAAAAATAGATTTGTAAAATTTTAAAATTTTGTAGGGGCAAAATTAAAGTGAAACTTATATTTTATCAAATTTCACACTCTATTTAGCACAAGTTCTCAAGGGCAGTGGGGGCAGCTCCACTCCCTCCACCCCTGTATGTATATATATATATATATATATGTGTGTGTGTGTGTGTGTGTGTGTGTGTGTGTGTGTGTGTGTATACATACATATGTGTATATATATATATGTATGTATGTGTATATGTATATATACACATACATACATATGTATATATATATGTACATAGATACATACCATACATATGTATATATATGTATGTATGTATGTATGTGTATATATGTACATAGATACATACATACATATGTATATATATGTATGTATGTATGTGTATATATATGTATATGTATATGTATGTATGTATATGTATATATATGTATGTATATATATATATATGTATATATATGTATGTATATATATGTATGTATATATATGTATATATGCATATGTATATATATGGGGTAATTGGATGGTCTAGACGTATGCCAGCTCACCTATTACCTATACCACGGACAAGGCGAAACTTTCACAAAGCCAGTACTACGCCCGACCTATTCCAGAACCTCTGCAATTTTTCACCTAATTATACAAGGGGCTAAAATGCCACAGTTATGAAGGAATACATAGCAAAATATGGCGATTATTGTGAAAAAAGGAAACTTCACATGTAGTAGAGCAAACGAGGATAAGAAATATATGTAGCTGCTCTTAACGCCGGTAATAAAGAGCAAGCCGTAGATATTATAAAATCTTCTGATCCAAAATCCTTCATTTTAAATTACGAGAAGATCAATTATCACTTTGATCTTCTTTTTAAATCCCCTCCAGTCCAATACGAAAACCCATTCTCTGTAGAATATCAACTCCCAGATCAATTACAAGAATGGGTGCAGAACAACATTAAAAAGACCCAACTAAGACCGCACAGGTCCAATAGCCTCGTCCTCGAAGGCCTATCCAGAATAGGCAAAACTTCCTGGGCACGCAATTTAGGACATCACAACTACTATGCCGGCCACGTGGACATGCGTGAACACGACGAGGACCTGTTTAATGTCATAGAAGATGTGGCCCCACAAAACCTAAAACACTGGAAAGAGTTCATAGGAAGCTAGCACAACTGGTACTTCAATTTAAAATATGGCAAACCCCACATTATAAAGGTCGGGATCCCTTCTATTATTCTCTACTTTTATGGTTTAACAGCTCCTACATGCTATACCTTGAAAAGAAAGATAATAAGGGATTGAAGGACTAAGCTGGACTCTCAAGAATGCCACCTTCATTTTCCTTGAAGAAAGCCTATTCACCTTCGAAAATCAAGCTGCAACGCTGGCAAGCGAAGGGATGCAAGAACAACTGGGCTTGTCACAATATTTGCCGCTGCATAGACCATTTTTATATATATGGTTCCAGAATCCCAATCCCACCAGGACTACAGCCTTTAATGCTGGCAAGACACCTGGATTTGGATGCTGACAAATTCCATACATGTGAAAAGCCTCAGGGCAGCCCAAATAGAATTAGATTATGGATGTCTAGTTCCTACACTATGCCCGACAAAAAGGACAACCAGCTTACAGATGACAAAAAGGACAGCAATTTTATGTCACATCATGGGCCCCACAGCCATTCTTTACAAAATTAAAAATTTGAATTTGAAAGCTACTATCCCCACAAATTCCCTCTCTGTTACAAGAAAGTCTCTTTGTCCCTCCGCGTAATAGTACTCACTATTTGCCCACAGTAACATTTTCAAAGGGTAAAATGTTGTCATTGTACATCCCCCAATCAACCAGGGCTGCCAAGTGGACTCCACTAACTCTCCAGCCAATCAGCAGCTGACACGTGGCAGGAAAAGAGGCCTTGATAATATTGTAAGGCCCCTTCTACCCCTATAATGTTTAAGTCCCTTCCTCCCTCCTTATATATTGGTAAAGTTTGGAAGGCTCCATCCCTCTACAAAGAAAAGCTCTTATTTACAACTATGCCACGCAATCATTCTTTTACCTGCAAAATAAGAACATCTTCCTCATTTATCTCCATTGCTCCATAACAAAAGAAAAAGCCCTCCTGAAACTTAAAACTCTGTTTACTGCTCGACTACCTAATTATATTAGGGTTGCACAGGAACTACACGAAAACGGTTCTCCCCGCCTTCACTCTCTCCTTCAATTCCCTTATAAATTTGACACCTAAAATCAAAGGCTATTCGACCTGACCCATTCCAGAACCTTTGCAAATTTTTACTCAAATATCCAAGGGACTAAAAATACCGCAGCTGTGAAGGAATACATAGAAAAATATGGCGATTACTGTGAATAGGGAAACTTCACAGGTAGCAGAGCAAACTGGGAAAAGAAAATATACACGGTTGCTCTTAACGCCGGTAACAAACAACGAGCCCTAGATATTATAAGAACTTCTAATCCTAAATCCTTCATTTTATATTACGCTACATATAATTATCATTTGATCTTCTTTTTAAACCCTCTCTAGTCCAATACGAAAACCCATTCTCTGTAGAATATATAACTCCCAAATGAGTTACAAGAATGAGTGCAGAACAACATTAAAGAGGCCTAGCTGAGACCACACAAGCCCAATAGCCATCCTCAAAGGCCCATCCATACATAGGCATAACTTCCTGTCTCTTATACACATATAGATTTGTATATTTTGCAGGCTGGTTGTCCTTTTGTCGGGTGTAGTGCTGGCTTTGTGAAAGTTTCACCATGTTCGTGGTACTGGGAATAGGTGAGATGGTATACGTCTGGACCGTCCAGCTGGGTCTCTGTCCGTGATAGCGTTGGATCAAGATATTTACTTAGAGAATAGGGAATTAATAGTGTTTGGCGGGGGTATTAAGTTTCGAATTTGAATTTCCTGGGTATTCTTGGAAGATGGTAGGGAGTGCGAGACTTCGGTTGATTGTTACTCTTTGTAGGGGAGTTTATAGTGTTCGCGATCTTTTAAGGAAAATGGACCACTCTTCCTGGTGGTCGAGATTAATTTGTTTCAGACAGAAACTAGGCAATTATTTTTAGCCTTATATGCTACTTCACGGGTTAATCGGGTTCGTTCTGCACCTGATTCTTAGGGGTTAGACCGGTCTAAATAGTGAAGAAACCGGATTTCTACTTAGTTGGAAATTATGTAATTGGTGGCCCTTAGTGGGCCATGATATTTGTAATTCATCAATTGACAAAAAGGGAGTTAAGAATAAAGAGTTTATTGAAAACTAATATATTTCCTTATACATTGATAAGAAATTACAACGTGGTAGTTGCTAATGTCATACTCAATAGCCTTAATATATGATAATAAATCAACACTAATAATTCCTAGGTTATTTAGGAAATTGACAAAAATGTGGAATCTCCTGGGTATCATGGAAGTGTTTTGGATTCTTGGGCTGATCCATATATGCTATGTACAGAAGAAACTAGATACCTTCAACTCTTTGCAGTCTTGTAATTCATCAGGAACTGGACATCCATAATCCAGTTATGTTTGGGCTTGACAGGCCCTGAGGCTCTTCACGTGTATGGGATTTGTCAGCATCCAAATCTAGGTTCCTCGCTGGCACTGACGGCTATAGTCCTCGTGGGATTGGGATTCTGGAACCATATATATCCGCGCAGCGACAAATATTGTGACTAGCCTAGTTGTTCTTGTATTACTTCACTTTCCAAAAAAAGTGTCAGATCTAATCCTACTAGAATCCATAGCCCAAAAACCCCAGATTTACAGGTACTGGGCCCAAAAGCTGAAATGCTATTTATAGATACTCCACCTCAGCAGCCAACTTTTAAAAATTATACTTTGACCTACTTCCTTCGTCCCTCTATGTAACAGTACACTATTTAATTACAACTTCAGTCATTCCTCTCATAAATATTTCCCACGTGCTCTGACACAAAAAAGTGTAAAAGGATAGACAACCCAGAAGCTTCCTCAGTACGCGTCCTTATTGTAACCAGTACAATGTGAGGCCATCTCCCACGGATGAATGCCACGTCAACATCCCAGATTAATCCAACGGCTGAGATATCTTTTGAAAAAGATTCCCTTCCAAACACATGGGCCCCACATGGACTCCACTGTGCAAATGGCCTACTGTACCCCTCAGCCTACTTTTTCTACAGCCAATCAGTTGCTGACACGTGACAGTGGAAGGGTCCTTAGTAATATTATAGGTCCTTTCATGTAAACACAAAAACTACTCCCTACCTCCCTTCTTATATATGGGTAAAGTTTTGGAGGGCTCCCTCCAAGAGAGGGAATTACGTCACCATGACGTTAGCAGGATGGCTACTATTATACCAGAGCAACCTAAAGTCTGTATCGAAAAGAACTAATTCCTCCCATACCCGTTGCTCATAGTCCTTACTACAATCCTCAGCATGAAAGCTGACAATCAATTAATAAATGTAGATGACTATAAAATTGGAATCATTCAGACTCAGGCCTAATCAAAGCCCAAAAAATCAGACTCACCATGCCTTTTATGGCCTCTTTAAGGTCACTGGTGGGCAAATCAATAAAAATAGATACTTGTATTCTTATTTACACCCCAATGCCTAATTAACACCATAGGTACTGTACGTGTTACCCTATACGATACTAGGGTCACCGGAACATATAGCCAGTAGGCAGAATTTACTTTTACAGTGACATGTCCTGTAGAAATGACTTACTACGGCACATTTTATGCCTCTACCAAAGAGGCAATTTGTCCCTAGGTAGCAACATATCAATTAGAGCACAGCAACCTGAAGTCCAATTCTATATATAGCAAAACCAGGGAGTACATCAATTTTGCAACGAGCAAATTCGCCGAATCTGATAAACTACTACAAGTGTGCGCATTAAGTCTGGCAAATTCATACCTAACCAAGTCGACGTTTGGCACTACAGACCAACAATCTCAAAAAGGGTTGTATGTAGGTCCTTTTCTATTAACCATACAACTCGAAGCACATCTAGCATACTTATTGTCGGTCTAGGACAAGCTACCTTAGAGATTAGAAGTCCACAGATCTATCCGAAGAAAGATTCTTACTGTAGACCTGTCTCTTCAAAGAATGGAAGATGTGCAACCCTAGGCCTTTCATAAGCGAAGTCGGCTCCTATAACTCTGGCCAACATATATACAGTTAGGCCCAGATCCAATGGGCCAGCTTATAGGCTCTGTTGTAAATGCCTAAAGGCTGAGTGCTTAAAATTGACAACTTCAAAAACCAAATGCTAATTAATTTTTACAACTTTATTCATAATAACTTTTTGTTTCCATTTCTGCAATTTCTTAACAATTATGTTGCGCTTGCCTTTTTCAGTATAGGATTAACTGAAGCCATTAAAGTTCGTGGAATGGATTAGGTCGAATAGCCTTTGATTCTGGGTTTTGAATCACATAAGGGAAATGAAGGAAACAGTGAAGGTGGGAAGTACCGTCTTCGTGGAATTCCTGTGCAACCCTGATATAATTAGGTGGTCGAGCTGTGAACAGGATTTTAAGTTTCAGGGATAACATAGTTACTAATGGAGCTTATACAAATGTAAAGTGCAATGCCATATTAGTTTACATAGTCCAGGAGTGTGATAGCGAATGTAATTTACAGTTTATCAAAAATACCAGAATGAAGTATTATCATTGACTTGGATGTGATGTGCCAAGTCGGCACAAGACTCTTTGTCATTAAAGAATGGTTTCAGTTAATCTTATAGTGAAAAAGGCTAGCACAGCATAATTGTTAAGAAATTGCAGAAATGGAAACAAAAAGTTATTATGAATAAAGTTGTAAATATTAATTAACATTTGGATTTTGAAGTTGCCAGTTTTAAGTACTCAGCCTTTACGGCATTTACAACAGAGCCTATAGGAGCTGGCCCATTTGATTTGGGCCTAACTGTATATGTTGGCCAGAGTTATGGGAGCCCACTTCGCTTATGGAAGGCCCAAGGTTCCAGTCTTCTAACTTCTTTGATTACAGGTTGTCCAATAAAAATCTTTCTCCAGATAAATGATGTGGACTTGCAATCTTTGAGACAACCTATCCTGGATCGACAATAAGTACGTTAGATATGTTTCAGGTTGTATGGGTACTGGAAAAGGACCTGCATAGAGTCCTTTCTAGGATTGTTGGTCTGCAGTGCCAAACGTTGAACTGGTAGGGTATGAATTTGTTAGACTTAATGCGCACACTTGGCATTCGTAGTTTATCAGATTCGAGGAATTTGCTCGTAGCAAATTTGACGTATCCCTAGATTTTGACTCAGGACCCTTCCAGATAGGCTTTCTTCAAGGAAAATGAATGTATAAGGCATTCTTGGGAGTCTTAGTCCTTCAAAACTTTGCTATCTTCCTTTTCACTTCATATAATTAACATCTGTTGATACCAGGGTTGTAGAGGATAAAATAAGGGATCCCGTGCCGTATTTTAAATTGGAGTACTAGTTGTGCTGACTTCCTATGAACTATTTCCAGTGCTTTAGATTTTGTGGGGCCACATCATCTATGACGTTTTGCAGGGCCTCGTCGTCGTGTTCACGCATGTCCACATGGCGGGCATAGTGGTTGTGCTGTCCTAAACTGTGTGTCGAGGAAGTTTTACCTAAGAGATAGGCCTTCGAGGACGAGGCTATTGGGCCTGTGTGGTCTCAACTAGGCCTCTTTAATGTTGTTCTGCATCCATTATTGTAATTCATCTGGGAATTGATATTCTACAGGGAATGGGTTTTTGTATTGGATTGGAGAGGGGTTTAAAAAGAAGATCAAAGTGATATTGATCTTCTCGTAAACTTTAAAACGAAGGATTTAGGATCACAAGTTTTTATAATATCTAGGGCTTGCTGTTTATTACCAGCGTTAAGAGTAGCCGTGTAAATTTCCTTATCCCCGTTTGCTCTGCTACTTGTGAAGTTTCTTTTTTCATAGTAATTGCTATATTTTGCTATGTATTCCTTCACAGTTGTGGCATTTTTAGTCCCTTGGATATTTGGGTGAAAAAATTACAGAGGTTCTGGAATGTATCAGGTCGAATAGCCTTTGATTTTGGGTTTCAAATTTATAAAGGAATTGTAGGAGACAGTGAATGTGGAGAGAACCGTCTTCGTGCAGTTCCTGTGCAACCCTGATATAATTAGGTAGTCGAGCATTGAATAGGGTAGTTTCAGGAGGGATTCTTCTTTGGTTACGGAGCAATTGGGATAAGTGAGGAAGATGTTCTTATTTTGCAGACGGAAAGAAGGACTGCGTGGCATATTTGTAAATAAGAGCTTTTCTTTGTAGATGGAGGGAGCCTTCCAAATAGGGGTAGAAGGGTCCTTATAATATTACCAAGGCCCCTTCCCTTCCACGTGTCAGCTGCTAATTGGCTGGGGAGTTAGTGGAGTCCACGTGGCGGCCCCTGGTTGATTTGAGGGAGTGCAATGACCATTTTTCCCTTTGAAAAATCAACAAAAAATCTGTCTCCAACCTGCAAAATGACACATTGAGACTTTCTTGTAGCGGGGAGGGAATTAGTGGGGATTATAGCTTTCAAATTCAAATTTTTAATTTTGTAAAGGACAGCTATGGGGCCCATGATGTGACATAAAGCTGCTGTCCTTTGTGTCATTTTGCAGGTTGGTTGTCTTTTTTGTCGGGCGTAGTGCTGGCTTCGTGGAAGTTTTGCCATGTTCGTGGTACGAGGAATAGGTGAGCTAGTATACGTCTGGATCGTCCAGTTGGGTCTCTATCCGCCATTGGATTGAGATATTTATTTTGATAGGATATTATCAAAATAAATAGCAGCTTTATGTCAGTTCTGAATTTGAATTTCTCCCTGTCTCTTGGACAGATGTGGGGGAGTGTGAAACTTCGGTTGACTGTTACTCTTAATAGGGGAGTTTATAGTGTTCGCAATCTTTTAAGGGAAATTACTATGTCTGTGATGGAAACAAGACCACTCTGCTTGGTGGCCTGGATTAATTTGCTTTAGTCAAAAATCAGGCAGTTATTTTTAGCCTTATCTGTTGCTTTGCGGGTTAATTGGGTTCATTCTGCACCGGGTTCTCAGCGGTTAGACGGGCCTAAATAGTGAGAAACCAGATTTCTATTTAGTTTGAAATTATGTAATTGGTGGCTTTTAGTAGGCATGATATTTTTAATTCATCAGTTAACAAAAATAGAGTTAAGAATAATAAAGAATTTATTGCAAATTAATATATTGCCTTGTACATTGAAAAAAATTATAACGTGGTAGTTGCTAATGACATCCTCAATAGCCTTAATATATAAATTACTACTGAAGATGTGTAATTCCTAAATTATTTAGAAATTTGAGTACAAATGGTGGAATCTCCTGGATATCATGGAGGTGTTCTGGATCCGCGGACTGATCCATATACGCCATGTACAGAAGAAACTAGCCACCTTCAACTTTTTACTAGTGTTGTAATTCATCAGGAACTAGTATATATACACACACACACACACACACACACTTATATATATGTATATGTGTATATTATACAAATCTCAAACTTTGTATTTGAGATAGTGGGTACTGTCTCGTATACACATCTATGTAAGGGATTGTACTATCCTACTCTAAAGACTAACTTATGGACATTAGCAGAACTCAGGTTTGACCATTATTGAGGCCTATCTGACCTCTGAGAAACCGGTACAGAATGAACGTGATTAACCTGTGAAGTCGCAGATAAGACTGAAAATAACTGTCTAGTTTCTGACTGAAGCAAATTAATCTAAGCCACCAGCCAGAGTGATCCTGCTTCCATCATATACGTTTTAATCTGCCTTAAAAGATCGCAGACATCGTAAACTCTCCCACTAAAAGTAACAGTAGTCAACTGAAGCCTCTCACTCCCTGGCATCTTCGAAGAATACTCGACAAATTCAAATCCGGAGTTTAATACCCCCAACAAAACACTGTTAATTCCCTGCTCTCCAAGTAAATAGTTAAATCCAACGGTGGACAGAGACTCAGTTAGATAGTCCAAATGTATGCCAGCTCACATATGTCTTGTACCATGGACATGTTAAAACTTCCAAGAAGCCATCATTGCTCCTGACAAAAAGGACAATAGGCATGCGAAAAGGACAACAAAAGGATAGCAACTTGACCTCTTTCCCTTTGTGTATTTTTAAGAACTTTTGTAATCTCTAATAGTGACTAAAGCTTGCAAACTATCTTTCCAGTCATGCAAACTTTTTAATGCAATAAAAGTTGTAGCAAATCTAGTTTCCGTGGACAAGTAAACATTAAAGAGCCCTAGTTTTTTATACAACTAAGATCAAAGTAAACTTATGGAAATACACAAATACAATCATGGTTAAAGCAAGAGATACAAGAGCTTCCACATCATACATTTCATCAATATCTTTCAAAATCAAGTGATACAATGAGCAACACAAGGTGACCAGCAAATAGTTGGATATATTTCACTAATTATAGTTCCACCAGTCTTATAGTTACTAGCATTAACAGTAACTATGTACACCATATTTTTTGGACTAACTATTTCAACAATTTTAGCAAATAGATTAGCCAAATTATCTTCATTTTATTCAATATTTGATGTATCTATAGATTTAATGAAATTAGATATGCCACTGGGACAATAAACTAAGAAATTGATAATGGCTTTTGTCTACTATCTTTCCACCCATCACCCATTACAGTGCAACTAGTTTCACCCCAATTAGTGCGAAGTGAATCAATAACTAATTGTACCTCTTTCTTAGCATCTCTTAACAAAGGGACTCGTAAAGCATGATAAGATGGACCTTTATACCTATGTCTCATTGATGCTATTTGATCAATAGCCCTGTGATAAAATACAGAACTAACAGCATTTATGGGAAGGCATGCCATAAAACCAAAGAGCAATAGCCATGTCAGTGTTATGCCACATTTTCTTTTTCTCTCTCTTTTTTTTTTTTTACTTTGCAAACAATCCTTAATAGTGGGTTGTGAAGCTTCACGTCCACCTTTAAATTAAGCACTTATACCTAATGTGGTAGAGGCTTTTCTCTTTTTCCATTTACCATGTGATATACCTAACTCATTGATTGAAACTCATTTGGCTTTGACAGGAGAGCTGCACAATAATAACTCAACATGTATGCAAAGCAATTAATCAAGACGATGCTATTTCCATGCTATATTCGTTTTCAAAACCTGTGTTCCAAATACTGTCGAATATTCGGAATTTCTAGATGCTTCCAAAGGTGAAGAATGTTGGTTACCGCTGTAACCGCATCTATTATCCTGAAAAATTTATGAAGTGGACATAATCATTAACCAAAATATTATAATTGCAAATAAAAAATGTATGTTACGATATTCAACCTATTCAATTAGAGCAAATTTTGCACACACATATACAATTCAACAAAGATAATTTGTAATTAGCACAATCATTTACATAAGCTGCAAAATGCATATAAAAAAGGGTAAAAGACCTATAAGTCCGTTTAATATCAGATCCAGCTTACATATTTCTTAGAGCCAATATATAGAAAAAATACAAAATAATTTTTTAACTAAAAAGGAAAAAACTTTAAAAAAAGAATACATAGATAATACATAACATTGATTTTAGAGGATTACTCTGACTAAAAAGAACATAAGAAAAAAAAAGAGATAATAGTAAAAAACTTAAAGTTAAATAAAATATTCCAAATGAAAAAATAAAGAAAAAAACAATAATACATGTTTCAAAATAAATGCAAAAAAATAAGCCTAACACAGAATTAATGGAAAAGAAATAATGTATTCTTACCCCTACAAAGTGCAGAGCTAAATGAGTGGTGGAGGAGGTGGTGGACGACTAGAGGAGCGTGGTTGACGGTGAGGCTTGATGGAGGCGTGGAGGATGTAAGATTGGTGGAATAATCTGAAAGAGGAAATGTAGAGGAGGCGGATCAGTGAATGAGTAAGTGGTGGATATGGAGGTGAGGATCGAGCAGGGTTTGAGAGTTTGGATTGGATTTGATTAGATTAGGTTTTTACCATTTACGTTTTTTTCACCTTTCTGTTTTCGACTTTTTAGTCTTTTTTTTCTCTTTATTTAACTTTTTTTTAAAAAAAAATAAAACTATAAAGTAAAATAATCGGTTAGTACCAGTTGGTGGATTTCTTACGGATTACAATTTTTCTCAGGTTCTTCTCGGTTTTATTAATTTTCACTATATAGCTACTCATAGATTAAGGCCTAAAACTAGATTTGAGTTAAATGCACAAGATAAAATTTTGCAAACTTTGGTTCTGAGACGTACCAAAATATATTATTATTCTTTTCAACTAACAACTACAACTAGTGTTCTTGTTCTCTACAACTTAAAAGTTTGTTTTAGGTGCGAAAGGAAAGGAATTAGAGAATAGAGACTGGGTAGGGAGGTTCTGGCCCTCCAAGAGGGGGAGGGGTTGGAGAAGGAAAAATAGAGAGAGGAAGGGGAAAAGAGACGGGAACTAGAAGATGGGGTAGACAAAGAAAAAGTATGGGTTTGAGTATCTCAAGAGCAAAATTATCAATTTGGTAATGAGTTTATTTTTGTTTTAAATATTTTCAATGTCAAAACATTCCCCCTCGTGGAAATTTCAACTTTTTGATAGAATAGTTGACTAAAATGTGATTGTTAGGGAGCTATTTGTTATTTGGCCAAACCTTAGAATTTATTTGGTAGTTTGGTTAAATTTCAAAGGAGGTAAATATCAATGTTTAAAAACTCGAATTTCGGACTCGACTCGAAAAACTAATAAGTCAAATATATTCAAAAAGTCGGTTGAATTTTATCAAATCAAAAATTAAAAACTCGAAACTATAAGACATATGTAATTATTAGGTTAAGTATTTAAAATTTTAGGTTTCATATGTGATTCTTTTACATATTATTCATTATTAATTAAAAAATTTAAGTTCTATTAATAAAAATTTTATTCAAAATTTATCTATGTTTAAATGCTAAATAAACTATGTCGAAAAAATACTCATGATTATTCGGTGATTTTATAGAATTTAATTTAAAATTCGATAAAATTTGTTATTCATCGAATTTTTTATTAAATCATTTATAATTCTACCGAATCGAGTTAACTCAGTATAATTCGCCCGAGATTTCCATTCTCTTAACTGATTTGTTACTTATCTTACTGAAAAAATGGCCCAGCCCACAGTCACGATCGGATACCAAAAATCAAGACCCCAAAATTAGCAACAATAGATGTGTATAAGAGAATATCCTAAAACTAAAAGTATAAAGCACAGCAAAAATCCTCCTTTTATCCGCTCTGTATCAAGAAAAACCGTACTTGTATAAATGCTTTCGATTCAATGACTTTGCAATTGAGGTTTCGAGATTGGAAATGGGCGCAAGTCGAAAACTACAGGGCGAAATCGATCGGGTTCTTAAGAAGGTTCAAGAAGGCGTCGATGTATTCGACAGTATTTGGAACAAGGTTTTGAATTAAATTGCATTCCTTTTAGCATTTTCTTGATTAATTGCTTTGCATACATGTTGAGTTATTATGCATTTATCAAAACAAAACCAAAAAAATAAAATAATAATTGTTTTGGGTGTAGGTTTACGACACAGAAAATTTGAATCAGAAGGAGAAATTTGAGGCGGATTTGAAGAAGGAAATAAAAAAGCTTCAAAGGTACAGAGACCAAATTAAGACATGGATTCAATCCAGTGAAATTAAGGATAAAAAGGTTAATATTTGTCCCTACTGTTATTGTATACTACATCTCTTATACACATCTAAGAGCTATTTCGCATGCATGTATTATAAGGGCTGTGCAAAATCTGCCCTTTGTTTTCTATACTGTTTTTGTAGGCAATGTGTTGTTATTTACAATTCATTGTGCTGATTCTTAGATAAATACATTAAGTTGGTTCTTTAAGTAATATATGTGACATATGGGTCAAAGTAACTTGAATGGTGAAAAGTAATGGTGAAATAGTAATGGGGTCTAGCAATCTTGTGCTTTGCGTAGCTTTAGTTTTCTGTAAGAGCAGAAATTACATCCTTAAACTCACATGAGTGGTGAATTTTTACCGTGTAGAATTTTGATATTGAAGTTATATTTCATTTCCTAAATATTGACTCATTTGGATTACTTTTTTCTCAGTACAACCTATTTATGTGATTGAGATCTTGGCAGTTAGGTTCTGGTTTCAATTGCTCTGAGTTACATCTATGTTGAGTTTATTTATTTACTTTTGATTTTTTCTTATTTGCTAGATTATCTCCCTTCTTTAGTCTGTTGTCTGTCCTGCTCAGTCCTTTATTTTGAGTTTCATGTATCATACAGAAGTTGACCATAAATCTTCTTGTGATACGTGTTGACATAGGTTAGTGCCTCTTATGAGCAGGCTCTCATGGATTCTCGCAAGCTTATTGAGCGTGAAATGGAGCAGTTTAAAATTTGTGAAAAGGAAACCAAAACAAAAGCATTTTCAATAAGAAGGCCTGGGTCAACAGCCTAAAACGGTAAGCATTTCACCTCATGGGTTTTGGTGTGATTCTAATTGATGATTCTGTAATATTATTTGTCTTCATTCAGGCTTTTCAGTGGAAAGTTATTCTATGCAAACATTATGTTATACATTATATTATAACCAATTGGACGAGTCATGCTTTTATCTCTTTTGGTACATTGCATATATGAGTTTGCAGAAATTTCTGAAACTTGATTTCTGTTTTAACTTCATCTTGGGTTTCATATATGTTGATTTATATAGTGATAGAATTTTGTGAATTTCAATCTTTAACTGGAGGTTGTTTTGCAGTCTATTTATCCATTATTAGTTTTGCTTATTATTGAATGTCTTTCCGTCTTGTTGCAGGATCCCAAGGAGAAAGCTAAATCAGAAACAAGAGATTGGTTGAACACTGTGGTAAGGATATGAGAGTTTTCTTTGATCTTTTTCATCTGATATTTGTTTAGTTGGAAATGATTTGATCTTTTGTGAAGGAACTGTTTTAATTTTGTTATGTTCTCTTGGAATTGCTTCAGTTTTGTTTTATCGTGTTTGCCCCCGTTTATGGTGATGTAAATTGATATTAATCTTGGAACTTTTATCAGAAGCGGTGTTGTTTGAGTCCTCCTGTGATGAAGTTAGAGACATTAAGTTGCTATTTAACTATGCTGTTGCTTGTCTCCACATTTTCAAAAACTGCTTATGTTTTTCTGCTTTATTTATTGATCCTATCAGAGTGTGTTGCATATTTCCTTTCCAATTCGCATTTTATGTTTTGATTGGTTAAGTTTTTGGTCTCTACTTTCACGTTTCAGCATTTTATTTATTTATTTTTTGTTTTTCTTTTAAATCTGCTTGTTAAGATGGCTTTTGTTTGTAAATAGGTTGGTGAAATGGAAAATCAAATTGATAACTTTGAAGCTGAAATTGAGGGTCTTTCTGTGAAGAAAGGGAAAACAAGGCCCCCTAGACTGGTAAGGGATAGCGCATAGATAGCCTAATCATGTGCACGTAATTTCTCATTGAGATTTATGATTACCGATGGAAGAGTTATTTTATTTATTTTTCCTATTGCAGACACATTTGGAGACGTCCATTACTCGGCACAAGGCTCATATAATGAAACTAGAACTGATTTTGAGGCTACTAGACAATGATGAATTGAGTCCTGAACAAGTCAATGATGTTAAAGATTTCTTGGACGATTATGTGGAACGTAATCAGGTTATCTATCTAAATTATTGGTAGCTTCCTTTTACATTGTTAATTAAATATTATAGGATATGATTCTGAATGGAATACTCTAATTACTTGATTATTCCTAGTGTAGTACTTATTAGGAAGCAGTAAACAATGATCTGCTAGACTGTTACTCATCTGAAGAATGCTACAAATGGTTATGTATTAGAGTTATCTTATTTCCTTTTCTTCTTTAGCGTGTTTTCACTGTTAGGATGACAGTTTAATCAGCATTCTTTGATGATTCAAGAGTATGGGATAATGCTTTTTTTGTAGGAGGATTTTGATGAATTCAGTGATGTGGATGAGCTTTACAGCTCCTTACCTTTAGAAAAGGTCGAGTCTCTTGAAGATCTTGTAACAATGGGCCCTCCTGGTCTTGTGAAGGTGAAATATTTCTTTGCCATGTACCCTATTTTGCTATCTTAGCTGCTTATTTCGGTGGCTTTTCATTTTTCACTTGAAGATCTGATTGAGAAATATACTTTTTACTCGTCAAAATGTGCCTTGGTTTAATTTGAAATGTAGATTGCATATATTCTCATTATCCGCTCACTAATTCAGTGGAAGTTTTGTTCTCTTGCTCGCTCTTTAACTGACTCCACTCCCTGGAATCTGTAACACGTTCTTTGATAGGGTGTCAGTGCCTCCAATGCAGTTTTAAGCATGAAGAATCCATTGGCTGTGCCTGCTGCTCAAGCACCTGTATGCTTTTTCTCTCCCTAATTGTTGGATTGCCCTTTAACCTGTCCAACTGGTCCCAGCCTCAGAAAAACCACCATGGGAGTCCCTTTTTAGATATCCTTTAAATGTCTGACATCTTCTTAATTTGGTTTCCTTTGCTTTTCTTCCTTACACAGCATCCACATTTGGGGGTTCGTGGTAGGGGGTTAATTTAATAGGGGACATTGGGGCATGGTGGTTTTTCTGAGGCTGGGACCAAAATTCAGGAAAGGGGGAGCTAATGTGGACTTACCGATTGCTTTGCTAGAATATCTATTTTGAGAAACATTAACTAAACTACAACTGTAACTTTAATTGAACAGTATGCTTCTGATTGGGGGTTGTAGTGGCATATATTGATTGCCAGTGAGGTTTGTTGATTGATCTTAATGGTCAGTTTGTTTTTGATGATCCAGGCATTTTGTGGATGGTGCATGTTGTCTTTTCCATCTTTCTTTCATGAAACAATGACAAGATTCTTGAATTGGAAGTTAAAAGAAAAAAGGATATATGGCTGCTTAGATGGCCTTTAATGGGTGTGCAAAACATGTCGTTTTTGTTATACACTTTGATGGACATTCTGGATTATTAGTCTAGGAATCCCTCACTTGTGTAAAGACAGTGCGCAAGATAGAAACAGAATTTTGTTTATTTATTTATTTATTTATTTTTGGGCATTATTTATTTAAAAAAGTGAAGAGATGAGTGATGTCGCTATATGTGAATAATAGTTACCTGACAATTTGCTAAGTTTCTACCAAGTACACCTATCATCTATCATCATTTAGATTGTTTGATAAATTAATGTATTTTGAATGTGGGAAACCTGTTTATTCTTCATACTATGTTCCTAATTTATCAATGCGGGAAACATTTATTTCTTAATTTGGTCAGAGTTTCTTGATGTTTGTTAATTCATTAAAATATTGAATATCTTTTTGAAGAAGTTCGATTTCTTGGATTTGGTTCACCATCTTGTAAGAAATTTTCTTTTTCCACTTTGTCGAACAAAACTAAGCATTTTCAGAATTCTTTGCAATAGTTCAATCATCATTTAAAAAGGCACCAGACAATTTTCCCCCTTTTCGTGTTTTTTATCCTTTGTGGTGGCATTTAGAGAATATAATACAAGTTTTTAATTATAAATTTAGGCGACGGTAACAATTTCCAGTCAACAAGGTGCTTCTGCCCAAGAGCAAGTTGAGGAAGCAGCATCCCAGGACAACAACTCTGATACTGTTGCAAAGACCCCCCCTCCTAAAAGCAGTCCAGTTGGTTCTGCTCCACCAACACCGGTGGGAAGCCATTCCACTCCGGGTATTGTGAAAGCTACAAGTGATTTCGTTGGTGCATCAACTGGATCCTCTAGTCATTTGGCTACGAGTTCTTCAAGTGGTCTCTTGGATAATAATTGTGTTTCTGTTCCATCGTCTCCTTTAAGTATTCCTAATTCAGTAAAGGAAGAAGACATTGCAAGTTTCCCTGGCCGTAAAGCTTCTCCAGCTCTTGCTGAAGTTGGATTAAGAGGTGTTGGCAGAGGTGGATTATCCAACCAACCATCAATTAGTATCCCTCGCTTACTTCTGGAATCACAATCTCAAGCAATGGAGGCCTTGGTGGCATAACTTCAGGTTCTGAAATGGCAAAAAGGAACATTCTTGGAGGTGAGGAAAGACTTGGAAGTGGTGGCATGATGCAGCCGCTTGCTTCCCCACTGGGTAATAGAATGATCTTGCCACAAGCGGCCAAGACTGGTGATGGAATTGGCTCAGCTGATGCTGGGAATGTCAGTGAGTCTTCATCTATGGCTGGGAGGGTGTTTTCTTCTGTGGTTCCAGGTATACAATGGAGGCCTGGAAGTTCCTTTCAGAACCAGAGTGAAGTGGTATGTAGTTCTGTTTTTACTCTCTCATGTTTTATGTAATCTTCACAGTTATCATTCACTTGCTGCCATGGCATTATGGTATTTTATGCAAGTGCAAATGAAAGGGAAAAGTTTTTCTGTAGATTCTTCTGTTATTGGTTTGACTTCCATAAGACAAATTTTATCAAATTTATGGCCTTGGACAGTGCATGTTGATGTGTATTAATTTGCCTATGTTTTTTCATGTAACTCTGAATTTTGCATAGATGTCTACTGTACTTGTACCAACCCTAATAAAGGTTTGTTTTTTCACTTTGGGAAGTAAAGAGGATGCCAAGTGGTGGGTTGTTACCTACCCAATGCTTGCATTACCTCAATTGTCTGTCCCATTCTTTAATTGGATGCATTGCCTAGGCACACAGTTTAAAATGAATTTAGTTCATCTACACTTTAAGTTTCTGTCATGTTCTCAAAATTACCTTTTATTTAAAGACCTTGAGAACAAATAGGTAAAAGAAGGATATTTATGGAACTTGTGATTAAGGGGACTTTTGATAGTGGAAAGATAAATTATGAGATGTGGCCAATTAAAGTGGAACGAACAGTTTAATGTGGACTTACTAATAATGGCCATTATATTTAACGTTCAACAGATAAAATGCGTGCAAGGTCTTTTCCTATATTTGAGTTTATTATATCTTGTGTTTGTTAGGGGCAATTCCGTTAAGGGAAGAACTGAAATTGCTCCTGACCAGAGGGAGAAGTTTCTGCAGCGGTTTCAGCAGGTACAACAGGGTCAAAGTAACCTTCTTGGCTTGCCTCTTGCTGGAGGGGGGAATCATAAGCAATTCTCTGCACAACAGAATTCCCTCTTGCAGCAGGTGTTCTTTTTGGATTTCTTGTTGAGAAGTTTTTTCTGTTACTTTTCTTGGTATTTTTGTGTACTTTCTTATATAAGTGGGCTTATATATATACATATATGTATGTATGTGTGTGTGTGTCTATATATATAGCACACACATATAACATATAATAATAATATAATATATATATATATATGTGCATATATATGTATGTATGTATATGTATGTGTGTGTGTGCGTGTGTGTGTGTATATATTATACTTGTTTTTTTGGCACATTTTGTTACTTGTTGGAGCACAAATGCACAATAATGCATGAGACAGTTCCTCCTGGGTTTGAAAAATTACACTCACATCCCTATTTTTTGTTGGGATGGATAACAAAACCTAAAAGAAAGTTGACACGGTCAGTAATTGTAGTCAGAGACCTGTAATACCCTCATATTAAATTTTTATATAAATGTTATTCCTTTCTTTTGATAAGTAATATATCATGATATATATCATATATATATACATACATATATATTTATATATGTATGTATGTATGTATGTATGTATGTATTTTTTGACAACTTCCTTTCCTCCCAAATCCTATCTGCTTGAATCTCCAATTCTCTCATCTTTTAGTCTCACCTGTGTGGTATATTCTGCCTAATGTCAGTCTCTCCAATAGCACACCGTCTCACTCTCACCTTGGCCTTTTCATTCCATCTTTCTCTCATTCTTTCCCTCATCTCTTTCCACCGTCCAAGGCTCCAGAGACCTCTACTACCTCTCCCTTCCAATGAACCTTCTTTCCCCTCCTGACTCTTCCCTCTTCTTCCTTGGAGGCCCAACCATCTTTTTCTTTTTCTATCTAGCAGCAACAGATACCCGAGTGAAATGTCCAATTGAAAGCATAATTTCTGCACAAGCATATGCTTAACAAGTATTTGGCATCAAAATCGCAAATTCAGGAAACTAAATATGCAATTGATCACTGTAACAATAAAATTGAACACAGTAGTATCTAATTCACTATGTCAGTGGGAGTGGGAGCCTTTTCTGGTGGCTTTTGGGAGGGGCCAGTTCCAAAATTCTGGGTGTTAAATGGGAAGAAATTTAACTTTCAGGGTTGGGGTATGCTCCGACTACGAAAAATGTATACAAATGCAAGCTAAAAGATGCATATTGTCCTTGTCCACTTTTTCTGAAGTGTTCCACGCATTCTGCCTTAGTGCCTGTTTGAGTCTCAGTGGAAGCTGACTTCGATGGCAACACCAGCACGGGGCCTGACCAAATGATTGAAATTGTCTGACCTTTATTTCCATTTAGGAATTTGTATTTGTGGGATCAAAGAATTTCATTGGCCCTTTTTGCCATGTTGGAAGAATCTTTGCTCGCTTATCAACGAATGAAGGGAAGCTCGAAGAGCTTTCTCCATCAGCTACTTATGTAGCGGTTGGCCTTATAAAGCTTGCTAAGCTTTGCTAAGGTTGGGAGGTGGTGGTGGTGAAACTGGAGGATCCAAGGCTTGGGAAGCATGTTGGAGTTGTGCTGTGGTTGTTGGGGTGCAATAAATAATTGGGGTGAGCACAACAGGAAAGGGATGGGAGAGGAAGCAAGTGGGTCAGTAAGCATGCGCTGTGGTGGAAATGGAGGATGAAGCTGAGATTTTGTTGAAGTGGGTGTAGTTGGGGACATGGAGGATGCAGGCGACTAAAGGACCAAGGAAATATAAATTTAAGGATTTCCATAATTTTGATTAAGCTTCAAATAGATACACCTACAAGGATAAGCAGCCTACTTGAGTTGAATTCAGTTGCTTTAAGAGTACTAGGGGTTTAAGTATTTTCTGATTTTTGGTATTTAGTGGTATTTTAGTAATTTAGATTTTCTGCAGGGAAATTTTTGGTTTGAGTATTTTTCTTGGAGACAAATAAGGAATTTGTTTCTAATTTGGAATTATTATGAGTATTAGGAAAGGGTCCTAAACCTATTCTAAAAAAGGGATGAACCTCCATACAATAAATTTTGGTTTAGGAGTCTATAAATAATGCATTCTCTTTCAAAGAGAAGTCAGCGATTTCTTGGGGGTTGTGCAAATCTGGGCTTGGGTAGATCTTAAAGGTGCCTTAGGAGTGATTCCTAGTGTTTCTTATTTTCGTTGCTCTTCTCTTATCTCAAGTTTTCAGCAGTTTCCTTGAGTTTTCAGACCTGTTAATGTTTAACTATTGTTCTGCATGTTTTCTGCCCTCTTAAGTGCATATTATTGTGTTATCCAAGCCCTAAATATGTTGGTCTGCTAATCTGTTGACCTACAAACAGCTGGTGCTGTGTCAATTTGGTATTGAAGCTTTTTATAGCATGTTACATTTCCACGAATATGGAAATCTCAGATTTTGATACAATGTGCCACCTAGACTATCCTTCAAGTTGTTTGATTATCGGTACTGAGTACCTAAACGAGACGGCAAATCTAAATATCGATGACTTGGAGGAGGCTGTGGATGATACCTTGTATCTTTCAGTGATTAGACATATTCTTAGTGCACCAACAATACAAAAGGAGATTGGAAGACTATCAATTTTTCAGACCTTGGTTTGCTTTGAAAAAGATACCAGAGAACTTAGTATTGATGGCAGCAGCAGCATGACTGTTGTTTCTGAATCTACAGTACAATGACTGAAGTTGCACAGAGCCATATCCCGAATCATACAAGGTAGCATGGATTAATGGCACCTCTATTCCAGTTGCAAAATGCTGTTTGGTGATATTAACACATGGATCATTTAGTGATTCATGGGGTATTAATGTCATACTCATTGTTTCACACATTCTTGGTCAAACTTCTTTGTATGACTGAGATGTAGAACACAATGGAAGAGCAAATGCATATTCGTCCTATTCACTTCATTGACAAGTACATTGTCCTAAATCCATTAAGTGCTTAAACAATGAGGATGTATCAAGAAAAGTTGAAGAAGCAATATGAAAAGTGGGCTGAAAGTGATAATTTGATTGTCCAGTAGAAGCTGAAAATTCTGAAAATTTTGTTGTTAATATCAACTTTCAATGACACCTGATGTTTCAACATTACCCTAGGATCTTAATGAGCTTGACAAAGTGAAAAGGGCAGTAGTTCTTGAAAACTTTGAGAAGTAGCCTAAGGTGGGAGTGGAGGATTTCCTATTGAAGGAAACTAAAGAAACTTAGAGGGAGGTGTTGTTTCAGTGCAGGAGTACGTAAAGCAACATGATTTTGCAATTCATGAAAATCATCTAATGACGTCTTTGTAGAAACACATGGTGACCATTAGGAGGCTGATAATTTTTTATTTAAAGTGTTATTTTAGTCTTTTAAAACCTCTAATCAAGGTTAGCTACGTATTTTAACATTAAACACAAGCCAGAAAAAGATCCCTTTCGGTGAAGGGGGGTTTGTGGGCGTTGAGGGTTACTAGACTTGGGTGTATTTTTGACCTTTGTGCAAATCCGTTAAATTTTTAACTTTCCATCCATTTTACAAGAAAAAAACCTAAGCCGCAATGGGGTTGATTGTAGGTTTGTAAAGCATAGGGGTATAACCTGAGTATTAGCTAATCCACTAGGGGGTGTCTTGTAATTTGCCCTTGATTTTGTCTTCGGAGAATCTTGCAACATCAGACTAAGATGTCCCAAAGTTTTAGGTTGCTACCTAAGTGAAGATGACGAGGTCAAGAGATTGTTCTAGTCATATCTACTTACTCTTCTAACTCATCGACAAATTTTTAGACCTTGGAGTTCTTTATTCTGCTGTTCTTTAAAACTCGAGGTCGAGTTTTTACCCATGTTGCATGGATCACTCTTTTCCCTTGCGATCTGTGTTCTGAGAGCGATCCGCCTTCTGGGAAAGTTCGTACCAAAAAATGGATTGGTTGCGAATCTCCAAAGAGTTGTAAGGGAGAGGGAGGGTAAGAGTCATATAAGAAAGAGAAAATAATTGAAACAAAAAGTTTTGTACTTATCAACTTCTTCTTGCATTTCTAAAGAGTTGTAAGAGGGAGAGTAAGAGGCATATAGGGAATAGGGAAACGAAATAATAGAAACAAGAATTTCAATCCTTATCTTCTTTTTAGTTTAGGATAGGAATAAAGTTATTTATTGTAGTTAAACTTATCGGTAATTATAATTTTTTAACTATATAATTCTAAGCCTAAATAGCAAATTTCGATCCTAAAGTAGTGACCCATCCAAGTCTACCCCTATGTACCATGTGTTAGGAAAAGTCATGTACTGCATACCCGTATTGCGTACCAAACTGTACTACGATCCATGTAACGTTGGTTTTTACACTTGGGAAGGATAATGCAAATGACTAAAAGCTCAAGGATATCTGAAGTTAAGGATTTTCATGATTTAGTCCAAACTTCAATTAGGCACACCTTCAAGGATAAGTATCCTACTTGAGTTGACTTAAGCCACTAGAGGTATTTTAGTAATTTCTGGTTTTAGTATTTAGTCTTGGAGTCAAATAATGAATTTTGTTTCTAATTTGGAATTTGTATTGGTATTAGTAAAGGAGTCTAATTCCTATTGTAAAATGGGGATGAATCCTAATCACAATAAGTTTCAGTTTAGGAGTCTATATATATATATATATAGGTTGGTAGATAGATAGATAGATACATAGATAAAGACACACACCCACTCATTAATTCCTAGTGTTTTCTAGTTTGCATACATGATCCTGATAATTATTATATAAGGTGTTTTCTGCCTGCTCAAGTGCACATCTCTAAGCCCTAAAATAGTTGATCTACAATTCTGTTGCCTACGTCCTGCCAACAGCTGGTGCTGCATCTAAGGAATTAGAAGAGGCTGCAGTTTTGCAAATGAATGGGAATTAGGGCTTGTTCTTTTTTTCTCTCTTTTTTGGTTTAAGTATTACAACATAAGGTCATTACAGTCATGTCTCATAGCCAAGGGAGGTAAGTGTAGCTCTTCAAGCCGAGGGGAGCTGCCTCAATTGTCATAAACTCCTTAGAGGTTTGTGAAACAATCCCTTATCTGAATGTAAGGTTAGCTATTCATACTCAACATATTTTAAATGTGTACATATATGTATGCATACAAATGAATTTTGTCAAACGTGTAAGGATTGGAGATAGAATTCAGATATTTGAGAAAGGTTAGGGGCATAAATATAACCCATGAAGGCAAAAACCGTTAGGTTGTGTAAACTATGCCTGTGTGCAAGAATAAGGTGATATTTGATGCGGGACCAGCTTTTAGTTAATTTCAGATTTATTTTATGAGTTTAAATTGTGTTAAGACTTTGTTTAAGGTTAGTGTTTTGGATGAGTATAGACTTCGTTTACAGTCAGGCTTTTAGTCTGAGTCTTTCTAGGATGATGATTATGATCCTCGATAAGAATAAGTAGTATTTAGAATTTAATTGTATAAGTTGGTTAGGACTTTTACTTATAATAGGTGTCTACCTCAATGCTCTTTAGCACGAGATTTTGAGTCTCGCGTGTCTACCATTTCACCACAATGTGTTCTGCTGGTCAGTTTTTTGTTGAATAATGTTTCTGAAAAAATAATAGAGCTTCTCTAAGCTTTGCTCTATTTTTCTTCTTCTCTAAGCTTTGCTCTATTTTTCTTGTTGCTTCCCCCTAATAACTTGCTGAAACACATTAACTAGATCTGATTTTCAGATCTGATCACCCATCTGCATCAAGTTTGGTGTCAGAGCCAAATGCAGTCCTTAACATGGCAGCAGGAATTAGAAGTCAAGCAATAACTTGAATGGTTGTTCAAGAGGCTTGATCGACTCATGAAAATTTGAAAGATCATGAGAAGATTCAAGATGACAGCCACAAGTCTTTAGACATACCGGAAGGTAGTTATGGAGAAAAGTTTTCAGAAGAATTGGAGGCTGATCTCTGGGAAAACATTCCAGATTTGGAAGTCTCCTCCAATCTATGATGTGTATCCATATGATAGTCTAGTCTTAGATGTCACCATGCTCGACAATAAAAACTTAGATTTGAACCAGTTGATGCTGTTAGCTAAATTTTCTTCAGATATGGACATGCACCTAGTGTTCGACAAAGTCCAGAAAGAGATGCAATAAATTGTAGTATTAAATCTATAGCCATAATGTTCAGCAAAAGGCTTCATGTTAATTCCAAGATTTAGTTTTCAGATTGAAGTTTCTGTTGTTGCTGGCAGTACATGGGTGGTTCAAATATTTCCTAGAGTATTTCATTTAGTTCTTGATGAAGGCAATTTTCAGCATGATGCATAGTTTTTCCAATAAATTTCTCTGTGCTGTTAATGCTAATGTTGTTTGGAGTTTTGGTGATTTGATAACGAGCAACTTCAGGATCATCACAGATGCAAAAGTGCAACATCAAACATATTCAGAATTTTCCTTCCAAAAAGAGTGTGGATATATTTTTGCTCCAACTCTCTTATACAGATCATGACTATGGAGACAAGGATTGGAGAGACAAATAACTCTTATTAGATTAGGATTCTAGTTAGGTATTAGACTTGTGTAAATGGTGAATCTAGCATCAACTGTAATACAGCTTTTGACAATTATTGAAAATGTTGTTTCAGTCAAGTTCTTCCAATAGAACTCTTCTGCTCCCCTTGTAAGTGTTTCCTTAGTTCTTCTCAAAAACCAATCTTTGATCATGGATCAAAGTGATATTCCCTTCTCTCTCGCTTCTGCCGGCATCAATATTTGTGGGCAATTTTCATGTGACATGAAAATCTGAGGGATTTAGTTGGAAAAAAAACTGTTGGAATCAGCGGAGAAAAGCGGAAAGTCATGGCCTATGTCGTACCCGGACTCGGGTGCAGGAGTCGGATATGGGTACATATTTGGGTGTCAGATTTAGCAATGTTAAAAAATTAGGATACGGAGACACCGGTAAAGACTCGGATTCGGGTATGGGAATATGTTGTGGGAACAAATATGGCCTAATAATTTTCCAAATTCAATTTCATGAATGTTTGGTATTTTCTTGGAATGTTAGAGGCTTGCCATTTTGTTTTATATTTGTTTTCTTCTTAAAAGAAAAAGAAAAGAAGAGATGCTTATGAAGAAGAAAAGTGAAAAAGAAATGAAAAAAAAGCAAAGAAGCATGTCGTCTTAATTACATTGGGCTCCTCGTCCTATGTTTCCCATGCCACCTCTTTACCCAAATAAAATAAAAATAAAAGACAGACTAGCAAATACCGAACAGATGTTTACAACTCAGCCATATCTCTTCTCAACCCTGTGCCACTGCCGCTTCCATGTCTTTGAATATGCAAGTCTGCAAACACCACGAAACCCAACTGGCCTACTCCAAGAGTTATGCAACAACTCATCTTCCTCTCCAACAAGTCATCAGCACTAATCTTCTTCTTATCTATTCTCTCCTTATCTTCTGAGCCTCATCTCCCTCTCCTCATCTCAGCTTTGGTCAACGAACCTATTTGAATTTGACCAAATCTCGCACCTGCACCCGTGTCGTGTTGTGCCGACACAGGTGCACTGGGGATTTTAGGTGAGTCTAGGTAACATGGGTCCTGGCATAAGTCTTAATGTTTCGTCCAGTTGTATGCTCTAATCACATGAAAGCAGAAGTTGCAAAGATGCTTTTGGCAAAATATTCTTCCCTCTGCCACCTGTTTCTACTGGAAATTTTGCATTGTGACATAAATCTGCATTTTTTAAAAATTCTGTCTAGGTTTTCCGTTTTCTGACTTCATTTCTATCCTTTTCACCTTGGGATATCTAGCACTCCCCGTGGTCCTGTGTCCTGTGTGCACGTTTCCAAAGCATTGCCAGACGTGTTGTTGACATGCGGTACTGTAGGCCAAGGATTTCATTTGACTTAGCTATGCTGTGTAATTTGATAGTGTGATGCAGCCAACAAGAAAGTTTAAAATTGAAGATTTTTGTGCAATTTTATGCCTAAGTGGTATTTTAGTCTTTTATGTTGTCGCAGAAAATATCAGTCTCTTTGTTTAGTTGAGTCATATCTAGTTATCTAATTATATAATTATAAGGAGTTTATTTAGAGTTTTTATGGTTATAGGAATAGTCTTTTGGTTTGCTTATCTATTTAGAATAGGTAGTAGGAATTCTATTCCCTACATAATTCTGAATTTTTGGTAGTTTTACAGTTTATAAATAGCCTTATTACTCATTGTTTTAGACAGAGATTGATGGATTAAAGAATTTAGTTGTTTGTTTAGTTTGTTCTTCTCCTTTGTTTCTCCTCTAATTTCTCCAGAAATGACTGTTTGCGGGTACGGTTCATAGCCCTGAAACAGTCTCAAATCCCCTCTATTCTTCTGCTCACGTTACTTGTAGACAAGATACCTCAATCTTGTGCTACATCAGTTTGGTATCAGAGTTAAACTTTCCCCTTTCTTGACCATATTTTTCTTCTTCATCTATTTAAATATGGTTACCTACATCGAGTTCTAGCAAATCATTGGTTTGTTCCATCTTTTTATGGGTTAGGTGATGCTACAATATTCTGTGGATGGCTTGCTTCTCTGGATTATTTTTTTTTTACTACAATAATCACATAGATGACTTTACATTTGGCTCTGACACTAAACTAAAACTGGATACACATCTAGATGGTGTCGGACATGAAATATGGTGTTTCTCCGATACAGGAGATATAGCTAGACTCTTATACAGATCTGAGAGCTACTCCTAGAAGAATATTTGCCTTCTTGTCATCATCAAAAGCAATAGTTTGTATTGTCTAGCACAAAATAACATATCAACGGACAAGCCAAACTGTGGTGCCGGAGAGCGTAGAAAGCAAGAATCTGGTCTATGATCCTCTTATACAAGCTGGCTGGAAGTTCTGGTCTACATCAACAAGAAGTAGTTCAACAGTACCTGAAAATTAGACAATTCTCATACTTCATTTGATGTTGAATTGTTGAGGAGCCTAAGGTGGCCACAGAAGAGAAGTTGCATAAATTAAGCCTATGGAAGCCATTATTGTTTCAGCCAAGCAGATGAAGGAGATAGCCATTAAAGAGGCTGTGGTAGCACAAAGTTGGAGCAGGTTCAAGACACAATTGACTTCGTCCTAGGAAAGACACAATGTTCAGACTCTGAAGTCCCAAATTTATTTGTTACTACCTCAAATTAATGGAGAGAAAATCTGTTATCGTAGTGCTTTTGTGTCTATCTCATGGACAGAAAAATCAGACCTTCAGATTCTTTATCCATCATCCTTTAAAACTCGAGGTCGTGTTTTTTTGAACCAGGGGAGAATGATGCAGCCAACAAGAAAGTTTAAGATTGAAGATTTTTGTGCGATTTTAGACCTAAGGGGTATTTTAGTCTTTTATGTATGTCGCAGAAAATTATCAGTCTCTTTGTTAGTTGATCCCTATTTAGTTATCTAATCATATTAGGAGTTATTTTTGTTATAGGAATAGTCTTAGAAGTTGTGTGCTTGTCTATCTAGGATAGGTTGTACATCCCAATAGAATTCTGGATTCATTTTATTTTAGACAGAGAGATTGATGTATTAAAGAATTTAGTTATTTGTTTATTAGTTTGTTCTTCTCCTTTGTTTCCCCTCTGATTTCTCCTGAAATTACCATTCATGGGTACTGTTCACATCCCCAAGACAACCCCAAATCCCCTCTATTCTTTGGCTCGCTTGTAGACAAGATACCTCAATCTTGTGCTACATCATAGTGGCCGATTAATTGAAAGAAAATTAGGAAGAAAAGTAATAAACTAGAAGAGAACAGAGTCATTTTGTTTTCAACTTGAATTTGTATGTAATTTTCCTCGTTGATAACATCTTGCATTTAGTCATGCATTCTAGTGTCATATGATTGTGACAGAATTTGATATTTACAGTTCAATTCCCAAAGCTCTTCTGTCTCGCCTCAACTTGGGTTGGGAGTTGGGGTTCAACCAGCTGGTGTAAACAATGTTACATCATCTGCCTCATTGCAGCAGCAGCCCATCGTGATCCATCAGTCATCAAATCAGCAGACAAATATTATGGCGACATCTAGAGATGCTGGTATTATGATTGCTCCGTCAATATTATACTTGTTTTCTGGTTATGCATCATTAGCGTTTCATAAGAATAGTCAGTTTCAGGCAAGGAATGATTTGGCTTTGACCATTTAGTTGCATCTAATTTTAAAAGCTATACTAAGAAAATGTTGCTCTCTTTTCTTTTGAAAAAAAACAAAAAACAGTTTAACTTTTAAAGCAGAAATGCTTTGCTGACACTTGTCATGAAGTACATATTTATGTACGTGCAGTGCTGACTGAAGCATTTACTTTATATCTGGGAGAGATTTGTGTCTAAGATTTGATCACTGGAACTGGAAGACAGGGTCAAGGGAGGGAGGGAAGGGTGGGGTAGAGGTGTGTGGTGTGGAGAGACCTGAAGAGAGAAGAAATAATATATCTGACGAGGAAGATGAAGCCAGAGGTGGCTGGTGATGGAGTCGGTAGTGGGGATCGTCATCGGCAGGATATAATCCACTACCACCATTGATGTTTCTTGAGATAGAGAGAGGAGTCCAAAGATGTGGGGTATGTGGGTTGGGGGAGAAGGGAGATATATGGAGGATTGTTTATTCATTTATGGTATAAGAAGCAAGTGGTGTAATCTCTTGAGTAATGGAAAACAACTTCCGTAAAAATACTCAGCAAGTCATTTTACACTACATGAAGTAAAATATTTTCTTCAAATTTGGTGCAACCAAACAGTGAAAATTGGGAAACATTTTCCGGAAAATGTTTTACCCCCAACCAAACAAACCCATAGCATCCTAAACTTTCTGGGAAACCTTTAAAGGGGAAAGATTTTTCAACTTATAGTGGCTAGGTAATATGGAGCTTGCACACTTCTCTTAATTCGCAGTAATTAATAATGTAGGGGTAGTCTTGTGTGAAAGGATGTGGGGAAATGTGGTTTCTTTATGATAAACTTGCTAGTTTGGTCACACCTAACGAACATTTGGGAAAGTTAATGATTTACTCAGTTTCCAATTATTGGATAAAGTATAATTACTAGAATCTGCAATTGTGAATAAAGGTAATTTGTCATTTTTCCAAATGCAGATGCTGGTCTCGCAAAAGTGGAGGAATTGCATCAACAACCTGCAGTTTCTGAGGATTCTTCTGAATCTGTTGCAAACTCTGGGCTTATGAAGAATCTTATGAATGAGGATGATATGAAGGCTTCAAGTGCATTGGATCCTCCGGTATGTTTTTTCTTTTTGTTTATAAATTTATAAAAGTCTTTCTAATGTTTTTCTAGTAACAATACTGACAAGAGCTTGTGTTATCCAGCAATCTTTCTTTGTTATTACCCATAATCATAATGTTATTCATTTTCCACAGTAGAACAAATGAAAGTTAGAAAAGTAGTGGACTTACAAACATCTTGATGAACACACCGAATTTTTTTTCCCTCTTAGACCATCTTCATGAATTTAACCATGCATTGGTTTCTTTGCTGTGATAAAAAAATCATGAAGTTTTCCTCTTGGAATTTGTATTAACAACAATAATGCAACCATCTTGCATGGTTGAGCTCCTATTGGATCAATACTCTGATGGAAAGTCAGTTGAGCATGTCTTGATGCACACATTTTGGTTCCATAAATTTTCTGAGATCCTATTCATGAATTTCTGTATGAATAGTTTCTTAACTTAGATTGTGTACAAAAATATTCGCCATGAGCTCCATAAAAGGGCACCAGTTGAGTGGTGCTAATAATGTCTGCCTGAATAGTAATGGTCATGCCGCTTAATTAGGTTCAGAATCGCCATCAGTTAATCTCCATGGAAATATAAATGAACAATACTACATAGGATATTATTATCTTTAAAGTATACCATGTTTATACTTATTTATTTAAGTAGATTACATACATATTCTAAGCATATTTATATGCATGAAACAGTCAAACAACCATGCTTTAAATGGATATTGCAGTAGTAGTATCCTACAGGCTAGTGTCAAGGGAGTTAACAGAGGGCACAGGCTATACAATGTGGCACAAGTTTCGTAATTTGTCTGTAGGCAGATTCGAGTTACCACCCACATATGACAACCTTGATTTGAAAGAATACTTTTTCAGAGACGTCTTGCAGAACATGGCCCACTTATTCTGTCAAGGGGTTAACAGAGGGCACAGGCTATCCAATGTGGCACAAGTTTCCTAATTTGTCTGTAGGCAGATTCGAGTTACCACCCACATATTCCACTGTATGACAACCTTGATTTGAAAGAGTGCTTTTTCAGAGACATCTTGCAGAGCTTGGTCCACTTATTCTGGCAAGATTTTCTCTTAAAAAGGTTACTGCTCTGTTCTGGTTGATGTAACTTACAGAATTTTGCTGCAGAAAATTGAGTTGACATTATGCAAGATACAGATCTTTTGTCACTTCACAGTTATTGAAAATATTGTGGGTGGTGTACTATTGAGTAGGAGTGGGAGATGCACAGCTTACAATTTAAAAAATAAATGGGAAAAATGTTGATGGTGGTAACTGGTGAGGAGAATAGGTAGTGGGTGGTTACACATATAATAAGGGTAGTAGTGAAAAATAATTATGAAAATGGGGGGCAAATTTAGCGAATCAAAAAATTACAACGCACCAAATTCTCCCCTCCCCCTCCCCCTTAATATATACTGTCTCCATCCCAATTTTATTGTATTAATGGAGTACACCACACTTTTAGAGAATCTCAATCTTTATTGTGTGTATACCTATGTCGCCCCTCAAGACAAGTCAAAAAGTTGTAGTTTAAGTGTTTAGTAAGATAAGACAAATAAAAGATTTTTAATTGTTTAGTTTGGGTAGATTTGGGACGGATATGATAAAGTAATAACCTTTTTTTTGGGGGAAAAGTGACATTATTTTGGTGACATCTCAAAATAGCAAGTGTGACAATATAAATGCAATAGAGGGAGTGGTGTATATATAGAAAACTGGTAAGGAGAATAAGAAGTTAGCGAGTGGTTACACATATAATAAGGATAGTAGTAAAAAATAATTATGACAATGAGGGTAAATTTCAAAAGTAAAAAATGACATTACAACAAAATCCCCGCAAGTCATTAGTGCAAGTAGAATCAAGGATTTTTTTGAGGTGAATGCGAGGATTTATGTAAAACTTGTTTATTGTCATCTGTATCTTTTATCAGATAGTTTATCACCTTTCCTCTAAGTTGCATTTGTATTGTCACACTTGCTATTTTGATCTGTCTTTGTATAATGTCACTACTCCCCCCAAAAAAAGGTTATTACCTGTCTCTTAACAAGAATGCGGGGATTTTGTTGTAATGTCATAGAAGTCCTTTAATGGAATTTAGGATATGTATAATTTTCTTCACTATTTATGCTTGTTTACGTGGTGATGCTCTTATACACATCTAGGTGTTTTTTTTTTTTTTTTTTTTTTGGGGGGTGGGAGGGAGGGGTGACAAATCATGTACGTTTTGATTGTGTATAGGTGGGCCTTTAGTAATGAGTCTACTCATTGATATTTTTACATTGTATGACAGTTTTTTTGTAACCCTAACTCGTTAAGCTTCTGTTGGTCCCAAAGCAACCCAAGAGGGGGGGTGAATTAGGTTTCTAAAAATGCTTTTAGAAATATTAAGATTTTCCAAATGAAAACTGATATAATCGAATCAGTGAAATAGTTAAGTAAGAAACAGAGAAAATTAATCAGCCAATACTTCCAAACTAACAAGCTTGAAGTATCAAATTACTAAAATGCTTCACACTTGGTGAGCCAATAATCTTTACAAAGTAGGAATATTCTTGCTCACACTAAAATTCTTGTATAAGAGACAGTCAAGAATCTTACTTACATTGTTACTTACCGTACTCATTATCATCCACTTTAAAATTACAACAAATGTCCTGTAGCCAATTTGTACTCAAATTGCTCTTCTCTAAGGCTTGTATTCAATGTATTAGATGATTTTTACAGAATATCAAAGCAGTTATTTATAAGAGCAATAAATTGTGGTTGCAACTACTTCCAAACGGCTAAATAATAAATGCACAAAAAGTATCCGTTGGGGTTTCGGATGTCCGAGATAGATGGGATGTGTCCGACACAGTGTCCGATCTTCATGCAGTTGGTGAAGAGCTTCGTTCGGACGTCCGTGCATGCGTCTGTTCCTTCATCCGACAGAGGCTTCGGACGGTCATGTTCGTCCGTTTGGAGAAGCAGTAGGATTCTTCCTTCTGCCTGGTTGTTCGGACGGTGGAATGCGTCCGAGAAGCTTGACACAGTTCGGTTGGTACAGTGCGTCCGAAAACCCTGTCTCTAGCAAAACAAATAACTGACCTGCAAAAACTTGTTTACAGAGTTAAGTGTTTATGTCATCATCAAAATAAGGTTTGGAAAACATCAATCTCCCCATTTTTGATGATGACAAACCTTCATGGAGTAATTATGTAAAAACAATCAGATATGACTAATCATTTTGCAATATAGATGACTACTCCCCCTTTTGACATCATCAAACAAAACTCCCCCTGAGGGTGCAAGGATTTTAACAGAAATGCATAAACCAAAGCTCAAATAATCAACGCAAATATTAATTAGTACTTAGTTCAAGTATTCAAAAGAAATGCATAAAAACACAATACTTAGTTTAAGGGAGTACACAAAAGGGAAATCTGAGAGCAGTCCTAACTAAAAAACAGAGAAGTGCTAAAAACTAAAAACAGATGCCAAAGCAACTAATTCGAGTCATTTTTCTTCTTGGAGCGCTTTTCAGTCTTTTGGTGTTTTGAAGGAGCATTTTCATCAGTGGCCTCTTGATAAAGACGAAGGAGGTAATGGTGTTGCATGAATGAAATCGAACGTGTTGTCAACATCCTCATCTCACACTTGCTATTTTGAGTAGTCCTGAAAAAATAAACCATTGATCGTTGAAAAACCGGAGGCCTTTTCGTTCAATATAAGATTTGTTAAAATAAGGGGGAAATTGTTTGTTGCCGCTGAAAGGAACATCGAGGAAATCAAAAATTTTGGTGAGGAATTTTCCAAAGGGAATGTTTCTTCGGGTATCAGAAAGGAAGAGTTCCCACAGGGAGCAAAAAAGATACCCAAAGTCAAGACGAATGCCCTTGAAAACACAAAAAACAAGTACAGCTGCATTTTTTCGGGTTCAGTACGATGCCCGTCGGTTGGCAATAACAGCCACTTGTGACAAGGGTGTATAGAATGTTTAGTTCACGCTTAGTAAACCTTTTTCTATATCCGAAACCTGTTTGATCTTGATGTTAAAAATAGCCCTAACCTCATCAATGTCAAATCTAGTATCAATAGCCGGTCATTTATCTAATGAAAAGAAATAGGAGAAATCATGCGGATTTGAGACTTCACATTCAAAGATAGTGTTGATGATGTTAGAGGAAATCTCTAGATTGGTGCTGTTTACACGAGAAATTAAAGTGCGAACAGTGGGGCCTTTCCGAAGATTGGCGGTGAACTGAAGCACCATGTCATGATACTACGAGTAAATCAGTATGCACTAGGTGACCCCAATTTTGTTTTTCAAAGCATGATTTAACAATGGGAAGATTATACTCATCAAAAAGACTTTGAGATGCAGGACGCTGAACGATTATAGATTTACTTAGAAGAGATGTATACCGTTCAGATGCCTTGGCATCGATGAATTTTGGTAATGTTGGATTTGAGGAGACTTGGGGATTAGCAGACGATTCTCCACGCACTGGAGTTTTCCCTTTTGTTTTGCGTCCACGATTTGCTGTAGATGAACCTCCGCGGGATTTAACCATTGTGAAGGAAGAGAAGGAAAAGGAGGAAAAATTTGATTTTTGAAAGATTTGGGGGAATTTGATGAAATGAGATGGTAGATGGGGGAAATTAGATATGATAATGGTGAGAAATACTTTGGAGAAGATAATTTTCCAATTAATTTGTGGATAGAGGAAGGAATTTGGAGGAGAGGTTGAGGGAAAAAATTTCGCCGGAGGGTTTTCGGGGGTGAGGTCGGCTGAGTCCGAAAAGGGGGAAGGACGGTTTTAATCAAACAGAGAGAACGTTCGGACAGCCGAACGTTTGGTGTGCGCCCGATGAAGCGTCCGACAGTTGATGAACGGACGGCCGATGGAGGACCCAGTGCGTCCGATGTTCTTTCGGACGAAGGTACGCGTCCGGAAGAATTTTCAGAGAGTTGGTGTAGAAAATGAATATCGTTCGGACGATTAGAGACGTCCGAGTAAAATAGGAGTCAAGAAATAGAGAGCTTCCGAACAGAAAGTTGGTTCGGACGATCGAGTGTGTCCGAACGAAGAAACTATGCCAAATTGATCTGTAAAATCCCCAAACATTTTTTGAGAGATTCAAAGCGATCTAGAGCCAAGGGTTTTGTTAAAATATCAGCCAGTTTGATCTGAAGTAGGCACGAAATCAACACGAATTTCCTTTTTACAAACAAGATCTCTAATAAAATGATGCTTAACATAAATGTGTTTGGTTCTAGAGTGCATAACAGGAACATTTTTGTGAGATTAATTGCACTTGTGTTGTCACACTTTATAGGCACACAATCAAAAATTATTCCAAAATCTTTCAGAGTAAGTTTCATCCAAAGAAGTTGAGCACAACAATTTTCAGCAGCAATGTATTCGGCTTCAGCCGTAGAAATATAAAAATTTGTTTTTTGCTAAACCAAGATACGACAATTTCCCAGAACATGATACATACCACTGGTACTTTTTCTATCAATTTTACACCCAGGAAAGTCGGCGTCAGAATAACTAATTAAATCAAATGTAGAGGATTTTGGATACCACAAACCAAAATTCATTGTATCTTTTAGATATCTAAAAATTCTTTTAACAGACTATCAAGTGCAATTCTTTGGGGCAAGATTGAAATCTAGCACATAAACAGACAGCAAACATGATATCTTAGACTACATCTAGAATTGTTAAGAGAAGTAGGCTTCCGATCATACTTCTATAGTGTTTTTCATCAACACCATTACCTCCTTCGTCTTTATCAAGTCGTGCTAAAGACTGGTTGTAGTGCACATAGGCGTACCAACTTGTTTGCAATCTTCCATTCCAAATTGTGAGTAGCTCCTTTGTATACTTGACTTGTGTAATAAACGTTCCTTCCTTTGTTTGGTGAACTTGTAATCTGAGGAAAAATTGTAACTTGCCCATCATACTCATCTCAAACTCTTTTTGCATTAAATGTGAAAAGTCCTTGCACAAATTTTTATTCGTTGCTCAAAAAATAATATCAACATAAATTTGAACAATTAACAAACTATTTAAATCTGCAACGAAAAAGATTGGTGCAAGGACTTTTCAAATTTTTGCAATTCATTTTACTATCATGAAACCACTTAATCTTTCATACCAAGCTCTTGGAGCTTGTTTGAAATCATATAAAGCTTTGGAAAGTTTGAAAACATAATTTGGAAGATTTTTATTTTCAAAGCCCGGAGGTTGTTCAACGAAAACTTCTTGATCAATAAAACCATTTAAAAATGCACTTTTGACATCTATTTGAAATTAATTTGAAATCATTGAAACATGCAAATGCGAGAAACATGCGAATAGATTCTAATCTAGCCACTGGTGCAAAGGTTTCATCAAAGTCAATACCTTCTTCTTGAGCATAACCTTTTGCAACAAGTTTAGCTTTGTTTCTTATGATTTCACATTTGTCATTTAATTTGTTTCTAAAGACCCATTTAGTTCCAATAACGGGATGAGAAGATGGTCTTTCAACCAAGGTCCATACGTTATTTTTCTCAAATTGACTAAGTTCATCTTGCACAATTACTATTCAAAGGTTTATGAGAACGAGTAGTTACCCCATCGGATAGATCACCTATGATTAAATCTTGAGGGTGACTAGAGACGAATCTCCAAGCTTTCGGAAGATGTTTTGGAGTATCCTCATCCTTTTCATCATCTATTTGATAGTTGTTGACATCATTGCTTGATGTGATCTCTTGATGATTTTCGTGAAAATAACGAGCTTTTCGAGCTCCTTTTGAATACCTACATCTTGATCTTCATCTTCATCTTCACATAAATTCTTTGAGATAACATCATTAGTTTCATCAAATGTAACATGTGTATACTTCTTCAATCAAGAGTGTTCTTCTATTGTAAACTCGGTATGCTTTCTTATCACTAGAATATCCTAGAAAAATTCCTTCATCCGATTTTTGTCAAAATTTCCAAACTTTTCAAAAGTCTCATTTTTGTGAACAAGAAATAATACCCAAGTATATCTAGAATAGTCATCTACAATAACAAAGGCATATTTGCAACCACCAAGACTAGCATATTGAGTGGGTCCAAATAAGTGTAAATGCAACAATTCTAAAGGTTTGAGTAGACACAATTTTTTGGTTTAAAAGAAACTTTGACTTGTTTGCCAAATTGGCATGCATCACAAATTTTATTTTTCAAAAAATTTAGTTTTGGCAAACCTCTAACCAAATCCTTCTTAGCAAGTTTTTCAATCAAATCCATATTGAAATGACAGTCTTCTATGCCAAAGCCAAGATGGATCATCTATGGAAGCGGTAAGACATTTTACATTGCTATTGCTAATTTTATCAAAATGAATCACATAAACATCATTGTGCCTAGTGCCCTTGAATAAAACATGTTTTTTATCAAGGATAAAACATTCATGCTTGGTAAAAAATACATATAAATTTTTGTCACAAAGTTGACTTACACTTAATAAATTATAGTTCAAATTATCAACAAGAAGCACATTCTTAATTAAGGTTTCACCATTTTTACCTACATCACCAATGTCGATTGATTTTGCTTTATTGTTGTCTCCAAATGTGACTTTTTCACTATTTTTGGATATGAGATTTGTGAAGAGAGAAGCATCACCCGTCATGTGCCTTGAACATCCACTATCTATGAACCACTTAGCATTGTTGGTGATGTTAAGTACCTACACAGTAAATCAATTGATAAATTTTGGTATCCATATTTTCTTGGGTCCATTTAAGTTAGTAAAATTGCTATCAATCCATGCAACTTTCATTCTGTTCATAGATCAAGTTTTTCATTTTTCTTGACATAACACATTCTTAACATGTCCATGTTGTTGGCAATATCTACAAATAATTTTATTTTCATATAAAGATGATTTTGATTTTACAAAACATAAGTCATCCCTTTTACACATGATAAAATTTTTGTTGATTAATACATTTCTATTTTTTTTCAAATCAACAACATTTTCTTTCTTTCTAGTCAAGAGAACATTCAAATCATCCATTTTTTTCTTCAAGGAGGCTTGTTCTTCTTCCTTGATCTTTGATCTCTCATTCATTCGATTCTTCAAATCACGATTTTCTTGTGATAGTCTATTATTTTCATTCACAAGTTTAGAATTAGCATTCAATAGAGCATTTGATTTTTTGACTAACTCCTTATTTCTAGCATATGATTCCTTTAAACTATCATGCAATTTCAAAATGAAAGCTTCAAGATCATCTTCATCATTTTCATCATTAGAGTCATAGTTAGAATTTACCTCATCATCTCCAATGGCCATCAAAGGCCATTTGTGCCGACTCCATTTCTTCTTCAACTTCTCCTTCGGAGTTGCAATCATCCCATGTGATTTGAAAGTTATTGAATCTAGGTTTTCTTCCTTCTTTTTCTTAGAAGGGCACTTTTTGCAAAGTGTCCGATTTGACCGAATTCAAAACTTTTTTCGTTTTGCTTCTTCATTTCAAACCTTGTCATTCCTTTGAAATTATTTGAATTTATAGCTCCGCCTCTTCTCATTCTTCGTTTGTTGATGTAATGTTTAAGAAATCCTTTGGTGATGAGTGCAAGATCTCTTTCATCAAGATCTTCATCTTCTAGATTGATGCTAGCTGTTTTATCTTCTTCTTGAGTCTTTAGAGCAATGCTCCTTCTTGGCCTTGCTTCTTCATCATCCACTACTTTGGCCTTCAACTTCAATTCATAAGATGTAAGAGAATTGATTAGCGATTCAATAGGCATTGAATTTAAATTCTTGGCTTCCTCTAGCAATTGTTTTGGCATCCGCATTCTTTGGAGAGAGTATTTAGGATTTTTCTGTTTTTTTCACTCAAAGAATATTCCTTACCCAAGGATTCAAGATCCTTAATGATGTCATTGAACCTACAATATATTTTGTCAATATTTTCATGTGGTTTCATCTTGAAGGACTCATACTTGGTAACAAGTAAGGATTTCTTTTGCTCACGAACATCTTCACTCCCTTCATGTATTTCCTTCAATTTATCCCAGATTTCTTTAGCTGAAATGCATCCTTTCACGCAAGTTGATTCATTTGCATCCAAGGCGTTATATAGCACGTTCATGACTTTTGCATTTAATGTCAAGTTCGCCTTGTCTTGTGGAGTGAGCTCATCCCTCGTCTTTTCTCTTCTTCTATTTGTGTGATCATCAATGATAGTAGCTTCAAACGGACTTTCATTAACAACATACCACAAGTCAATGTCAATAGATTGCAAAAAGATTTTCATCCTATCTCTCCAACTAATAAAATTTGCCCCATTAAACGAATAATAGGGGGCCTAGTAACGGATTGACCCTAAAAAAATAGAGCATTGTTAGTTGCCATAATAGTTCTTTTCTCAAAAGCAATTTAAGCAATAAAATGAGACCAAGCTCTAATACCAATTGTTGGTCCCAAAGCAACCTAAGAGGGGGGTGAATTAGGTTTCTAAAAATGCTTTGAGAAATATTAAGATTTTCCAAATGAAAACTAATATAATCGAATCAGTGAAATAGTGAAGTAAGAAATAGAGAAAATTAATCAGCCAATACTTCCAAGCTAACAAGCTTGAAGTATCAAACCACTAAAATGCTTCACACACTTGGTGAGCCAATAATCTTTACAAAGTAGGGATATTCTTGCTCACACTAAAATTCTTTAGTTGAGCTATTTCACTGATTCGATTATATTAGTTTTCATTTGGAATTGGCTCACCAAGTGTGTCAAAGCATTTTAGTGGTTTGATACTTCACACTAATGTTAATTTGAGTACAATTTAGCCAATTTCTCTCATATTGCTCTTCATCTAAGGCTTTTATTCAATGTATTAGATGATTTTTAAGAATATCAAAGCAGTTATCAATAAGAGCAATAAATTGTACAACTGGCAACTGCATTTCCTAACGGCTAAATAATAAACGTCCGAAACCAATTGCGTTGGGGTTTGAACGTTCGAGATAGATGGGATGCGTCCACACATCGTTCGATCTTCATGCAGTTGGTGAAGAGCTTCGTTCGGACGTCCGTGCATGCGTCCGTTCCTTCGTTCGACAGAGGTTTCGGACGGTCATGTTCGTCCGTTTGGAGAAGCAGTAGGATTCTTCCTTCTGCCTGGTCGTTCGGACGGTGGAATGCGTCCGAGAAGCTTGACACAGTTCGGACGGTACAGTGCGTCCGAAAACCTTGTCTCTAGCAAAGCAAATAACAGAATTGCAAAAACTTGTTTATAGAGTTAAGTGTTTATGTCATCATCAAAATAAGGTTTGGAAAACATCAGCTTCCACTTCTTGATGAGCAAAATACATTTTGCCACCTCGTTCGGACATCCATGACTTTGTTCATTTTTAACAAAGTTCAGATTTGACAGTCTTTCTTTCCCCTTTAACACGAGGGGGATTAATAAAGATATGGATACTTGTATGAAATATTGATCTCATAGGTTTATAAGGCACAAGGTGCACTGAGGCACCAGGATTTCTTGCTACTTGTTTGCCAGTAAGAATTGTGAGGTAACAATAACGAAAAGTTTTGCTAGCCGTTAAGGGCTTGCCTTGGAAAGACAGTCCTTGTACCTCAAGGGAAATGGAAAATTTTGAAGCACATGCAATAGGATTTGAGCATGTGTTAAGCTCTAAAGGAAGTCTTTATGTGTCCTTTAAGGCATTTCACATAAAAGGTAATGTTCTTTCAATAGCTATACCAAGATAACTAATAATAATAATAGTTAAATACCAAGACAAACTTGATTATTTTTTGGAGTTTCCCAGATTTGCTCATAATGGGAGAGGGAGAGGGAGAGGGAGAGGGAGAGGGAGAGATTTAGTTAGTTGCTCTAGATTATTAATCATGCATGCTAATGAAATGCTAGACAAATTACTTTGTTTAATATTCTATGATACAGTTGTTTTTATCCATATCTTAGAGTTCAGTCCTTTTATATTATGGAAAAATTGTAGGCTCACAGCCGATGCCTTGGGAGTTTTGCCTTGCCTTACAGGAGATCAAATGCCTCACCTGATCCCTCCACATTCAAATACGTTTTACTCTCCCCTGTTATGTGCATGTTTATGTGTTACATCACAATTAAGTTACTACATAGAAGTTTGATTGTAGTTCATCTACCAATTTGACTTAATTTTGTGTCGACAGGATCAAAGAGTTGCAGATTTTAAAATTCCCAGAAGTGATATAAGAGCACTACACAAAAAGGGATGCTATCTTTTCATATGTAGTTAACATCCTAGTGTTCTAGTCATATGACCCATTATTCAGGAAGGCAATTGAACAAATTTAACAGCCTTCATAAAACTAATACTTGAAAGGGGCAGGATTTTCCAAATTTTGTAGATCACAAACAAGAAAATAAATGAGGCAAGCATGAGGGTTACTGTAGTAGCTTATTTGTTCAGATACTTGCATGACTTGAGATTATTGAACCTAGTTATCATTGAGTTCATTTACTAGTATAGTAGTATTGGCTTTTGAAACTTGGTCTTGCTTGATTTGGAGATGCACGGATGAGTTTCTAATGTAATGTATTCCTAGCAAAATTCAAAAATTCTATTGCAAAAGAAGTCTAATATCGTACCATAAAGATGGACAGGCATAAATCAAAAAAGCTTTTGCTTTTACTTGGTCTAAAGATGGACAGGCATTGAAAAGAATGCACCGTCCTACAGACACACACAAACATACAGTTATTTGCAAATGAAGCTAGTTGCTGTATTTTTTAATTTTTCCAATTATCAAGCTTGTTTTGATCCATTCTCTCTAACCTCTTGATTCGGTTTTAGATACAGCATGCCTTCTTCACATAATGATTATCGATGATGTGTTTTTTTTAAAAAAATATTTATTTTAATATATTCATTCCTACTATTGTTGGATTCTTTGCCAAAGATTGGAGACCTTAACATTGTTATGTCTTTTTGATATCTAACTTCTGATGTTTATACTGTTTAACAATGATTATTAACTGTATAACAAAGGCAAATTTAATTTTTCCGACATGAGAAGAATATTTGTGGTTTTTTTTTTTTTTTTAGTATCTTTTAAAAATCTTTTTAAGCAGTCAGATTGTTGAATAAATCATTTTTTGAAAGTAATTAGTGTTAGAACTGCTTTGCTCATGTTATTCGCTAGTTGGTGGATTAATAAATAATAAAACTGCAAAGGATATTGGTGTTTTACAGAATTTTAGATCCTCTGCGACATGCTTTTGGAAAAGTTTGTGGTATCTATCTCGGTTCGAGCTTGCCTTCTCTTCCGTGTAATTCATGACCTACACCTTATCCAGTAGTTATCCTGCTAACATTTTCTGAAAAGATGGGTCTGCCTTTCTGTTATTAAACATTCTCTGAGAAATGTTGTTGCTGTCTGTCATAAGTTGATTTATGTGTTTTTTGTTGGTCTGTCTTATTTAGTTGACACTTGACACTAGGGCACTGGATTGAGTTCTTTTGCCTTAATATTTCGGCTGGCAGTTTCATGTATTTGACTTTATGGAGTTGGGGAATTGCCTAACCGAAAATGAGTGTTTCTGCACGTATAATGACCATAATCTGCCTGAAAGATATTGGTCGTCTGGTGTGTGTTGTAATCATCCTTATGATTGAATGATAGTTATGAAACCTTGTTAGCTGCAGGCTGGAGTGGCTGGCAGTCTTACTGAATCATCTCAAGTGTCGAGGGATATTGATTTATCTCCTGGTCAACCTTTACAATCCAGTCAACCTTCTGGAAGTCTAGGTGTCATTGGTCGAAGAAGCGTCGCAGACCTGGGTGCAATTGGTGATAACCTCAGCATTTCTCCTGCAACCTCTGGAGGTAATGCATGACCAGTTGTACAATTTACAGATGCTTGATACTGCTTTTTATAAACTTCCACAACCCAAAGATTCTGAGCGTGCAAAGAGCTATACTCCAGTATGGAACAATTCTATTTGGCATCTTAGTTCTCTTCCATATATTTATTGTTTGTCTGATTATTTCCATTGGCATTTCACAGAGACGCCCTGTGCTGACGCCTCCAAGCTACCCTCAGGTACAGGCACCAATTGTGAACAATCCTGCCTTCTGGGAACGTCTTGGAGCTGATAACTATGGCACTGATACCCTGTTCTTTGCGTTTTACTACCAACAGGTGCTCTTAGATGTAATGCTTTAGTGCTCTGTGCTTTTGGCTTTTCCATGGCTTCTAACAAGATGAAGTTATAATCTTCATTGGCAGAATACTTATCAGCAGTATCTGGCTGCTAAGGAATTGAAGAAGCAATCATAAGATACCATAGGAAATACAATACATGGTTTCAGAGACACAAGGAGCCATATGTAGAAATTGCCACAGATGATTATGAGCAAGGGACTTATGTTTACTTTGACTTCCATATTGCCAATGATGAGCAGCATGGATGGTATGTCTATTCAACTCTTCATTTTCTATCGAAATTTTTTGTGCTAATTTGCTTCTACTCTTAAATCGGGTGTTTAATTTTTTATTATTTGGGATAACACTATATATGATTTAAAAGTTTTGGAACTCTTAGACGTAGCATATAGATTGCATTCTGATTTTCTCTATTTACTGTAGGCATTGTTTAATCACAAAGTTTTATAATTTGCTTGCCCTGTTAAACATTTAACAAATTAGTCAATGCATTGTGTAGAAGAAATATTCCCCCTCACACCTGCATGGCCCTTTTATTTTTTCTTTTCTTTTTTCAGTCATTTATTTGCACCATTGAATATTCTAAAATATCTTTTGTATCCTGGATGTTAAGATTAAGTGAATAATTTAATGGGTAAATTGCAAGGAATCCCCTTGTGGTTTGGCTAATGGCTTCAGGTTTCCCCTATGGTTTACAAGCCCACAATTTGTCCCCCTTGTGATTTGGGATTTTTTGTAAAATGGATGGAAAGTTAAAAACTTAATAGATTTGTGCAAAAAAGTCAAAAATACCCCTAAGCCTAGTACCTCTCCATTGCCCAAAAACACCCTCCTACGGAAAGGTGGTGTTGTATTTTATGTTAAAATACATAACTAATCTTGATTAAAGGCTTAAAACGATAAATTAACCCTTTAAATAAAAAAATATTAGCCTCGTAACAGTTACTTAATAGAATATTTAATAGTTTAACTGTTATCCAAAATCACAAGGGGGGGTGGATTGTAGATTTGCAAACCATACGGTAATCTGAACATTAGCAAACCACAAGGGGTTTCTTATAATTTACCCTAATTTAATCCATGGAGATAAAACTTTTTTTGCATGTGGTCATCTTTTGTTTAGTACACATAAAATTATCAGTCAGAATTTGTTCCAAGGTACAGACATACAGCAACATATTGCCTCAGAAAAAAAGTGCCAGAGTTGGTAATGTTGGAGTACCAAAACTTTATGGAAAATGAATGTTATTGGATCTTATAGCTCTATCTGTCTGCCGATCTTCAGAACAAATTTTATATGGCGTTTGTAGTTTCTTGATTATTTTGGTCTCAGCAAAATACTTTTGTTGTTCAGGTGCCAGAGAATCAAGACAGAGTTCACATTTGAGTACAATTATCTTGAGGATGAGCTTATGGTATAGAACATTTATCATTAACCCCTGCTTTCTATGATACTGAACACCTTAGTGTAGAGCTATCTAGGTTATGCTTTTAAAAGCAAAAGCTTAACCAGATTAAGTGCTGCTTTTAAATAGATAAGGATGACCAATGGCTACATTCTGCTTGATAAAGTATTACTATGACCCCTGTACAAACCTGCTGACTGCTGTCTGATATGACTAAATTTAACGTGTTTAAGTGCCATCTCTGTTACAACCATGGATTTGTTGATGGAGCTCTTCCAGAAATTTAGTGGAAGCTCATTATGCAAGAGTTTCTCCAATGGAGGTTATTCTTTATGTTGACTTGTGCAAATACCATGAATTTATCAGCATCAATGACTACGGATTAGTTTGCGAGTTTAGGGTGGAAAAGAAAAGAAGAGAGAGTTTAAGTAGGAAAGAAAAGAAGAGAAGAAAAGGGATTGTAATACCCTTCCAGGCTGTTTGGGAGTTTGGGAAGGAAAAGGAATGAATTTATAAGTTTATAAATAATTAAATATCTTGTTATGTATTTAGTAGGTAAAATTGAACAATACAAATGTTTTTATTCCATACAACTTTGAATATCACTTTTTTAAAACATTTGGAGAGAGAACTTTTTTAGTATTTTTTATCTCAATTTTCCCTTAAATCTCTTATTTTCTTAGACACATAAAACTGCAGACACTTTCCTTTCCTTTCCCTTCCCTTCTTCAATTTCCAAATCCCAGATCCAAACTAAGCCTAAGGATGCGTTTGGATGAGTGGATTTGATTTGTAGGAAAAAACTAATAAAAAAACAAACCAAGTGTTAATTCACTAGGTAGGAATTTGATTTGTAGGAAAGATTTTAAAAAAAAGATTTGAATGTGTGAATTTAAAATGGCTTGAAATTTAGGTAAATTTAAAATCTATTAATTTTAATCATTAAAATCGATAGTGGATTTCAAATAGCCAACTAAATCTCTTCACTACATGATATTTGTTCAGTCCAAGTAATGCGCCATAGAAATCTGATATTTGTTATGTCCAAATAATACGCAAGATTTATATTGGAGGCTGGGACCATAGGGTTATGAATGACAGCGGAACATTGCCAACTCAGTTCGGCTATCTATTGTGTACATAGATGGTAGGCCATTTCAGGCATCCTTGTCAAACAAATTAACCTGGACGGACGCTACCAGGTTGAGTAAAATCCGTTTTCTAAAGGTTTGTAAATTTGGGTAATGACCATGTTTTCTTTTCTTTGCCAACATAATTGAATAATTGTCCGCATTAAGTTTACCTATCTTTGTTTATTTGAAAGAGGAAATCTATTGATGTTGATTAATTCTGGACATGGCTGGTGTAGTTGTGTTTTCCTTTTTTCTTGTTTTAGTTTAAAAGTACATAGTTTCATGACCTTAAAAGTTCAAATAGATGGACTAGTGCATCTATGGTGCTCGACCAAATGGTGTGCTCATAGATGGGTGCCCCTCCATTTTAGGTTGTTCCTATGATACCAGACTAGCATGGATTTCTAGTTTAAATAAAGGTTAATAACACTTTGCTCCCTTGAATTAGGTGAATAATTAGATTTTGTCTCCACTGACAATTTTAATACCATAAAAAATCTAGTAAATTGACTAAAATGCCTTTAACAAAAAAAATTTATTTTTCATGTATTTTAATTTTGATGTTTGATATTTAAAAAAGAATTAGGAAAAATAAATTATAATAAGTAATGATTTTTTTTGCTTTTAAGGAGCGAATGTCGAATAAAATGTTGATTAAAATTGTATCAGTAAACTTATAATGGTAGTACAGCTGTCTCTTATACACATCTAGATGTGTATAAGAGACACAATTTTGCTCAAATAACCTTTCGATTATAAAGGAATGAGTTGTGTTTTGATATTATCAAACTGCTATCAAAAATTAAATACATGCAAATTTAAAAATATAGTAATAAGGGTATTTTAATCATTTAATAAATTTTCTTGATGGTGTTAAAGTTATTAATGGATAAGTAGTGTTAATGGAGGTAAAGTGTTTTTCTAATTTAAGCGAGTAAAGTATAATTGCCCACGTAGTTTGGATGGAGACAAATTGTTATTAACTCTTTCATTGTGTTTGGATGGAAGAATTTGGACTGATTTGATCCTTGAAATCCTAATATATAATAAAGTATTCAAACAAGATAATTGATTTGGTTGTAAATTTGAAATCCATTATAAATGGGAGTATGATTTTAATGGTTAAACGAGTGGTTTTGAATTTTATTTAAATTTTATATCATTTTAAATTCACCCAATTCAAATTCATGCATTTCAAATCCTTCCTTCAAATCAAATCCATTCAAGCAAACACAATGTTAAAAAACTTGTAGAAACTAAATGGTTTGATTAAATTATTAAAGAGGTATTTAGCCTCTTATGTTCCTTTTTTTTTTTTTTTTTTTTCTGTTTTTTTATGCATTATGTTCTCGTATTATATACTTCTTGTACATGGAAACCACACCACGTGATAATGACCACAAGCATATGCTTTGGCTCGTCAAGATTGTACTTTCTCCGTTTTATTTTATTTAGTATACTAAATTTATATTTTTACTAAGAAAAATTATATTCGACCCACTAGTAAGATACTTTTTATATAATTGTAATTTACCTTTAATTATATATAAAATTTGTTAGTTAATTTTGAAATTTTAAATTTTAAAATATACACATGAGAGTAATTAATATTAAAATATGAATTTAATGCTCTATTTATGAAATTTGCATGTATAAAGTAGATAAAATAAGCTTTAAAAATTTGCCACTTTAAATAGTGACAAATAATTTAAAATAAATTAAAATAAATCTTTTGATATATAAAATAGTATGGAATGAGTAACATTTGGAGGAGTTCATATGTCGTTAGCGATTATTTGGTCAAGAAATTTTGGTTTCTCCAGTGTTCTTGCAAGAAAAATAAAATAATTTTTTTATTCGTTAATTGAATAATTAATTTTTTTTGGGTTTTAGTCTTTTTATTTATGTGATTGAACAAAATTCACTAATTAAATAAAAAATTAAATACAAAACTAATAAACTAAAATCGAAAGGTAATAAAACTGAAACTAGAAACTAGAAAACTATCTCAATGTGTGTATGAATATAGATATTTGAAATTAGTTTAAAAATTAAAACTAATAAATAAAGTTTTGGTTATTCGGCAAGTTATGCTGTTCTTATACACATAATAGATCAATATAAAAACCATAAAATTAATTATACACAAATTATGTCCTCTTTTAATTGAACATCTTTTTGTCGGAACAATAAAAATTAAACTAATTTAATTTGATTTGTTTGTTCAGTCAAATCAAATTCTGAAACCTGACATCTTTCTAAATAAGTCACTATTTAGTACTTTCTCTATTCCCTTTAAAATGTCATTTTTTTTTTTTAAATTTGTTTCATTTTAAGTGTCACATTTAGAAATCTAATGAAATATTAATTTTTTATTACTAATTTTCCCTTTTCTCTTTCTAGCATCATTAATTACTGAAGATGAAGGAATATGAAATTGGGAGAGAGAAATAGTGTTAAAGATAATTAATAGTAGAACTCTTTTAATTTATTATTAGTAAAAAAAATAATTTAGTTATGCAAGATCATTTTTGTCTAAAATTTAGGCTATGTAATAATAATATTAATTTTTGTATCACAGGTTTAAACGACACTTAAAAGAAATAGAGAGACTATTTATTAATAATATGTGACATTTTAATAAATTTATATTCTAACAAAAATGATTCTTGCGACTTTAAGAAGAGCAATGCACCATTGCTGCCGAGAGCAATAAATGAGAGGTTAGAGTATTCCAAAACATTAAACAAGGACCGAGTTGTGCGGCAGCGCTTGGATCTAGTTCACGCGTATAAGTAGGCCGATAAACGGGTCAAATTCGGATCGGATCTAGTATTTTTAGATTCGGATTCGATTAATATAACTGGATTCGGATTCGATTAATATAATTGGATTCAGATTCGGATTTCAAAGATGGGTCTACGTAGTAGATTCATATCCAGATCCGTCGGGTTTTGTTGGATTCGATTCGAATCTTAATATATTTTTTATAATTTTTAAAATTATATTTAAAACTATCCCAACTTATCGAATTTTTTTTTTTTTTAATTATAAAAAGTATTGAGTTCATAATTAATATTTATGCATGTATTTTACATTAAATATAAATTACATGGGCAATTTACACAACATATATGCATATATATACATATAAAATAATACTAATATACAATAATTTTATTATATATTAAATATTTTAATCGGATCCGGGTCTTAATCGGGTCGAAACACAAAAATCCAGATCTGACTCGTTTATTATAATAGCTAAACAGATTCGGATCGGATCCAAATAATCAGAATTTACTATAGTAGATCCGAATCGGATCGGATCGAATTCGGGTCTAGACTCGACCCATTGACTGGCCTACGTACAAGTGAAAGATCTCGTGAAAGTAGTAACATATGGAAAAAATTTTGTTAGCTTGTGGGAAACTCCTTTGTGGTTTGAATAGTATTTACGTTATTTTTTTATAATTTTTAAATGTATAATTCTTTTATTGGTAATTTGGATTAAAGTAAAATTGTCATATATTTTATTACGTACTAGATGTGATTATAAGAATACACGAATTACCGCATGAAAAACCTGTTATCAAACATCTAGATGTAAATACTATTACAATACACAACTCATTCCTTTCGGTCGAAAGGTTTTTCAAGCGGTAGAGGGGTATTAGTTTGGGGCTACTTTGGACTTTTTATACAAATCTATTAATTTTTTAACTTTTCCTTCATTTTACTAACAAAAAAAATCCAAATAACAAGATGTGGATTATAGGTTTGAAAACTATTTCTCTTATAGTTTTCGAACTTATAATTCGCCTACTTGTGATTTGGGTTAAAGTGAAACTGTTAAATATTTTGTTAAGTGAGTTAAAAAAAATTTTATTTAAAGGTTTATTTTTGTCATTTAAAACCTATAATCAAGATTAGTTATATATTTTAATACAAAACACAACTATATCCTTCCGATTGAAAGGTTTTTCAAGCGACAGAAGCTTATTAGGCTTAGGGTTATTTTGAACTTTTTTTTTACAAATCTATTAGATTTTGAACTTTCAATTAGACTTAAAGTATGGATAAAATACAAAAACATTCTTATCAATTAATAAGAATGTTTATATGAATTTCCATAATCCAATTTTCAGAAAAGATGAAGGTCTTATACACAACTACTTATAAAAAGATACAAGATGATTTTTTAAATATAAAAAAAGTGCATCACTTATAAAAAAAAAAAAGGTATAGAGTTGCTTTTGAAAATAATTTTTAATTTTTCTAAACAAGAAAACAAACAACAAAATTTAATTTTGGCCAACAATTATTTTTAAATAAAATTTTTATTTCAAAAAATTATAAACAACTTTCAATAAAAAGTTACATAAAAAAAGAAGTAGAATCAAAAAGTACTTGAGGAATGGGTAATACTAGTTGGCTGGCTTTAACTAAGGACCCAAAGGAGAGATCCTCATACATGACGGGCAAAAATGGCCGAATGGTTTTTTGTAGGGGTATTTATAGACCGGGTACCTAGTCCATGAGTTAAAAAAATACCGACCCTCATTGACCGGGTTAAGAAAATTCTGACTCTCTACTCAATCCGGGTACCCATGAAAATTATCGGGTTGACCGGGTACCCGACCCTCATTAGTAACAAAACATAAAAATTTAATAATGATAGTTAGGCAAGTTAATTTCACAATTAAGTTAACAATAATTAAGTCTCAGTCACAAAATACATCTCAATAGTAACAAACTAACAAGTAACAACAAACCAATAGCAATAACAATTAATTTACAAAATACATTTCAATATACGCGAATGTTATATATTGTCTCGGCAGCAATGGTGCATTGCTGTTGATAAAAACATAGAATCATTTTTGTTAGAATATCTACTATATTAAATTTGAAAAGAAGATCTAAAGGTATAAGAATAATCCTAATAAATATAACTTCTAATGAAACCTTATTAATCAAATTTATAAAATTACTCCTGAAATATATTGGGTTGGGTACCCGGCGGGTCACAAAAATATGACCACTACCTAACCCTCAACCTCAGTGACCTGACCCTCTACCCGAATCGCTTTCAAAATGTAGTTCAGGTACCCTCTTTTTCTAGTTCGAAATGAATCAATTTAACTAATTTTTTGAATCAGCGGATCAAAATGAACACCCCTAATTTTTTGTTCTCCATGCAAAATCGGGCTTGGCATCGCCCCTTTTTGTGGTTGGTGGAAGAATAAAGCAAATAGAAAGGTATAAGAAGGCATTAGCACTTTGTCTACTCTAATACTTCTAGACCGACAAAGTTATGATAAATTTTGCACTGTTGACCTGTTAATGATGTTGAAGAGTATTTCATTCTCAAAAAGAACGTAGGCCCACTTAAGGCATAGTTACACCCCACACCAGAGTTATTAAACGGGTAAATTATCCAAAATCCCCCTGTAGTATATTGAATTTATACATTACTCCTTTGTGGTTAGAAATATGTATTTTACCTCCTGTGCTTTCGATTAAAATACAACAGATAAATTTCCTGTTAAAGATGATAGACAAAACTAAAGAGACGGTCATATGACAAAAATGACCTTCAATACCCACCAACCATCTTCCATCTCCCTGAAAACAAACCAGGATGACCTGTCTCTTATACACATCTAGAGTGTATAAGAGACAGATTATAAAATCTTACTTGATACTGCATTTAAAAATTATATATATGTTGCTGTCTCTTATACAAACCTAGAGCAGTTAAGAATCAGCTAGAAAATCATTTGAATGTTGATTTTTCTGGGCATGGCTCCATCGCTCACCATCTAACTTCCATCCCCACCTTCTCTCCTCCACCACTAAACTCAATCCTACCACCGCCAACCATCTCTACCACAAAACCTCACCATACTCAAACGCCCATCAATTTATCTACAGCATTTTCTCGTAATTCCACCTTAAAATCGATGGCCCAATTTCGAGCTTACCACCAGTCTCGTTGGTAGCAATTTTCGGCAAAAACTTACCCTTTCCAGTGCGATTTAACCAAAATCAAAGCCAATCCCACCCCTTCTGGTGCATTTCAACATTTCCCAATAACCTCCAATTAGTCAATTTTTTCTTCAAAATCTAGTTCCAATTTTACAATCAAATTTAACAAATCAATAACCTTAAGGTATTTCCCCAAAAAGGCGGAGGACAATTGGCAAGATCTTAGATCCATGACCTGAAGGTATTCCACTGATAGTGGGTTTTGGTGTGGAAAGTGAAAAGTAAATAAAAGATAGAGGAGATAACAACGATGGTTGTAGGATTTGGAGAGAGGATGGGAGCAGCTTATCTGGAAAAGGGATTAAGGGAGGAGCGGTCGGAGAAGAGATGAGGCGGTAATGATAGTTGTGCAGGCGAAGGCAGAAATGGAGGAAGCAATGGTAGAGCTTTTGTGGGAAGAAAAACTATGAACAACGAATAGGAACTTTGAGTTAAACCCAAATATCAAATGGCTGTTATGCCCTTTAAAATGTTTCACTGTTAATATACACACACTTTAATTCAAAGCATGGGTTGGAAAAATGCATGCTTTCAAATCACAAGGGGGGTAATGTGTATGTTTGATATACCACAAGGGGGTTTTGTGTAATTTACCCTTATTAAACTTGGTTTGATTTGGCTATTAAATCGGTGAATCAATTTTCAGACCGGATTGTGTTGTTCCAACGACTAGACAAGGAGTGCACTTGATTTTATACAATTCGCTGGTTCAATCAGTAAATTCGAAAAATATCTAATGGATTTGTTCTTTGAGGAAAAAGCCAATTATAATTGTAATAAGTTTTAAACAAGAGCCTCTTAAATGGAGATAAAGGGCTTTACCACCTAATCATATAAGGTTGTTTGTTATATGCCTCTTATTTATTTATTTACTCTCCAAATTTCATACTATGCATTAACTCATTTAACTCTTCATGTGAAAATACTGTAAAACATTTATTAGTAACATATAAATTGTTAATTTATTCATCCATAAAACATCTTTTTACAAATAAAATTTAAACGTTTTAGGAGAGTAACATAAATCTAAGAGAATACTTCTTGGACATGGAAAAGCTTGACTATTATCGTATTGTTTTTCACAAAACAATCATTCAAACTTATTTTACATTTCAAAAGTGTCAAGAAATTAAAAGAAATATTAAAATATATTACTATAATAAACAACCATCTAACTTGAGCTAATAAAATAAGATATTATTCATTTGATTGTACAAATTCATGTATCTATCTAAAACGTGGTAAATTACCATTGTACCACTAAGTAACCATCATAAGAAATATTTAAAAAGTTAATTTCTTGTGCATTTGTATATATAATTATATATCTTATAGACAATATTTTTTTCAATTATTTACATACAATAATTTAAAGTTAACTATTTTATTCTATTTTATTAAATTTCTTAGAGAAATGAATTATTTGAAATTCATTTGTGCTTAAAACGTTTTAATAGAATATGTTTTTATCAATATTTTAACCATATATCTTATATTTAATAATTTAAAGGTATTATATATTAATAAAAAATATATTTAAGTGACATACCAGTTGAATTAGTAACCCATTGATTAAATCAATAACTCATTAATCCACCTCTTTCACTAGGTTTAATAATTATGGCCCACACAAATCTCTGCAACAAAATGTATATATAGATATATTATTTATAGGTATTATGTTATCCATTTTCCTTAAAACAGTAATTGAATTAAATAGGAAAAAAATGTTTCATACATAATTGTTTTCTATATATATATATATATATATATATATATATAGACACACACACATATATGATTAGTAATGAATCTCCACCTACTCTTTTTACTCTAACCCATAACTTTGGTTATAGAGAAAGTATAGTCTTATTATTTGAGGTATACATCGTTATCCCATACATAATTGATTTATAATATATTCCCTTAAGGTTTGTTATAATTACATTTACATCCTCATTTTGTTTTCAGGTATGATCTAACCCCTTTGGTTCTCTAATGTTAGTTCTACCTTTTTGCTACTCTATTTTGGTTATCAAGAAATCTATTTTTTTTTTAAGTATCCATATATGTAATCCTAAAATCATAATTAAAAGAAAGTTACTTCATGTGCTTGGTGGGGCAAAATTAACCCCGTGCTGTTAGTGAGGTTAGAGATGCCATAACTTAGGCTTGAGCTATCAAGAATCAAATATATTCCTTTTCAATGTTGGGACTTCTATGGGATTCTAAAAATATGTGGAAAAGTATTTCTAATTTTTTTTTTCAAACAATCAACTTCATATTATATATATATAACCTTTGGCAAAAGATTTATGAAAAAGGGCAACTGCCCAATGTCATCTTGTGCTAACTTTTCTAGCCACAAGGAAAAAGAATCTTTTCACATAAAATCATCAACTAAACTAATGGCAAATTTTGCCATGCTATGACTTAAATTAGATCCCTCCCTTTTATTGAAAGAGAAACATCAAAAATTAAACATCTGCCTAAGTTTCCTTATATCCTTAAGATATTGGAGCAATCTTGGAGTCCTAACAATAGCCCCCACTTATCTTGTCTACTATAACTTTACATTCAGATTGTATTTCAAAGTAAGATATTTTAGTGTTGTTGTTAAGACACCAAGATTGCTCCAATTTTTAAGCCTTTTAAAGGATCATGGCTGTCTCTAATTTTTACTAGATTTTAAAGCCCAAACCTTGAATAATTTGCCAATACTATTCCTTGCTTCAATTCCTATTCTAGTCTTCTATGCTAGTCTGTTTATTGCAGTATCAATGTTAATCTTAATTATCCTAGTCATCAGGTGGTCTCCAATGACTCCTACTCCCCTGTTGCATTGTTTCACTGTTGTTGTTACTATTTTCCTGCTGATTAACCTTCTCATATTCTCTCCATTCTGATATAGCCTTCTCCACCCTGTACAAGTCTTCTTTTCTCTTCCTTCTGATCTGCCACTCATTTCTATTTTTCCAGATATGCACAAGATATTTGCTGTAAGAGCTATATGCTTTGAGCTCTCACATCTGCTAGTAGCTTTCTTTAGTTCATTCCACCACTTCCAAAAATTCTCTCTCACGTGGTAAATTCCATCCCACTGAATTGGACTAAGTTGCCAGATTCTTTGAGCATTTGTACACGTCAAGAGGCAATGTTCTATAGTCTCCATGCTATCTCCACAGTTTTGACAAATTGGATCACCTTTGTTCGTTCTTCTAAAAATCACCTTATTAGTTGGTAGGATCTAGTGGAGACGTCTCCACATAAACTGTTTCACCTTGTTCTTCATATTAAGGCCCCATATGTGGAAATTTCCAAGCCTCAGTGTTCTTTGTACAATAACTTGTGTTTCCATAGCTCTTGTTTTCCTTTCTCCTCCTCTGAACTTCTTCCTTTGCCATCACATAACCTATTTTAATACAGTAAACATCATCCACTGTACAATTCCAAATCCATCTGTCCTTTTGCCTAGTATAGCTTGTTGGTATGCTCAGAATTGCTTGAGCATCCACCTCATTGAACCATCTTTGAATTTTGCCCCTGAGATCGAGTCACAAACATAAGTCAAGTTACATTGGGGTTGCCTCTTAGTTGAAAGTTTCCCATCCCCTTTGATTCTTAACCACCTATCTTCCTAGATCTTTACCCTTTTGCCATCCCCTATCCTTTTTCTTAACCCAAGTTCAAGGAGCTTTAGAGAACTAGTCAAGCTTTTCCAAATCCAAGAAGTCCCTTGGTTTGCATTAGCCCAAAAGACCCCCTTCACTATAATACCTAGCTTTGAATATTTAGTAACCAAGAGATTGGGATTAACCAGAAGTCTCTAGCATTGTTTAGCTAAAAGGCAAGGTTAAAGCACTCCAAATCCCTGAACCCCAACCCCCTTCCCCTTAACATCAGTAATTTTCTCCCAAATCATCCGATGAGTTCTTTTTCCTTCTTCCCCATTATTCCACCAAAATTCTACCATTATTCTGCAAATATGTTTACACAGCCTTTTTGATAGCCTAAAAACAGACATGCTATAGGCTAGAAAAGACATGGCAGCAGATTTTAAGAATACCTCTTTCCCAGTATTACTTAGGCAGTTAGTGGTACACCTATAATTCTCTATTTTACTTTATCTCTAATAAAGCCAAATACCTGATTCTTTGATTTACCAAAACTGTTGGCAACCCCAAATATTTATATTGCCTCACCACACACACATTACCCAGATCCTTCTGTACTTTCTGTCTCACTTTAGTTTCAACATTGGGTGTAAAGAAGATAATAGATTTCTGTGGATTAACCTCTACCCAAAAGCTTTCTCATATCCTAACTTTCCTTTGAATATCTTCAATGGCTGTAGCTTCACTTCTCACCACTTTATGAATATCAAAGTATCATCCGTAAAAAAGAGGTGAGAAACCACATGCCCTATTCTACTAATTTTAAAGCCTGCCAGGGACTTATTAGATCATACCTGAAGACAAAATCTAGGATGTAGATCTTGTCTTTAGCACAAATAACAAAAAGGTAGGGCGATGAAGGATCCCCTACCTTAAACCTCTAGATGGTTTAATATAACCAATTTTTTGCACATTGTAATTGAAGGAATAAGAAACAATGGTTATATATATTTAAGAATCCATTTTATCCAGAAAGGATAAAAAGACATCCTAGACATGATATGGGAAATATATTTCCACTCAATCTTGTTATAGGCAATCTCTTGTCTAGTTTGAGAGCCATAAACCCATTTGAGATGGTGCAAGTCATATTGCTTTTTAATGCAATATTTGAGAACACCTTTCACTTATTAACAATAACTTTAGAAATAACTTTGTACAACACATTGGAAAGGTTGATTGGCCTAAAATGAGACATATCGTAGGGTTTTCAATTTTAGGATTGAGAGTGATGAGTGTTTCATTAAGGGTCCTGTAAGCATGACACCAAAATGGAATAAGATCTTGACATCATCTACTACATATAAATGAATGATATGCCAGAATTTTTTATAGAAGAGAGGTGACATACCATAAGGTCCAGGAGATTCATTCAGATGCATTGAAAACAATGCTTCTTTGATCTTATTTTCCTCTATTGGTCTTATGAGATGCTCATTCATTTGGTTTGTGATTGTCTTTGGAATTCTTGAAAGAACATCCTTAAAACTCCTAGGTCCAGAGGTGTTAAAAAGATGAGTATAATACTAAAAAATTTGCTCTTGAATTTCTTCATCATCTGCACACCACTCTCTGGTAGACCTCTGCTTCCAAGATTGCTCCAATTCATCTAGATGTGTATAAGAGACTCTCTGGATTTCTTACTACCCTCTCTCTTATACTCTTTCTCCTTTCTTTTCTAATTAACTCATTTTCTAAATTTCCTTCCTCTTTATCAATTAAGCTGATCTATCTCTTTCCACAATTTATCCCCAACCTCTCCTCATTATTGATATCCTTGATGGGGATTCTCACAGGTAGCACTCTCATTTTTCTTTTTTTGGCCACATTCTTCTTCAGTTCATACTCATTCCCTTGAACCATAGCCATTTCAATGTCCATACCTGATTGTTCTCCACTATTCCTACATCAGCTTCACTAAACTTTTCCTTGATCCCTTCTCTGTTGTTGCTATCAATACTTATCCCCTGTTGTTTCATCTCAAAGAGACCATACTTCTCAATTACCTGTTCTCCCCTGTCATGAACAAGCTACATATTAGTCATATATTGTGGGCATTGAACAAAATCCTCCATAGCTCCTTTAGATTTTTCTCTATGATCTCCCAGATTAGTGCAAGAGCTATACTCTCTAGGTATGCTGTCCACTCTTTCATTCTTAGTCACTTCAATTAAATCCTCACTAGATTGGCTCACTATTCCTTGGTTCTTCCTTTCTCTTGGCTTTCAAACTTTGTGTGTCTTGACTTTCTACTGGCATTCGTAAGGCATGCTCCTGCGTTGTCTTTACTAATGTCATCGAATCACTCCTCCCAGTTTCTCTTTTTCCCCCTATGCCTGTCCCTCTATTAGCATCAGCTCTTAGCAAGCCCCAAACGGATTCTCCTTTTTTTGCTTTAATCCTCAAGATATTGTCACACAGTTGTTCTCTATGGTCAATAATTCCACAATTTTAGCAGAAGCCAAGGCATTTTTCATATTTAAACCCAACACATCTTGTCTGCCCATTCAGGTGAAGAGTAGTTCCCCTGAAAAGAGGCTTATTCATGTCAATGTGAATCAGCAGTTTAATATGTTTGCCTTCTTTACCCTTGATTTAGGAGAGATTACTTGGCTGACTTTTTCAAAACCCCCGATCCTATTGTTGCACCTATATTTCTGTTTATCTAGTGGATCGGGATGTTCCACACTTGAACCCAAATTGGAGATTCATTGAACTGAGAGGTATCGACTTCTATGCTAGGTTGCCACCTTCTAACAACTAAAAATTGGTTATCCATTACCCAGGGTTTGCCATCCATAATCCTATCCATTTCCTAGTCATTTGAGAAAATAAATTGGAAAAGGTTGATTTAGAAACTTTCAAATTCTTAGGGTAGTCCCAAACCTGGTTGACAAAATTCTTCACTCCATTAAAGTATGCAGTTCTTTCTCCCACGATTTTCCCAATTAAAATTTTTTCACATTCTTTAATACTAACATTTATCTGATTCAGATTCAGAGCCACTCTCCCTACCTCCTATTCACATAGATCAAACTTCTCAAAAATTTCACCTACTTCTTCTTTCATACCCTCAAACTAACAGGAATTCCAACGAAAATCACACAAGTAATGACAAGAGCATCTCACAATTAAAAATGTACTAAGAAGAGTAAATGAAATCAAACAAACTAAATTTTCGTAGATACCCAAACACAAAAAGAAAAAAACCACAAACAAAAGAGAACACACAAAAATAAAAGAATTGGGAACAAAAGAAAAGATAAAAAATCTGACATTTTGTCAGTCTAAAAAGCCAAGCTGTCTCTTATAAACAATAAAAAAGATAACTTACTGTCTCTTATACACATCTCCATAGTATATCACATCAAATCTATACCCAAGATAGAATCTCCATGCCGAGGACAAGTCAAAGAAATCTCAACCAAAAAGGTTTAAGAAAGGTCAGGATCCTGCTATATGGAGATTAGGATGTCTCATTCTAATTTTTTTTTTGTCTAATCTGGATTATCAAAGAGGGTAGGAAAAGTTAAAAAAGGCTTTTAAGCTAAAGGAGCTTAGATTTCAAAGGTGATAACAGTTAAGAGATGGAATCTAAATTTGGGGCAGAAAGTTAGTGAGTTTCAAAAAGCTTTAAAGAGTACTGGGTGTTAAAAGCAAAGGAAGGCGTCATAAATACCAAGGGAAAAGCCCTCAATCCTAGAGAGAGGTCTCTATGAATGGGAAGTTATGGTCTTGATTTCTAAAGTTTGACTATGGATATTTTTTAGTATACACTAGGTGCAATGGCTCACGCAAGGTGTGAGGGTGCCCTAGTTTGGTCGTGGGTAAGTTCGGCAAATGATTCAAGTTGTAGTAGTTTTCGTATTGGGTTGTTGATAGTTGAGATGCATATGTTTATAAATGAGTGAACAAAGTGGGTTTGTGTGGAAGAGTTGCATGTGGCTGTAGAATTTAAAGTACAAGAGTGCACGTGGAACATGAATTATATTCCACAAAATTTTTTTAGAGACTTAAGAATATGCTAAGCTATTTCTACATGGAATAAACTTGGTCGTGGTAAGCAGAATTAAAAAATTAGTGATTCAGACTTGGGATGAGGAAACAAGCTATGTCTAATATTTATGGATAATACATTGTTACTTGTCATTGTTAATGAGTTAGCATACATATGCATATTCCTATTGCATATAGTCATTTTGTTCTTTTTCTAAGGACGTGTCCCCTGTACGTAGTCCAAAAATATTTACATTTCAAAAGTATGTAATCAACCTACTTTGTTTGGTAACTGGGTATTGTTGGAAGAGGCAGTTGAAGTACATAAAAGATAAAAGGGTCTGTAGCATAGGGCATTGGATTCAGCAAAGCACTGGGATTAGTTTAATGCAAAAGCCATCTCTTATCACAAGAGCTGTCCTCTTAGAGACAGATTCTGAAGTGTATAAGAGCTTAGAGTGCTTTCCATGGCTTTTAGATTCTGAAGTTAGTGGTTGCTTAGAGTGCTTTCCATGGCTTTTAGATTCTGAAGTTAGTGGTTGCTTTGCTGAAGACAAATTGCTGCATTCTGTGTTTGCATCTTGAATCGCAGAGGTAGAAGTATAGCTTTTGAAGCCGTGCGAAATGGCAGCAGTTGCAACTTTTGACATTTCAGCTGAAAATGAGATGATTCAATTGTTTGCATTGGTTCGGTAGCATGAGGGCACTTTTTCAGGCAAGCAAGCTATGACATTGTATAGCTTCGTGTTGCCTTTTCGAGTAGGGAATGAGAGAAGCTTGAGTTGGCTACAAAAAGTGCATTGTCCAAGTCTCTGGTTGATTGTGTGGAAGTCTAGGTCTTCATTCTGGAAAATACAATATGAAGTAGCTAATGAATGAACTTTAGAAAAGTATGTCAAGTAATCTACAAATTATAGTTTTAGTGAGGAATGGAGTAAGAAGAGACAGGATAATTGTGTGGTGTATGTGTGTTGAGTTTTTAGCCAAATATATGCTAATTAGATTACTATAAATGGCATAAAGTGCTAGCAGTAAGCGTGTGAAGAATATTTTTTTTGTTGGAAAAGTGTGGGTGGTAAAACCAATCTTGGAGTTTGGAATGACATTCGACCTTTGCATTATGAATACTTTTTTCAAGAAGAGGGAGGAATATTTAGTTACCTTTAAAAGTGGTTCAACAAAGTCACAGATTGACTTTCTCCTCACAGGAAAGAGTATACAACTAGATAGAAGGGTTTGTAGAGATTGTAAAATTATACTTGGAGAAAGTTTAACCTCACAACATAGGCTTTTGGTGGTGGACTTGAGGCTTAAACATCACATTAGGCGGAACCTACTTAGATCATCTAGAATTAAGTGGAGTGAATTTATACAGGAAAAGATGAAAATTTTGAGGAAGATTTGTTAGGGAAAGTATTTGGGACTTACAAGGAAAATCTGACACCTTATGGAATGACATGACAACTAGGGTGAGAACAGTGGCTAAGAAGATGTCAGAGAGTCAAGAGGTTATGCCCCCATGAACAAGGAATCTTGGTGGTGGGATGAAGGTGTACAAGATAAAATTAAAGTTAAGAGGGCTAACTATAAGGCTCTATATTGCTATAGAAGTGACGAAAATATTGAGAAATATAAGCTTGCTAAAAAGGAGGCAAAAAAGGGTGTAAGTGAAGCGAAGGATAGGGCTTTTGAAGATTTTTTCCAAAAATTAGAATCTAAGGAGGGGATGCGAGATATTTATAAAATTGCTAAAGCAAAAGCCCATAGGGCGAAGGATTTAACCCAAGTCAAGTGCATCAAGGATGAAAATAATAAGATGCTTGTGAGAGATGAGGAAATTAAGGAAAGATGGGAAAGATATTTCTATCAACTATTCAATGGACAATGGAGACGATATCATTCTAGGAGAGTTAGCTAAGTCTGAGGAGTATAGAAACGTAATGTATTATCGAAGGATTCAGGAATCAGAGGTAGAAGAGGTTTTGAAGAAGAAGAAGAAAGGAAAAGCAGTTGGCCCTGATGATATCCCAATCGAGGTATGGAAATGTTTAGGAAAAGGGCATAAGTTGGCTTACCAATCTTTTCAATAAAATACTGAAGAGTAGAAAGATGCCTGACCTGTCTCTTATACACATCTAGATCTGTATAAGATATTCAAAAATAAAGGGGATATACAAAATTGTGCGATCCCCTACAGAAGTATTAAGTTAATGAGCCATACGATGAAACTTTGGGAGAGGGTCTTATCTGATAGAATTGTTTCTAAGACAATGAACTAAGGTGTCAAATAATCTGTTTGGTTTTATGCCAGGGAGATCGACTATTGAAGCCATACATTTCTTAAGGAGACTTACTGAGAGATATCGGGATAAAGAAAAGGATTTACATATGATTTTTATTGATCTTGAAAAGGCATACGATAGAGTCCTTAGAGAAGTTATGTGGAGAGTTTTAGAAAAAAGAGGAGTTAGAGTAGCACACATAGAATCAATAAAGGAGATGTATAGGGATGTGGTTACAAGTGTGAGAACACCAGGAGGGTTGACACAAGAGTTTCCTATAAATATAGGTTTACACCAAGATTCAGCTCTAAGTCTTTATTTATTTGCGTTGGTCATAGATGAACTTACAAGGCACATACAGAAGGAAATACCATGGTGTATGCTATTTGCAGATGACATTGTGTTAATAGATGAAACAAAACATGGGGTTAATGCTAAATTTGAGGTTTGGAGATAGACACTTGAGGCAATAGATGATCTAAGTAGCTGTCTCTTATACACATCTAGATGTGTATAAGAGACAGACCGCAAACAAACAAACCAAGCCTTAATCCCACTAAGTAGGGTCTGCTGAATAGAATCCAATGAAGCCAGCAATGCTCTATGGGTCTGATTGTTGGGCGATGAATCACACACGAGCAAAGATGAGAGTAGCAGAAATGCGAATGTTAAAATAGATGTGTGGGTACACTAGGATGGACAAGATACGAAATGAGCATATTCATGAGAAGATTGGAGTAGCATCTATTGATGAGAAGATGTGAGAAACATGCTTAAATTGGTTAGGTCATGTGTTAAGACGACCAGTGGAAGCGCCTGTCAGGTGAGTAGATTTTACAGAGAGTAGTCAACATTAGAGGGGTAGAGGAAGACCGAAAAAGACTTGGTGGGTAACTTGTAGGAAAGATATAGCCCATCTAGGAATTGAGGAGGATATGGTCCATGACAGAGCGCAATGGCGTAACAGGATTTATGCAGCAGACCCTACTTAGTGGGATTAAGGCTTGGTTTGTTTGTTTGCGGTTCACTGCTCAACCGGTCCGACCGGTTGAACCAGTCGGTTCACTAATTTAGATTTTTTTTTAACTAAAGTGTGGTATAATTTAAAATGACCTAAAATATATTTATATAAAATCTAAAATTGAAGAAAAATACTATTTTTGGAGAATTATAGTCATAATACCCAAAAATACTAATCAAACTTCTAATAAGAAAAATGAAATTTGTACAAAAATTAGTATAAATAAGATAAAAAAAATACAAACTTAATAGTTTAGGCTTTGGTGTGTTCAATATTTTGCCATTTTGGAGTTTGTTTTACGATTTTTTAATTTTTCTCTATATTTAAATTATTTTTTATTCTGAAATTTTAAAAATCACCAAAACTGGTTGAACCAATTTTTTATCGGTTCACGATTTTTTACCGGTTCTCTTCGGTTTTTTATATAAATTGGATATATAGTTGGACCAGACCGGTGGTTCTTTCGATTCGTGGTCCGACCAGTCGAACCGGTCGATCCGGTTCGATTTTCAAAAAATTATGGATGATAGCCTCAACTACCTCAACTAGAATACCAAGTAGTGTTTCTGCATATTTGTCCTCAACTATTGCGTTTAAGGAGCTGTTTCCTTCTTTTATTTGAATTTCAAACCTCAGGCTGGTGTGATAAATATTTTGAGGAGAGAGGTATGTGAGTTATGCTAATTATACTGAAGTTTGATTACAAAGTTTTTTTTTGGTGAATCTCTTACAACACATGTGGCTTAGTGACAAGGACATTGCAATGCAAGCAAGTAAATTCTTCATCAACTTCAACACCCCCAGGTTTGCAATTTTGGATTTGGGCGACTTAAGTAGTATAGTTGTTGTGTGGTGTTAGCAATGCGTATCTGTCTTTTTATCCAAAAGGGTTTCAACTGGGCAGATAAAAGAAGTGATTAGCTTGTGAAAGGTTGTAAAGATATTGTTAAAGTGAACATGTTGTAGTGCTAAAAGAAATTGAGTATACCAACTGGGTGAAGCCACTGATTTGAATGATTCGTTAAAGTTGATGTTCGGAGGGAAACTGAATTGGTTGGTGTTCACGTGCATAAAGCCTTTCAATGATGACGTGCTTAAAGTAGTCCTTGTTGGATGCAACCCTAATAATATAGTAAAGAAACATAAAGCAAGGGATGGTTTTAAAAATGCAGAAGGATTAGCATTAAGGAATCAGTATTTTTGCTTACTAGGCCTTCAAAGCATTAGCAAGCGGTATTTTTGGCTTGAACACAAATATAGTGTTGCCTTGTCTTGAGTTTGGAGTGACATTCCTAGTTGTAAGTACAGGATAAATTACCTTGTGTTAAAAGTCGTAGCAAGATGAATGGGTATTATTTTTCAATCTTTGTAAGCATGAAGTTATTACAATATTTATACCTCTGAATGAAGTGGCTTCAGTCCTTGTGGCTATGATGATTGGTACATCGTCGAGATTGTTCAGCAAATATGTGCCTTCTATTGGCAAAAATTCTTCCCGGAGTGTGAGTATGATAGGGCGTGATCTGTGGGAAAATTTTAAAACTGTAATCTTCAAAATTGGTTGTGTATGCGCATATGGGGTATTGAAAATGAGTACTCTTCATTCACGACACTAAACTCTTGGACATGAGAATCTCTATCCGTTCGGGACACTATTCGGGGAGGTAATGCATGCATCACAGCACATAGAATAGCTGCGGCAAATGTATATAAAGTAATGCATTTTTGAAGAACTAAAAATACTACAAATAATAATGAGAAAGTGATAGGGTAAGTGTATACTGAGTTTTGCGTCAAGATCATCAACTTATTTATGGAAAGTATCAGAAAATGGAGTTAAATTGTTGAAATCAACAGCAGGAACAACATATTGTTCAGGGACTGGTTTGATAAATGAGCTTTTGGTGAGAGTTAACTGAAAAAATGATCCAGCCATTTGGTATTTTCTTTGGGACATTGCAGGAACCTTCGAATTGCCCATGTAGTATGTTTGGTGGAGTTGGAGCACCTATAGTAAAGCATCAATGTCTCTTGTATATGCAACAGCTTGGATAGTGTTGTACTGTGAAAGGAGGTAATTAGGTATTTAGTTTTAAAATGTGATTGGTGTTCCTATTAAATGCGTATGCAAATAATTAACCAGGTTTAAAAAATGACATAGTTTTGTGGGAACATAACATGTAAAACATTTTATAATTACCTCTGAATCTGCAAAGACAAAGTGTTGGAACCCTGGAGATCCTTCCTTGCCATCATGATATGGGCTCCTCTCAATCAACAGAAGCTTTGATATCCAATTTGTTTTGCCTTAAATAAGGTTAGCATTATATTCCTACACACTTTGCTTCCATTACTGGATAAATGAGAGATATTGATATGTGAGTGATTACAATTGTAGCAATTTAATATTAAATCAACTGGGTATAATGCATATTTAGTCGTGGCATTGTGCAAAATATAGGTGTAAACAAATAAAATGTGTATAATTCAGGTATTATAGTAAAATAGTGTAAAGTTTACCAATAAACTTCAATGCATTGCAGAGGAAAACAATTATATAGAAAGAGGGATCAGTGATACCTTATAGGAAATGTATTGTACTGTGTGAGAATTGAGTATGAGTTGCAGGAATAAGCAAATTTAGTATATGCAAAAGTGGGTTCTTTTCGTTGCAGAATTGCTGCGAAGTAGTTGCAATCAATCTTTTCATGTATGTGTGTGATAGTGGCATGAAGTGATGAAGTAGAGACTTAAAGCATTAATGTTGTGCACAACTATTAAATGCACAGTCTAATGTAAAAATTATACACAACACAGATTTATAAGTATAAGCAATCTGAGAGAGAAAAAAGGGACATAGTATGCAAAAAAAGGAAACTTTATGCATGAATAATATTGGAAGTTGAGCAATGGGTAAAAAACACTTAATTTGTAGTACTCATGAAGAGTACTTCGCTGAAAACCACATTTTTGGTTAAATTTGTGGCACAACCTAGTGGAATTGTTGGACATATCAATACTATAACATTAGATGTGTGCAAGAGACAGGTCGATAATGCCACATATAATTGGCCGTGTGAAAAACTGGTTCTTTAAGATATAAGTCAACTATATATCTAGAGTTTGCCCTTGTGCTTTATTTATTGTCATAGCAAAAGAAAGCCGTAAGGGGAATTGAGTTCGTTTGAAAGGTATGCTAGTGAATTGTGTATCAGAGCACTACAGGGGAATTCTAGGAATGAATACAGGCTTACCGGCGAATGAGCTAAAAGCAATTTCAGCCTGTATAACATTATGAGAGAACTCTTTACAAATCAATCGTGTTCCGTTTGAGAGTCCATTCTTTAGGGTTAATATACACTTATTAACATTACGGAACAGTTCTTCTTCAAGGTTAGCTCATGTCTGGGTAGTCCTTGAGGTGTTAAAGAATTTAAAAAGTCTTGGTACTGAATCTGATTTGATGTGTCCAAGGGTTCGTTGTAACTCAAATAAGTTTGACTATTGCCTGGAAACTTTGTAATCAAAGTTGCATTAATTTCATGAACAAAGTCATTTTGGGTTAACAAGATGGCTCTGTTCATCACAAATCCAATATTTGTTTCAAAATTTCTAAAATCCAGAAAAACCATATCAATCAAAGCATTCACAGATGTGTGCTCATCAATGAATGGCATGTTTATAGATTCCGGTATTTCGATTTAGTTGTCAGTGTTGCAAACCTCAAGGCCGTCACCTACTCTACGTAAGAATGAAGAGAATTCTGGATCCAACCGCGCACGCATGAAGACGTGCTGTATCTTTTTCAGATTAGGTCCACAAATTAGATGTCACAAGGCTACTAGCATTGATGACATTTTCTTTAGTACCATTAGTGATCACAGGAAGAGTTTGCCTAAAGTCACCTCTGAACACAACAACTTTACACTCAAATGGAGAATCCATATTTGTTAGGTCTCTCAACAGCTTATCGAAGCTTTCAATTGCCGCTTTCTTAGCCATTGTTGCTTCCTCCCATATTATAATTTTAGAATCTCTTATTAGTTGTCCAAGGCTGCTTTGTTTGCTAATATTACAGGTGGCTTCATGTTTGTCATCCATCGGGATTTTGAACCTTGAATGAGCTATGTGTCCTCCATGTAATATTGAAGCAGCTACTCCAGATATAGCTATTGCCAAGGCTATGTGGCCTCTTGCTCTAATTGTTGCAAGTAGAGCCCTGTACAAAAAGGTTTTTCCAGTGCCACTAGGGCCATTGACAAAAAAGGCTTTTGGAGTGCTTGTATCTATTGAGCTTAAAATTTTGTCATAAGCATGCTTCTGTTCTAAATTCATCTGTTCATGTCCTGTCATTTGCAACTCTTTCGAAGAAACTTGGATATTTATCCCTGCTTTGATTTCCCTCTTAAGTCACTCATCTTCTATCTTTGCATTCCTCGTGTAATTTATTCCGAAGCGACGTAAGCTTTTCCCCATTGAATCCAAATGGTTATCAATAATTGATAAGACTTTATGTTGCACCAAGGTGTGAGGAATGCTCTTGTCTTGCTTGATGTTCTTAGACATATAGTCTTCAAATTTTAGCCAGAGATGCTTAGGATCTTTTGATAAGCAATGTATTAGAAGTGCAACAAATAGATGATGTAAAGAATGTGGCATATTATACAACACAGCTTCTTTCAAACATTGATCAGCATTGTTGTTGCCTTTTAGTAATCCTAACAGCTCCGCAGCTTGTTGAAAGGTAGACCACACTTCACCATTAACAGTTTTAAGATCTTCACAACTTGTAGGTTTCCTTACATGCCTCAACAATATGCATAAGTAGTAGCGTTCTCCTTTAGAAGGATGTTATGTGCAGTTAAAACTCTGCCGATGACTTCTTTCCTCTGATGGTGTTCCCATAAGTGACCTTTTTTTGTTCCATACGAAAAATTGGGGGAATTCACTATAAAGACAATTTAAGCCTTTTGCATAGTTGTCGTGTTTGTTCATTGAGAAAAACTCTGTTAGCATTGTTCTACAATTGCCTTCATTATTTATGACAGCTTGCAACTGCTTCCTTTCTGGGAACAGAATTTACTCATAGTTCTCTAAGTGAAGCTGCAATGTTTTAACCGATGGATACATCTTATTTAACTCGAAGCTGTAAATTCTCCATGTATTTTTGGTGGTGATATCGATCTTGCCGTTTGGAAATTTTGAATTTCATCAATGATAGTATTTGCTTCAACACGAATTAGCTGATAGGCAATCTTGTCATGTCCTTTATATATATATATATATACATTAGACTGTGCACTGTTATTTATTTATATATATATATTTAACAGGATAAATGGTGGAACATATTTCTACTAGTTGAAATGGCAGTTGAATAGAGCCAAGAGATAGGGATTATACGGAACAACCCAACGGTCATCAAGTTGATGGTGTCGAACTGTGATTGTTCTGTTATCATGCCACCTACGATAGATAGGGTAAGAGTCATCAGAATGCTTTGTGGTTTCAGAAAGTTTCTTTGGGTAGCCAGCTTTGCAGCCAATGTGTTTCTTCATACATTGACAATCTGAATTAAGATTGCCGTAGGGGCCATGCATCATGTGCTTCACAACTAAGTCATTAAGATAAGGATGAATACTCTAATCTGGTAACTCAGCACTCACTATTCTGTCATATGATTTGGGTGCATACATCTTTGCACTTGGCTTTAATATGATGAGGAAATGGACATGAGGCAATCCTCTTTTTTGGAACTCAATAACATATGTATATGCTGCAGCCTTTCCAAAAATATGTTTCTTCAGTAGTTCGTCTTTCAGCATTTCTACTCTAGCACGAAATACGCGTGTTATAAGATCCTGGTTTGTTCTATGCTAATTCCACAGGAAGGAGTTGATTCTTTATATCTGGCCAATTAGGATTGCAGATCATTGTTAAGAAAATATCAGGCTTTCCATATTGCTGAACGAGGATCATTGCATCTATGTATCGACACCGCATATCTCGCAGGCCACTGCTGAATGAGGATGGTAGAATAATCCGCTTTCCAACATTTGTTGAAGAGTTTTCTCCACGGCTTAAGCTATCAACTAAACCTTGATAAACTTCTATGTGCAATCAATTCTGGTATTCTTGGTGCCTGAAGAAATCTAATCTTGATGTCTCTATTTTTATGTAGATGTCCACAACATATTGTTCGAGGAGTCGCCCAATCCGAAGGAGTAAGGATTTGTCCTATTGGCGGATTTGCAGCTTGTAGCAGTAATATTCTCGGCAAGACACAAATGTGTGCTTCCTTTTGCTTTTGCATGTTGGTTTAAATAAGCAGCAATAGCAAGTCACATATTAATGCGAATGATGAATTCTATATATACATATATTAGGAACAAGTTGTAGTAAGAGCTGAAAATGTCTAATTTTTGTAATTCATACCTTTATCCTCGCCTTGAACAACTGGGGCGGCATTTGCACACATATTAGGATTGTTTATCGTCTCACCAAAGCATGTTTGAGTAGACGATCTTTCAGAAGATTTGCGTGATAGTCTTTGTATACTAGGATGCCAACCTGGTATACTAGCAAATAGAAGTGGGTATTGCAAGGAGTTGTAGCAACTGTAGTAGTGCATTACAATTTGGCTTTCGCCATTCTTTGCATACACTTGAATATGCCTTGTGGAATGTTGACCTGGGTCTTCAATTTCAGTCCACACAGCTCCAACCTGGGAGACTGTTGGCTTATTGTATACACGTTGATCTAAGAGGGGATTACATTCAAGGGTAACTTTCTATTCCTTAAAGCTTGGCAGATTTTGTAGGTTACAAAAAAAGCAGGAGTATGGATTACTATTTAAAATGGATATCCTGACAAGCTAGTAATTAAGTCCTCTCTAAATTTGCTAGATATTGAGAGGCGGTACCCAATTTCATGATCAGTAACAAAGAAGTATAGCTGCAAGTTTGTAGGTTTCTCGCCTTCCCTCGATAACAACGGATTAATGAAATGGTACATGTGGCCTTGAACTCGGAAAGTGTAGATTCCATGGTTTCGTCGTTCCAAGGTTTTATCGCTGTGCACTCCTAAGGAGGTGAATGCGAACATATTTATTGCTGTGCACGCATCTTTAAAATTCTGTAGCCTCTTTGGAATCACCAATATAAAGGAGGAGGAGTTCACGAGGTATTTCAGTTTTAATCAGCCTAATCTCTCCATTAGAACAGCAAAATCCTGGAGACTCTTGATGGAACCTTTCTGCACGATAGTGTATGCAATCTGGTGCATCTGGCAGCAACACAGGTTCGGTTGCAATTTGTCTTAATATTTGGCTTTCGCCATTCTTTGCATACACTTGAATATGCCTTCTGGACAATGTTGACCTGGGTCTTCAATTTCAGTCCACACAGCTCCAACCTGGGAGACTGTTGGCTTATTGTATACACGTTGATCTAAGAGGGGACTACATTCAAGGGTAACTTTCTATTCCTTAAAGCTTGGCAGATTTTGTAGGTTACAAAAAAAGCAGGAGTATGGATTACTATTTAAAATGGATGACAAGCTAGTAATTAAGTCCTCTCTAAATTTGCTAGTATTAAGAGACAGTACCCAATTTCATGATCAGTAACAAAGAAGTATAGCTGCAAGTTTGTAGGTTTCTCGCCTTCCCTCGATAACAACGGATTAATGAAATGGTACATGTGGCCTTGGAATCGGAAAGTGTAGATTCCAAGGTTTCGATGTTCCAAGGTTTTATCGGTGTGCACTCCTAAAAAGGTGAATGCGGACATATTTATAGCTGTGCACGCATCTTTAAAATTCTGCAGCCTCTTTGGAATCACCAATATAAAGGAGGAGGAGTTCACGAGGTATTAGATCAGTTTTAATCAGCCTAATCTCTCCATTAGAACAGCAAAATCCTGGAGACTCTTGGTGGAACCTTTTTGCACCATAGTGTTTACAATCTGGTGCATTTGGCAGCAACACAGGTTCGGTTGCAATTTGTTTTAATAATTCGGTGGCATTATTTTTCCTATGTCGTTGCGCCCCTTAAGAAATAGGAGGTGCACAAGCTGACATATAACTATACAGATAGCAAGTAAAAGGTAGTCACGCTAGTAGTAAAGGACCAAATCAATGAAACACGCGTATTTCGTATGTAGAGTTAACATAAATGAGTAAAACAAATACCTGCAACATTCGCATCTTGACAAGAAGTCAATGTGTCTATTGTGTTAGTGACATCTATAGGTATATTGACATTGGGGAAACATACTTGATTTCTGATAGATTCATTGATTTGGTCATCAGTACAGGCGTGTATTTTGCACTTGCATTATTAGTAGGCTTGACACAAATGCCTCAATAGACAGAATTCTTGACGTAGAGGGACGGTCGATACCACTAATATGCACAAACCTCTACATGACTGTTTAGACCGTTGAGCTTGTGAAACAACATATCTCTTTCGGCGTCGTCGGTTTCTCTCGGCGAGTGTTCTTCTAATGAGCTGTATTTCCTTTTTTGTGGCATTCTATTTCAAGGCCTTAATCTTATTTTGACTATAACGGTGATCATAATCTTGTATCTCAAGACTTGGGGAAAATCTTAAAAATGAGAACTTTTGGGGGGAACGTACTTTTTCCCCCTACTAGGTGCGTGAAGTCTAATCTAGGAATAGAATGCATACACACAAATATATCATGAACACAATAAATGCTTGTAGACAAAATGTTTGTGCCTTAAATAGGATTAAATGTATAACAATTGTGTCAAAAACCTACGTAGGAGTAAGGCACAATTCCGCACAGGGAACACATTGGGGTAGCACATACACTAATAACATATGAAGATATTCAAAAGGAATAGTTAGAAAATTTGACATACAGGGTGTTTAGGGGTACCAAGAAATCAAGCTTGTGGCGTGGTAATAATGTACCCTGGAACCAGTAGAAGAAGGTGGGCATAAAATGGGAAAGTAGATAAAAAGAGCAATGAATGCAGAAAAAGGATATAGGAAGCATGGTATTATTATGAACCATGGGTAAAGTTTCCTACTTTACTATTCTATAACTTGATCTTGCAGACAAAATTGCCTTGATTCTTCTTACTTTATGTGTAACAATCAAGATCCCTGTTAATAATGGATGTTTTTTTTTTCATTCATTTGGCCTGGGAAAAACATTTTCGGTTTAATTCTTAGTCTAAATTATTAGAATTGTTGGATATCAAGCTTTTGAAAAGTATTTTCACGGACAAAGGAGAGAAGCATATAAAATTTGGCATTTCAATATTATATATAGAATATTTTATCGCACATATATGCATGGAATTATTTGTGTTGGTAACACTTTATGTGAAATTTAAATGCTGTATATCATATTATTTGGGAAAATAGTTTGAAAATTTAACCTTTGCCTTTGGTTAATTTTTTTGACATGGGATTGTTATCCCAACTAACCGAATTACTCGCTTATAAAAGAGATAAAATAATATCATAGAGGAGGTGATATTAGTTATCCTGGGATGATTCCTATATGGGATAACAAAAAGTCTAATTAATTTACCCTTAATAAACTTTATAACTCTACACCATATATATGTGTAGATGAATATAGGAGGAATAAAAGTGCTTTATTATTTGGTCATAATATGTAAAATTACATAATTGATCGTATGTATATAGCGGGTCAGGTTATAATGTGTCCCAAACTATTGATGCACTAATCATGAAACGCAATTTAGTAATCTTAGCCAATTCACATTCCCAATTTTTTATAATTCAAAATAGACCAGGTTAATAGACCTTTCGATCCAATCCATGAGCCAAATGGACCCTAATAGTAATATTGTTTTTTTTTTTTTTTTTTTATCTCTGGCAAGTGTTTAGAGGTACCAACAAATCAAGCTTGTCGTGTGGTAATAATATACCCTCAACCAGTAGAAGAAGGTGGCCATAAAATGGAAAAGTAGACGAAAAGAACAATGAATGCAGAAAGAGGATACAGGGAGCATAGTATTATTATGAACCATGGGTAAAGTTTCCTACCTATTATGTAACATGATCTTGCAGACAACATTACTCTAATAATTCTTAGTTTATGTGTAACAATGAGGATCCCTGTTGTTAATCAATGTTTTTTTTTGAATTCATTTGGCCTGGGAAAAACGTTTTTGATTTAATCCTTAGTCTAAATTATTAGAATTGTTGGATGTCAAGCTTTTAAAAAGTCTTTTCACAGTGGAAGGAGAGAAGCATATAAAATTTGACATTTCAATATTGTATACAGAATATGCTATAGCACATATATGCATGGAATTATTTGTGTTGGTAACACTTTATGTGAAATTTAACCTTTGAGTTTGAGATAATTTGTCAAGCAGTCATGCAGACTATGAGCTATGTACAATGCATAATATGCTAATGATGGTATTCGTTTCAGTTTTAACTTGGTATTAATTCGGGGTCCGTGCTTTTCATTTTAATTGTTCCCTTTATCTGCTTGCTAAAGATACTTCATTTTTAAATGCTTTCTTAGTGATTATTCCATTAGTTCTACTTTTAGTTAAATCTCTTCTCTTAATCCATCGCTTCTACTTGTAATATAACCAAATAACTGGTAATTATCGACCAATCCTTGTGGGTACGATCCCTACATCCCTTTACTACTAGTTGACAACCGTATACTTGCGGGATGCCACCTAGTTAGTAGTAGGATTTAGGTGTTTTATAAATTTATTACTAGGTGTGTTAGGCAATCAAGTTTTTGGCGCTGTTTTCGGAGATTGGTTTTCGGTAATATCGATATAATTTAGTTGGAAGACAAGATTGAAGTTTTTTGTTTTCTTGTATAGTTGTTTCAGTCATTTGAAAAATCAAAAAGATTTTCGTTGTCTAAACTTTCCTAATTTTCTTATTTGTGTTGTTTTAGTTCGTTTTCTTATTTTTATTTGTGTTGTTGATTGTTCAAGAACATGCAAGGACCTAATTGGAATGATTCATACCAAGGAGATTACCATTTTGATGGTAATGGAGGTATGCCCCATAAGCATGATTCTTGTTATGGTTACTCTCCTTTCCCATAAGATTATCAAGTGGGATGGTCTAGCCAATCATCTAATAGGAATGAGAGCGACCAAAATTATTAGATGGCATGGTCTAGCCATCCATATCCTTATGAGAGCTATCAAGAAAATTCCTACTATTTCCCTCAATCACAAGAGCCTTCATATGATCAAATGGAGTCATATTTCCTTCACCAAACAATTCAAGAAAGTGAAGACGTAAGAAGGATGGACAAGTGGATGCAAATTCAAGAATTTTGGAGAAGAAATAGCCCAACTTCTAGACGAAAGGGCTCAATTTTGAGAATTATGGCCAAAGAACGAGAAAGACTTGCCCAACTTCGAAAAGAAATAGATAGACTTCGTGAAGAGCAAGCCAGATCCAATAATCGGTTACAAGACCAACTTGTTGAGATTCAAGGAATAACGAATGGTGAAGAACAATGTATTCCAACACCTCTACCAATGGATGGAGAACCGGTTCAAGAAGAACAAATTGAAAATGTCTTGCAAGAAACCGGTTGTTAAGAGCCTCATGAAGCTGAAGTTACAACAATTGAGACACTCAATGCTTATGTAGAGGAATTACCAACTTTCCCTTTGCATGAGTGTGCGTTTGTCCCGGTTACAATAAAAAAGGTTCTATTTGAGGTGTTAGTGGAGAAAGAGCCGGTTCTAGGAGGAGTAGAAGAAGAAGGATACATTCTAGAGGGGGCCAAAGAGGCATAACCTACATATGCCGAAGTTCATTTCCTTGGGAACTATCGGAGGACCTAAGCATTTGTGCAAATTCACCAAGGATTACAATATCCTTGGGAAGCCTCCTTGGTGTTGAGGGAGTAGTTCTTTCATTTTTTTATTTATTATGCTTTCTATACTTTACTTGCTTTAGTTTAAATACCTCGTTGGTAATTAAGGCTTGTAGCCTTGTGCTTAATTTAGTTGTACTGTTATTGGCAAATGATTTATTGGAATCTCTTGGTCAAATATGGTTGTTAATGAGAATGGTGATGACAATATATGACTTGTTGTGATTTGTGAATGATGTACATGATTTATTGCATGAACTTGGACTTGCTTTTATCTTTTGATTATGGATATTCTAGTTGTTGATACACTTCATGTGCTAAATAGTTGAGCTTATTTTGCAAAAATCATATGAATGCTTGATTTGGATTAAGGGTAGTCTTTGTGATTTAATGTCATTTTGAAGCCGATTATGGGTGAAACTAAGTTCGGAGGGATGAGTTGGGTATTTAGATAACCTTTTCGTTGTGTTAAACCTTGTCACCCTTATATGTGCTTTTCTTTATCTTTAAATGAAAAGCAAAATCCCGTGAACCCCTGAGGACCCTTCCTTAGTATAATCATAATTGGTTGTTGAAGAAAAATCAATTTTTATACTCATGTTAATTGAAAATTGCATTTATATGATTTACTTGAAATTTTCTCATTGCTTAGCCTTGATAAATGTTGTGCTCAATGTTGGTGAAGTCCATAATTAAAGGGTAGAACTCTTGTTGTTATGTTCAATTTGTGCTTACTTGATTGCATTCATATTGACTTGGTTAATATGTTGTTCATCTTCTATTTTGGCTTTTCGATTGTCCAAGTGTAATTCAAAATCATTGCCTAGTCTTTTATTTTTATGTTTTCTAGTAGTATTATTATGCATTTGTTCTATTTTGGGTGAGCGATAATGACAAGTTTGGGGGGTGTTATTTACTTGTGTTAAAATGATAATTACCAAGTAAATGTAAATATTTGTGTGATGAATTTTGGATAAAAAATTGATTGATTATGGTACTCGATGATGACAAATGACTTGCAATATCATATGATTAAGTTATTTAAACTTGGCATTCCACAAATTTTGGTGTGTTTAGTTCTTTCGCGACAAAAGAATTTAAAAAGCTATGTATTACTATGTTCAAAAAGTAAGGCATTCACATTTTTATACTAGTTCATTTGAAACATTGTTTTTTACCAAATCAACAGTATTACTTTGTTGGTCAATTCATCTTTTGAAAAAAAAATTGGTTTAAATGGAATAGAAGTGATTTAGGTCATTTTATGTGTTTGCATAGGGAGTTTTCTTCTAACCTATGAGTGATTGGTTTGAATATAATCTTGGGTATGTTTTACTCCTCTTTCTTGGTTTAGGGCAGCGTAAAAAAAAAAGAAAAAAAAACTTTGCTTTTAGGAATAAGGCAAGTATGGGATTCCGACATGTACCGATGTTGTTTCTATGAATTAAGCCATTAGGAATTAGGTTTTACGTATACCAACAAGTTGAGGAGGAAATGTTTGGAATACTCATCATTGATATCATACTACTCACTCCTTGATAGAGAAATGTTCCCAATTGTGTTACATGTGCCTATTAGGTAGACTCCTAATGATCTTTTATTTCCATGTAGCTTTGTCAAGTTTTTTAAACGTTGTAATCATTTTGATTTGAAAAAAAATATGTTTTAGATGAATGGAACTTGTTTTTCAGAAACCTTTTTGATGATGGTTAATACTTGGTTATTTGAAGCCTTCTGTTGGCATTTGAACTTGTTTCCTTTAGAAAAATTGAAAAACTTGGAACGACTGGTTAAAATAGTTCAATTGTCATAAGCTATTTGAGGTCCCTTGAGAGGTCTCATAATTATTAAAAATGCATCCATTATTCACCTTTTGTGTTGTCATCTTGGTGGTGTCTAATGTGTTGTGTCTTGTGTCGTATGTTTTACGTTGTTTGTTTTTGTTGTTCATTTTTGTTGTCTTTTATTTTAGGGCTGCTCGGGACAAGCAAAAGCTTAAGTTTGGGGGTGTGATAACTTTAGAAAACTAGAGTTATATGTACCCTAAACTTGAAGGTTTGGCTACTAATTTTGAGCTTTTTAGTGTTTTCCTGTGTGTTTTTGTCTATTTTGCATTCATGTGTTAGAATGTGGTAATATGTGTTTATTAAGTATTTTAGTACTTATTTTGGTCTTAATTAGCATATTTTATTTGGTTCTTGTGTATAGAGTTGTGTTGTGTCTCTGACTTAACTTTGTTGGGAGTTAAATTTTCGTTTGTCTTTGTTTGTCATTCAATTTTTGGGCTATTTTGTGAGAATTTTATTTATATATTTAAGTATTATTTTAAGTTTTTATTATAGATAATAATATTCTCCTATGTGTTAAGGTCGCATGAAAAAAAAACGGTGCATCAATCGGACATCGGATGAAGATTTTTGAAGCAAAACTGTGAAGTGATGCATTTCAGAAGTTTCAGTCCATATCATAATCTCAAATTCCAGAGGTGACTCGTGATCTGGAGACGGCTAGAGCAAAAATGACTTTGTTCGGGGCTGATTTTTGCTGCATTATTACCCCACGACCCTAGTACTATTTATACCCTTTTTAAGCATCATTTGAGGCATAAAAGACCTATTAGAAAGCTAGTAGAAGTAGGCTAGATTAGAGGGTAATTTTCTTCCTTTTTCCTCCCTATTTGGGGAGGGTTTTGCTTAGATTAGATTAGAGTAGGATTTCTCTTTCTTGTAATCACAATTTCCTAGCTAAAGATTGAAGCTTTCTAATGGTAAGTTCTTTGTTTATGTTAAAACCCTTTTAGTTAAACGTTAATTTCGTATTTCCTTCATTTAATTAGTCTAATTACTTTCATATATTTGTCTCTTTCATGATTTCTTAGTGTAATTGTTAGATTAGTTAATGGGTTTTCTTCAATTATGCTTCCTTAGTGGTAATTCATAGTTTAGATTGGTTAATTAGGACAAATTAGTTTATGGGCATTTCATTTAATTGAAAGTTAATCTAAACTATTCATTATTTTTCATCAACAATAATTAGATTAACTAAGAAACCAATCTAACACAAGCTTTACATTTTAACTGTTCCTTTAATTTGCTTGCTAAAGATACTTCCTTTTTAATTGCTTTCTTAGTGATTAATCTTTACTTTAAATTGCTTCTTTAGTTCTATTAGTTCTAGTTTTAGTTAAATCTCTTCTCTTAATCCATCGCTTCAACTTGTAAACTAACAAAATAACTGGTAATTATCGACTAATCCTTGTGGGTACGATCCCTATTTCCCTTTACTACTAGTTGACAATCGTATACTTGCGGGATGCCACCTAGTTAGTAGTAGGATTTAGGTGTCTTATAAGCTCAATTTATAACTAGGTGTGTAAGGCAATCAAAATCCTTGTTAGTTTATTTTTCTTTGCTTTTTAATATGCTTAAACTCAGTAAATAATCTTGCCTGACCTAGGGACGCGATCGATGTCACCCAACGAGCGAGTCCATGCAAGGCTCACAGGAGCTTGACGTGGCAGGGGGCCACGGCACGACAAGACTCGAGGTTGAGCCATTCAACCCCCACTTGTCGCAATGCCCATCACTGAGGACTCATAAATAGGTTAACCGCACCTCGTAGCATGGGAGGCCAATTTCTTCTGCCTTGCAAGACGGGTGGGAGGCAACAACGCAATACACAATGCCAGGCAGACGTGTTCTCGGCCTAATGGTTTTGGGTACAACTTGCATTCAAAGACTCGATGGTTCATAGGATTTTGTAATTCACACCAAGTATCGCATTTTGCTACATTCTTCATCGATGCGAGAGCCTAGATGTCCGTTGTTGAGAGTCATTTATGTTAATCATATATGTTGGGCATTAACAGTGTTATACCATCTCTTATTTCTAGCGCACGCTGCAGACAGGGCAATGGGAGGCTAGTGATTCATTCGCATTTTCCTTGGCACTTTTCATGTCGGGGTTCAATTTTTCTCTTACGGCTTGCGCATGGATAGCCGTGGGAAAAACAGCTATTTTCCCATGACTATTGCTCGAGGCTCCCTTAATGCACGAGTTCGCGGTTGTCTGCTCTAGAAGATTTGACAATAATCTTTCTGCAGGTTCATCTACGGAACCTTGTTACGACTTCTCCTTCCTCTCAATAATTATGTTTGGTGGACTTCTTACGACATCGCGGGCAGTGAAATGCTTATATCATAATAATTCGAACACTTAACCGAACCATGCAATTAGTAGGAATGACGGACGGTGTGTACAAAGGGAATGGACGTAGTCAATGTGAGCTGATGACTCATGCTTACTAGGAATTCCTTGTTGAAGACCAACAATTACAATGATCGATCCCCATCATGATGAAATTTACAAGATTACTCTGGCCTATCGACCAAGGCTATAGACTCTTTGAATACATTAGTGTATAGCGTGTACAACCCAAAACATCTAAGGCCATCATAGACCTGTTATTGCCTCAAACTTTTACAGACTAAAAGGTCGTAGTCTCTTTAAGAAGCTAGCTACGAAGGAAATCCTCTGCATAGCTAGTTAGCAGGCTGAGGTCTAATTTGTTAACAAAATTAACTTGGCAAATTGCTCCACCAACATGGTCATGTACCACTACCCATAGAATCAAGAAATAGCTCTCAGTTTGTTAATCCTTATTGTGTCTGAACCTAGTAAGTTTTCTCGTGTTAAGTCAAATTAAGCAGCCGGCTCCACTCCTAGTGGTGCCCTTCCATCTATTCCTTGAAGTTTTAGCCTTGCAACCATACTCCTCCTGGAGCTCAAAAACTTTAAGTTCCTCATAAGGTGTTGGCGGAGTCCTTAAAGCAACATCCTTCGAGATAAATAAAAGTATCATTTATGGTTGAGACTAGGACGATATTTGATCGTCCTCGAGAGCAGAGTCCCCAACTTTCGTTCTTGAGTAATGAAAACATCTGGGAAAATGCTTTCGTAGTTGTTCATCTTTTATAAATCCAAGAATTTCACATCTAATTATGAAATACGAATGCCCTTGACTGTCCCTGTTAATCATTACTCAAATCCGAAGGCCAATTTAATAGAAAGAAAGTTCCTATAATGTTATTTAATGCTAATGTATTCAAAGTTTAGGCTTGCTTTGAACACTTTAATTTCTTCAAAGTAACAGCTTTGGAGCCATGACCCTACCAATTAAGGCCAGGAACGCATTACTGGCAAAAAGGTCAAGACAACCAGCCCATCCTACTAGCCATGATAACTATGACCTTTTGCCTCCAGTATATTTAAATTGGTGTAGTTAAAAAGGTCATAGTTGGACACTAGGACTGTCTCTTATACACATCTAGATGTGTATAAGAGACTACTTCTACTAGCTTTAGATGTGTATAAGAGACAGGCTCTAAAGTCCCAGTATTGAACTTACCATTACTACCTTCCATGTCAGGATTGGGTAATTTCTGCGCCCGCTGCCTTGCGGTATCCATTTCTCAAGCTCCTTCTCTGAATTCGAACCCTAATTCTCTGTCACCTGTCACCACCATGGTAAGTGTCATGAGACTTCTAATTGACACAAAACCAAAGTGACAAGAAGGAAGAAGAAGCCTGTGATAGCACCAAACCTTAGAATTTTGATCAACCAACCAGCATAGCGCTTGTGTTTAGTTTTCACTTGTTTTAGGCAACCTTTGCACACACAGGCACTCACCCAAACACAAGCACAAAATAAAAGCAACCAAACAAGAGTATAAAGAAAGCCAGATGAGATAAACAAATTCAAGGCAATTTACAGCCTGAAGGCCAACCTTTGTAACTCTTTATTCACTCAAAGAATACAACGAGACTTTTCACAAATGGGTGGTGCGCAAAACAACTCTTGACCTATACCTTACTATGGATGGATTTCTAAGTTTTTGACGGCTATCCTTTAAATAGGGGCAATGTAGTTGCAATTAGCCCAACTGCTTAGCTTTGCTAGACAAATACAATGCCTAAAACTATGCTGCCGGGACACCTAGCAGAACACCTGCATGAACATGCGTAAGTTGGTGGTAACTGCTCGTAACTGCAAACTAAGCACTTCAAAACATGATGCCAAAGAAAATGGCCACTTTCACGTACTTGTAGCCCGGCAACATAGTGAAGTATGCATGCTACTGTCCCCTACAAAGCCAACTTCCAACTGATTGCCAACTCCTATGAGAGTACACTCGCCCAACGTGCAAGCTGCCTAGCCATTTCTTGCAATTGTCCAGCATGTAGGCAGCCGTTACCTTCGTTTCTCGATCAACTCGTCTGCCAACAAGCCTTGCCACCCACAAGACTTTCCTTGAGCTCCCAACAATGTCCAAAAATGCCACAAGCTATGCCCAACTTGTGTGTAGCATGCTAGGGTCTGACTTGCTATCTGCCAATACCACATCTAGATGTGTGCAAGAGACAGGTCCGGCCCAACCAAGAGGCAGAACAAGGCCTGGACTTTGTGCATTAACGGTTGCCTGTAAAGCTCATTTGTTTAACCAATAGAACAAACAAAAGAAGTGCTAACAAATCTCCCCTACTTGAAGATATTGATGCCCTCATCAATGCCAATTGTTGGCCTTCTAGCATTAGCATTTTCCACTCGAATGCAAAATCCCTATTGCTGAAAATTGCACAAGTACTCACCACTGTGCAGCCCCATTACCTATTTTTCTACACGATTTCCAGCACTTCTCATTCATTTGGCTAAGCTTGTGACTGGAAGCCTCTGATTTTGATTTAGGCTTCATTTATGTTGCATTTGTTGCCTCAACTTTGAATCCCACATTGTAATTTTTCATATTATCAAGCTAACCTACCTTAGTTTTGACAATGTACATAGGCAACGACATGAAGTATAAAACATACTCTACCAACATTTAGCAACAACGTTAGTCACTTGGCATGCGCCGTTCCATAAAATTGAACAAGTAAAATGAAACTTCAATATAATTTTAAAACAAGGATAGAAGCTTTTAAAACACACGTTCTGCCCTAGGAACTGCCAATTGTCATGTTTGTGAGACCCCATGGATTAGTCTTCGAGCCTTTGATATTTAAGCCAACACGGCCTGCCTTCATTTTCACCAATTTTGTCACAATGCCCGCCCTTCGTCCCCACAAATATTTGCCTTAGTTTCCCCAGAAACTAAGACCAACACAGCCACATAACACACTCTACACTTGTTTTTCGGCCCCCACAATCAGCAAGACCCCAAGTCTGACTAATTTTGCCCAAGTTTCGTAGTGTTTCTTTGCTACATTAACCAACTATGCCAACAAGCATCACCCATTCCCATTTTGCTTGGAAGCCACCCACTGCCAACACTCTTCTTACTATACAGCCTACCTCTGCTTAGTACCGACAGCCTACTCACTACCATGTCCTCTACCTGAAGGACCCTTATGCTTACAAGCACTGAGGAGAGTTGATTTTTGTTGGTGTCTCACACCAACTAAGAAGGCTAGTTCAAGGGACCCATTCTAGCACAAGACGGACAATTCTCATCGGCTACGATGACACCATGCTATTCCCTCTTGGAACATTCTCTTACCACAAGTGGTTCTTTACAAATAAAACAACCACTAAACCTGTTAGTTTTATCTTTATTGGAAGGAACCTTACAAGCCTCAGTCTTAGTCACCACAGCTTTCTTTTTCATCTTGTACTTGCCATTCCATTCTTTGGGTCTTGACCAATGTTGTTCCCACTTTTGTTATCTTCGTTGGTGAATCCATGAAAATCAACCAACTTGTCCGTAGCCGTTTTGGCTTTTTGCAAGTTTTGGACACCTTGCCTTTGCAACTAATTTGTGCCCACTTTTGTAACCCAGTCATGAGGTTGAACAACTTGTCATCCTTGGATATCCAGGAATGTCTAGCATTAAGGAATTAAATTCTTTCACATAATCACGAGCACTACTCCTGTGTTTTAGCTTTCGTAGTACCTCTCTTGCAATCCACGAAGTGTTGGTTGGAAGGAATTGCCTCTTTAGTTTCGTCCTCAACACCTCTCACATTAAGATTTTGAGGAATGGTTTCATCACCAACCCATGTGCTCCACCAAAGTTTTGCATCACTAGCGAAATACATGCTTATCATGGACACTTTTTCCTCTTTAGGCATACATGCTGCCTTGAAGTATTGCTGCATGTCCCAAATGAAGTTCACCAACTCCTTGGCAGTCCATGTACCATCAAAGTGTTTTAGGTTTGGAACTTTCACCTTGGACCTTGAAGAATGGCTTGTGGAATCACCTGAATATACACCAATAAATTCTCTTATTCAAAACGGCCATCTCGCATATGCAACCTTGCAAGAGCCTTGAATTTGGTATCCCATGCCTTCTGTACTTGTTGGAAATGAGCACAAACAGCCTCAAGTGCTTCCTTTGTCTCATCCAAGGAACTACATAGCACATAGCCTGTTGGAAGATGCCCCAATTACACCATGAATTGATCAATCAACACTTGCAGTTAACCATTGAACACTTTCCACCATGCCACCAGCCATGGTAGAACCCCAAGAACACCTTTACCATGCTTTGATACTATAATTATCATGAGACTTCTACTTAAGACAAAAACAACGTGCCAAGGTGAAAGAAGAAGCCTGTGATGGCACCAAAACTTACCTTAGAATTTTGATAAGCTAACTCGCACAACATTCGTGTTTAGTTTTCATTCGTTTTAGGCAACCTTTGCTAGTACAAGTACTCACCCCAACACAAACATGAAGTTTAACAACCAAACAAGAGTATAACATAGCCACACGAAAGTAAACACTTATACAAGCAATTTACAGCCCGAAGGCCAATCTTTGTAACTCTTTATTCACTCAAAGATTACAACAGGACTTTTCACAAATGGGTGGTGTGTAGAACAACTCTTGGCCTATACTTCATCATGAATGGATTGCTAAGTTTTTTACTACTACCATTTAAATAGGGGCAGTGCAGTTGACTGGCCCAACCACTTAGCTTTGCTTGTTGGATAAATAAAATGCCTAAAACTAGGCTGCCTGGCCACCTGGTAGCACACCTAGCATGAGTATGCCTGAGTTGGTGGTAACCACCCATAATCGCCCATTAAGTACTTCAAAACATGTTGCCAGGTTTCCTTGCTACTTTCACGCATGTGTAGCCAACCAACTCGGCCAAGTATGCATGCTCAGTCCCCACGAAGCCAATTTCCAATTGATTTCCAAATCCTGTGCGAGTACACTTGCCTGACGTGCAACCTGCTTAGCCATTTTTTGCAACTGTCTAGCACAAAGGAAACTCATTGCCTACTTTCCTCAGCCAACTTATTTGCTAACAAGCTTTGCCATTCATAAGTCTTTCCTTGAGGTCTCAACAATGCCACAAGCTATGCCCAACTCATGTGTATTTGTGAAAGGATCCATTCGTGCCATTGCTCGTTCCCAACAAACACCTGATAGCCGACACCATCGTTCTTGCCAACAGGCCATGCCTTGCCCTCTCAAGGCATGCAAAGAGGGTCCAAGGTAATGCCCAGAGTATGCCAGGTGTGCCCAAGCTTAGTCACACCTGAGTCCCAGCCAGCCATGTAAGATTACCATACTACTTTTACATAAGGCTTGGAAAATAAACCCCATGTGACAGTAGTTGTACTACATTATTGAAAATCAGTAAAGCCCTAAGGGTGCCCACAGTATGCCCCCAATGTGCACCAAGGTTTTATAACTAATTTTTAAGGTGAAATAAATCTCTACCACTCGTTATTTTTCATTTTGGTTCAAACTGGGCAACCCCTATTCCTAAGTGTGCACGTTCTGCCTATTGGATACCTCCCTATAGCACGTTGCCTAGCCTATGGCAACATGTGGGCCTAGACTGCCCACATTAAGCACTAAGGTCGTGTGCCAAATCTTAATACCCATAATTCACCCATATATTTGCCCCAAAAGCAAGCACTCCCATGCTGCCTAAGTGTGCCAAATGACTTGCCGATGCTTGCAAATCGTGCCAAAACCGCATGTCCAAGCCCACTTGCATGTTTTGGTGCCAACCCTTGCCATTTGCACATAACCTCTACCCAAATGACCAGCCTGTTGGGGAAGCACATTCACTTAGCCAATAGATCAAACAAAAGAGGGGTTAACAGTAGGCCACTATCCTATTTTAAACACTTGATAGGGCATAAATTTTAATGATGCATCATTGGCACGAGGGCTGTACGATCCATCGAGTTATCATGAATCATCACAGCAACGGCCAGAACCCGTGTCCACATTTTATCTAATAAGTCGGGGTTTGTTGCACCTATTAGCTCTAGAATTACTATGATTATCTGAATAGCAGGTACCATCGAGCAAACTATAACTAATTTAATGAGCCATTTGCAATTTCAAAGTTTGAATTAGTTCATACTTATACATGCATGGCACTTTGAAATAGGCATATGACTACTAGCAGGATCAACTAGATAGCATTCATCATGGACGTCAGCACAGCATGAAGAAGATGAAACCCGAGGGATCCGTTACAGTCACAAGGTAATGACAACAAGTGTGTGTGCTTGTATTCAAGCAAATAAAGATCATTGACCTCCTACCCTCCACATATTCAGCATCCGAGAGCTCAAGCATAATTTGTGGGTCGTGCTAACAACACGTTACGTGGGTGATGCAGTACACAAAAATTGCTTCAGGGTTCACCTGATGCTGAACCCATCAAGACCAACACAAGGTGAATGTTTAACGATCAAGTAGTGGAAGTGAAAGTAATGAAATTGATAGAAGCCAAGGCTACAGAAAAAATTGTTGCCTATAGTGGCTCAGCAACGTAGTCACAGTGCCCAAGCCTGAACCAAAGTGAAGAGTGTGTGTTGACTTCACTAGCCTAAACAAGGCTTGTACAAAGGATTTTTATCCTCCCTCTCCCGGCGCATTGACCAAGTGGTAGACTTAACCTCTGATTCTAAAAATTTATGTTTCCTAGATGCCTATAAGGGGTATCATCAAATATGGTTGAATCTTAAAGACCGGGCAACAATAGCTTTTGTCACTGACTCTGGCATTTATTGCTTCAAGGTAATGCCCTTTATATTGAAGAATATTGGGGCGACTTACAAATTGATGGTTGATCATATGTTTGCCAATCAATTAGGATGTAACGTGGTGGCTTACATTAATGACATGATTGTTAAGAGCTAGAGAAAACTAGATCATGTGAAGGACTATTGGAAAACCTTTACCACTATAAGAAAATTCAAGATGAGACTTAACCCGGAGAAGTGTGCCTTCTAAGTGGTAGGGGCAAGTTCTTGGGATTCACGGTGAGTTAGTGGGGAATTGAGGCAAATCCAGCTAAAATAAAAGCAAATCAAGACATGGAACTTTCTAAAGGAGTAAAGGACATGGAAAGGTTGATCAGAGCCTTTCAATCTTAAGCTGATTCTTGTCTAAGTCTTGGGACAGGAACTTACCATTTTTAAAGCATTTAAGAGTGCTAAGAACTTTCAGAGGACTGAAAAATGCCAAAGAACCTTTGAGTGAATTGAATGTTTACTTAGCCTTACCTCTACTCCTTACTAAGCTTGAGCGGGGAGAAACTACCTTGGCAGTGAGTGAAGTCCTTATCAAGGAGGAAAATAAAGTTTAGAAGCCAGTGTATTATGTCAGCAAGCTGTTGATGATCCTGAGACCAGGTATCTTACTATTGAAAGGTTAGCTTTGGCCCTGGTGACGACGGGAAGAAAACTCAGACTGTATTTCCCAAGTCATCCAATAGTGGTGCTAACTAACCATCAACTTAAAATTGTTCTCATGAAACTAGAAGTTCAATGAGTCTGGTTAAGCGGTCCATTGAATTAAGTGAGTATGATATCTGTTTTCCAGCCAAGAACAGCAACTAAGGCTCAGGCCTCAATAGATTTCATCATTGAAAGAGTAGAGAAAGAAGAACAATAGGGGAAGAATACCTCTCCCGAGAGGCAAGTCAAGGAATCCCCTTAGTGGATTATATATGTGGACGGGGTAAGCAATACTAAAGGTTGTGGTTTGAAGAAATAATTCTTACCTCTCTAGAGGGACACAAGACAAGCTATGCTCTATGCTTTGAGTTTCACACAAGTAATAATGAAATGGAGTATGAGGCCTTAGTTTCTGAACTTAGGCTAGCCATAACATTAGAAGTGAAGAACTTGGTGGTGAACATGGACTCTAACCTGGTATTTTATCAATTTAAAGGGGAGTTTGAGGCAAAATGATCATCATTGCAATTCTACCTGACTAAGGTGAAGAGTTTGATTTCATACTTTGATAAGTTTGAGATAACTCACGTAACTAGGGAAGAAAACAGGAAAGCAGCTGCCCTGTCCAAAATAGCCAGCTTAGTGCACAAAAATGTTTTAAAGGAACTTTTCCTTGAAATGCTGAAGAAAAAGAGTGTTGAACCAGCATAAGTCATGGACATTGATACAACTCTGTATTGGATGACCTCAATCATTTAGTATCTTAAGGAAGGCAAATTGGTGGAGGACAAGGCAGATGCCCAAAGGGTTGAGAGGAGATGCAACAAAATACTTGATCATTGGAGAGACTCTGTACCGAAGATCCTATTCAATGCCTTATCTCCAGTGTCTAAGTCTAAATAAGGCCAAATATGTCTTGGCTGAAATGCATGAAGGAATCTATAGACACCACGGCGGTGGCAGATCACTTGCACAAAAAGTGCAAAGGCAGGGCTACTACTGGCTAAGTCTCTTATACACATCTAGATATGTGCGGAAGTGTGAAAATGTTAGCTCTGAGCCACTATAGGCAACAATTTTTTCTGTAGCCTTGGCTCCTATCCTTACTTCTTGGCCTTTTGCCTAGTGGGGTATTGACATCTTGGGACCTTTTCCACAAGCTTTGGCCAAGAACAAATTTGTAGTGGCCACAATTGATTATTTCACCAAGTGGGTTGAAGCGGAAGCCTTAGCAACAGTCATTTCTCAGCAAATCATCGTTTCTTTTGGAAGAATGTGATAAGCTGCTTTGGCTTATCCAAGGCACTTACTTGACAATGGATTGCAATTCCAAGCATAAACTTTCAAAAAGATTTGTAGAGGTTTGGGAATAGAGATGTTTCACCTCAATAAGTCATCCCAAAGTAATGGTTTGACAGAAGTTACCAACCGCTCTATCTTAGATGGGATCAAGAAAGGTTAGATGGTGTTAAAGGAAATTGGGTGGAGGAACTCTCCAATGTAATTTGGTCATACCACATCACTTACAAGAATTCAATAGGAGAGACTCCCTTTAATCTTACCTTAAGCACTGAGGCACTCATTCCAATGGAGATTGGATGTCGGGTTTCGAGTCTACAACTTCAACTCAGAAAATAATGATAAAGGCTTGAGATCAAACCTCGATCTTCTTGAGGAGGTAAGAGACAGCATTCTTCAAAATACGTGCAGACAAATAGCGGGTAACTCGGTACTACAACTGACAAGTCAAAAGTAGAAGTTTTAAAATAGGTGATTTGGTTACTAGGAAGGCGAAGGTAAATCTATCTCAATCCCGAGGAAAGCTTTCACCAAACCCTTGGACTCTATGAAGTCATTAAGCTGTCTACTCATGGAGCTTACAAACTCAGAACTAAGGACAAGAAAATCCTACCTCACACTTAGAATGCTCAAAACCTTAGAAAATTTTATTTTTAATTTCAATGTGCTTTGTTTGAATTTCTTCAATCGTAATTCCTGAGCCAAGTATTATCTTCCAAGATTGAGCAAAACATACGCAATTTATAATTTTTCAATTTTATTGAATAAAATTTTCTAAGTGTTGGGAAGATACAATCGAGTAGTTAATATTTTCTAAGAACAACACTGTGAAGTCGAGCTTGAACCACAACATAATCCTTAGTGATTTTGCTGCCCTCTAGGGTCAACTACACCATCCGAGGGAAAACACTAATGCCTATCTTGGGAGTAGGGATAACCCTTCCAAGGGTAAAAAAATAAAACTAAGTCTTCTAACACCAAGACTTACCCCTTCGAGGGCAAGGCTAAGGTCTTCCAAAATGAAGTACCTATGCCACTAGGTACTTACTCCCTAGAGTAGCACTTAACCCTCTTGGGGTAATACCAAAGTTTTCCTAATGTGAAGCACTTAAGCCATACCTAATCTCCAGAGTAGGACTCACCCTTCCGCAGGTAATGCTAAGGTCTTTCCAACATAAAGTACTCATGTCATACCTACTTCCTGGAATAGGACTTAACCCTTCGGGGACAATGCTAAGGTCCTCTCAAAGTGAAGTACCTATTCTATACCTATTCCCTAGAGTAAAACTTACCCCTCTGGGGGTAATACTAAGGTTTCCTAAAGTGAAGTGCCTATACTGTCCCTACTCCCCAGAGTAGGACTTACCCCTTCAAGAGAGATGCCAAGTTTTCCTAAAGTGAAATACCTATGTCGTACCTGCTCTCCAGAGTAGGAATAACCCCTTCGGGGGCACCACCAAAGTTTTTCTAATGTCAAGTACCTAGGTCGTACCTACACCTTGGAATAGGATTTGCTAAGAAAAAATAAAATTTAAGTCTGCTAAGGGCAATGAGTTATTAGTACTTAGTCTTTAGCTGAAGCTAAATGACTAAGGGAGGCAGGAAGACTATACAACTCTAAACTCAATATACTGCAGACAAGTGGTAAAAAGAAATGCATACTACCATAGAAAGAGAAAATACGACATTTGAGGATTTGGTACATGCAGAGACCCCAATTTAAACCCAGCCAAGCATAGCAATTGCAATTATTGAAAAATATAACTTGTAAAAAAAATAAAAATGCATAACAAAGTTCAGGAATTCATACAAAAGGAAGACCCTAAGCTTTAAGGCCATGAAAAGAAATAACTGAGAAATTATGTGCTAGTCTAAACTGGTGAAACAACTAAAGTGACTTCCTAATCTATTACTATTCTTTAGTGGTTCTCGAAGTTGTGTTTTTTGCACCGTCACCTTGTGCACCTCCATTAGTCAGAGCATTAGATGTACTGGGATGAGTAGGGATAGATGGAGTATTACTTTGGATCAAATCTTTAAGGTCTATGTGGGGTTGCAATGCATACAATGTACCTCTCATTGTAATAGTTAGAGCTTTGGTCAACCACTAGTTCATTGAACTCTAACTAGCACGGTAGTCTTCCAAGTATTTCTGTAAGTGATCCTTATAGTCTTGGGAACTAATGAATTCAACTGCCTATTGTCTGCTCTTCTTCTCCATGGTTGTGAGCTCCTTCTTATGGGTATATGCTATCTTCTTTTCCTTAGTCCTCAGTTGGGACAATTCTGTAAGTAAGAGAATCAACACGAGTAGTAACCTTTTACAAGGACTCAGTGACTTGCTAATCTTTGATCTTCATCATCTCGTCAATTTTCTTAGTTACTTCTTGCATTTCTTATTTGCCTCATTACGCTTTTTGGTCTCTTTCTAATACAACTTGTTTGTCCAGTTGAGTTTGTCCTCAAATTTAGAAATACAAGCGAAATGTAAGTCCTAAGCTTGCTTCAGGTAGTAGTAAAAAGAATTGGTCTGATGGGAAGCACAGTCCCGAATTACTTCCTAGACAGCTGGCAGTAAAACCTCAAACACTGGACCAGGTGGTTCTATAGTAAGGGTCATCTCAATAGGTTCCTTAGTAGGAGATCTAGGAAGTAGAGTAGGAGTGGGATACAACTTGATTTTCTTTCCTCCAGCAAGTACTGGTGGAAGTGGTCGGGAAGATCTCTTCTTTTTCTTCCCTGCATCGTGAGGTTCATCCACGAGATCAAGGATGTCAAGATCCATGCCATTTCTTCAACTCAATGCTCTTTCCCAGATAGCTTCAGATCTAGTATTCACTACACATAAGAAATAAAAAATAAATCATTGTCTTGAATAATCAATAAATAAATGTTGGACAGACGAAAAAAGAATGCAACGTGATTAAAGAAATTTTTTCCAAGGATAACTTATGGGACTAAGATTGTCAAGAGAGGCAAGGCTCTACCCCATTGAAGCCAACACTTGGTCATTACTCACTACTTTCCAAGGGACTTTTTTTTGCATATATGAGGGTTTTAATGGCTTCTTGATCATGGTCTCTCGTAAATTTGACTAACTTTTTTAATCTCGAGATGTCTACATCAAAATTCTAATTCAAAAATTTCCAATCTGAACTCTCTCTTATAAGAAATATTTTTTTCTCCATTTTTCTTTTGGGGTTGCAAACCCTCAAGTAAACCCATTTTAGATCTGAAGTTGAAGGTGATACTGAGTACAGTAGATGAAATTCAAAAGTAGTGATTAAATAAGGCTAAGGAGGGATGATTTCCCGAGTCCAATAGGTGATGATGAATACATTGATGCATCCAAAAGACTTGGCAAAAATCTGTCCGAACCTGACTTGATAGTGATTTAACACTTGTTACAAGGAATGGGTGTAGTGGAAAGCTTAATCCTGCCTTCAATTGAGCCAAATAGACATATATACTTTTACTGATGTGTCAAAGACAAGTATATGCTTCGGCTCCTGTACCTCGACCTTCATATCATTGGGGATATAATATTGTTTAACCCATCGACCAATCGAATCCCAATCAATGGTGGCGATTAGGTAGTGCTGGGAGTAGATGTTCGTATCCACTTGAACTTGCTTTAATTTTTCCTTGGGAAAGGGGAGATGCATCACCCCTACTTGATTTACTGTGCTCTACTACGATCCCAACTATTATGTTGGAATTACGGTATGCTATTCCTTACCAAAGTTAGGGTATAAGGGCAAAGGTGGCAAGCCTGCACATGAAGTAATGGTGCTGGACAAGTTCATTCTTGGTCTATGTAGTGGAAAACTACATCCCTTGGGTGTATACGGTGGAAAACCAAGCCTCATGTGTCTATATGGTGAAAGAGCTCGAATACCCCTATGCAAAGGTTGTTGAGCCTCGCTGGACTCATAAACATTCCATGCCTCAACTATGCCCTTTTCACTATTCTAATCTATTCTATCCTAGTCGTCCTCAAGATCAATGTTGTTACAATTTCTCATGGTCATCCATGGCGTTGTCATCAGGGCCAAGGTTTATGTATCCAGTTGGAGAAAGTACCGTGGTCAGCTAAGGAAGATACAATGAGAGGTACATCTGTCTCTTATACACATCTAGATGTGTTTAAGATAAGGTGTTTATGACTAAGTAATACTAATGTGTGTTACCTAGGCAGTGCATCAAACAGTTAAAAAAAAAGAAAATAAAAGAGACAAATCAAGCTAAGGCAACTCAATAAGGCTTGAGGAGATTGAATTCACATTGTGAATTACTCACTTGGCTCACTGCAAATGGTAAAGCAATTGTATTACTTCAGTGAAGCAAACACTAAGTACAACTATAATTTCGTGGAGTAAATCCGTGGGGTACCAAAGCTGATGTCTAAGGAGTTGATGGGGTAAGGAGACTTGGAGTTGTAAGTAGTAGTACTGCAAGTGGAGTTGTAGTAGTACTGAAGCTGTCCAAAGTCCTAAAGTGGTTCATACAAATCATAAAATCATGGAATACGCAGTAGGGAACTCTATAACACTATTCAACAATGGTAAGAAACTCCACAGTAGTATTGGTGACAAAGAAATTTCATGGATATTTTACTCCAAAGAAAATTATAAACAACAAATTCAAGTCTTCGCACAAGTACAGCCTAGTATAATTATTTTATTTTTATATTTATATGCTCTAGTGGATAAAATTTTTGTACAAGGCTTGGTAAATTTTAAAAAATATTTTCCCTAAAAAAATAATTTTCTAAGTCATGTAATTGGCTCTGGTCAATACTACGACTCCGGTCGAGGTGCGAATACGACATCAAGTACTTGACACTCTCATCACAAAAAATTTTGACTTGAGATGAGGGCAAATGATGATGCCAAAAGTTAATACAACCAACGACAATATTACACGTGACACCGGACCCAGGTCCATTAGGGGCATTTTAGTAATTTTACTCTCGTAGTGCAAATAAGCTCAAATGGGTCCAATATTATATATTCAATTCACGTCTCGATCTGATGCATTGGTTTCAGGTATAAATATTAAAATGGTAGGTCAAATTAAATTAATTACTTTCCTAATTATTTAAGTTTTAATTTTCTCTCTAAAATTTATGTTCTTGTTGAAGTACTAACTTGAGCATCGAAACCTATCCCAAGGGACAGAACCCCACCTTTTTTATTTTTAGGTGATCCAGCGTGCATACTATGCGTGGTCCTCAATCTTATTTTAGACAATACTGCACACAAACCCTATCTCATGTTTTTGTATCAATAGCGGACAAAATTGGAAACTGCAAATCACCTATCTAAGCCTAAGAATAATAAGAGTAGTACAATAGGAAGAAAGATAATGACAAGATTTTAATAATTTGGAGTGGATCAGTGAGTTTCATGCAGTGAGAGTAAGAAAGAGAAAGAGACAATGTATGAGAGAGGAAGAGAGAACCAAGGAGGGAGGGTGAAGACAAATTTCCTAAAATTGTAATATAAGCCCCAAGCTTTCCCCTTTTTTTTTTTAAACCCTCATTTATTCTTTATTTTAAATTATTTGATGATTTTAAACCATTGGAAAAAAGACTGTCTGCTTTCTATATTGTCTCAAATGTATGGAATAACAAGAATTCATCTTTTCTGAGCTTAGTGATCAAATTTGAATCTAAGAGTTCAATAATTTAAATTCAAAATTGCTAATAGTTTAGTGACTACTTTTCTTGTTTACTCTAAAAAATTACAAGAAAGAATTAATTGTTAATTACACAAATATCCCTGTAAATGAGTACGGAAGGAGAAAAAGTCCTTAAATATTATGCCATAATAAGCTAGATTACACAATTGATCATGTATTTGAACTGGGTCATGCAGCTGTTAACGACTCATTAATATTAATACCTGAGCAACTACTGTGACATTCAGAAACTCTATTTTTGCAACTCCTAATTTGTTCCGTATGATATTTAGTACTATAGTATTAACATAATAGTGCTCTGATCTAATTCTATGTCTAATGAAAATTCAAGATTAGTACTATTGTTAAGATATCCTATACAATTCAATATGAGCCAAATACTAGACAATCTATTTGTGTGGTGATGCCTCATCCCAAGATTAACAATCCAAGGATGAGACTTCATATCACATCCAGTCTGAACCAAATGGACCCTTAGTAGATTATGTGATGTAGTACAAAAATATAATGGAAATACATATTAAGTGTAACAAATATGACCAAGTACTAGTATTTTGTATTTATAGTGGTTAATACTGCTGTGCATGACTGATAAAATGAGAATCTAATACTTCCGGTGCTATAGTACTTGTGAATTTGATAACCCTAAGAAATTAGGATATTTTAGTGCCAGTTCATTTAATTTTTAAGCTAGTTCGTTACTTTTTTGGTTAAATATGTGTGTGCTTTCAATGCATTTTTACTTTTGTATGTTTATAAGTGTTTTTATTAAGTTTTAAATGTTAATTTATTATTATTAACTTTTATTTATATTTGGTATGCTTTTTTTAGGTTTCGGAAGCAAAAAGATCAAGACAAAAGGGTGGAATTTGGACAAGGGAGTCAAGCCATCATTGGCAAGTCACCTTGGCTAAACTAGGGAAGTATTTTATTCTTTTATGCAAAAAGATCAAGACAAAAGGGTGGAATTTGGACAAGCGAGTCAAGTCATCATTGACAAGTCACCTTGGCTAAACTAGGGAAGTATTTTCTTCTTTTTTTTTGGGAGGGGAGTATTTCCTTCATTTTCTTTTTAATTATACTTTTTTATTTCCCTAGTTATGCTTTATTAAAGAATCTGATGGGTAAAATAAATGTTTGAACCTTATGTTTAGCTTATTATATGCTTTGGTGTTGTGAATGCCTTTTTTTATACTTGGATTGATTTGGAATGATTGGTGGAAATGATGAAGGAATTGTGTTTTCTTTGAATTACTGGTTAATTGTGATTGTCATACGGTTTTTGAAAGAAGTTGGATTTAGTTTTGCCATTTGGTTATGGAAATTTTAGTTATTAATACCCTCTTTACTGAGATTTTGTGATGGTTTTGAGCAAATTTATTTGAATGTTGGTGTAGCTTTTAGATAGTCTTCATTGTTGAATACCTTTTTAGGCTAATTGTGTGAAAAACTAAGCTAGGAGGATGAGTTGTCATATATGACATTTGTATTGTTTTGAACCCCGTTACCCTTATGTTTTTTTTTTCTTTTCAATTATTTGGTTGAACCCCATGATGCCCCAATGAGTCCTACTTGGTATAGATATGTTGGTTGAAAAAGGAATATTAATTTTTCAAAATTTGTGATATTACTTGAGTTTTGCATTTGTATAATTTACCTGGACTTGCTCATAAGCTTAGTAGTGTTTTTAGCACAAATTGTTGGTATGTTCCATGATTAGAGTGAGACTATTGTCTTAAACTGAAATTGTGACTTATGAGATAGTATTCATATTCACCTTGAATGAATATTATTCCTCATTTATAAGAGCTTTTTAACAATCGAAGTTTAGTGAAAAGTGATTCCAACTAGTAGTATGTTTATCTATTTATACGTTTATGTGTTTTGTTAATAAGTGTTTATTTAGTATGTGTTTTTTTGGGAATTGAGAGTGGAAAGTTGAATATAGATTGCACTTCATGTTTCAATTTGTCAAAAAGTGGAACTTAATCCTTTGAACTCAACTATTTTCATCCATTTTTTGATAAAATACTTTCTTGTTTAGTTTTTGCTTTAAGCAACTACTTTGCATTAAATGTTCTTCCAATGCCAATTGAAATAAAGTGGTTATTTAGTCCACATACTTCTAGATTTCCAACAATTTCTAACCTAACCAAATCCACTGCTTTAGGAACGAACCATTCTAAATTATGGTCGAAAATGACTTAAGCCATCTTTCGCTAATTTTGATTGAAATTGCATTATTAGTTATTGTTCTGACTCTGTAAAAGAGAGTATTTTCATGTACTTATATCTTTTTGTTCGTAATTCTAAGATTTTAGATTTATAAAGTAGGGGTATTTTTGTAATTTTACAATCCCAAGTCCGTAAATTAGGTTTTTATTACTTTTGAGTCGAAAATGTATATTTTATGCACTTAAAATGTGTGTGTTTTTTTTTTTTTGTAAGTTTTATTTGCAATAAAAGTGAAATGAGGCAAAAACAGAGCAAAATGGGACAAAACGGATAAGATCGGGCACTTCTAGCTAGAGCTGAGCACTGGCCTCTCGGTATTAGATGTGCCTAGGAGGCTGGTAGGGGCATCCATGCACCTACACTTGCGGGTTTTGTTGAGTTTTTATGTTTTGACCTGGGTTTTGCATATTTTTGACCCATTTTCATGTAAATCATATTTATGACTATATAAGGGTCATGTTAGGTAATTAACTAACATTGCTAGAAATAGAGAAAGCGTTAGAGTCGATAGACTATAGAAAACAGCTGGCAATCAAAAAAATTAACACAAGAAGCAATCTTGGTGCTGAAAGCAAGGGAGAAGAAAAGAAGACGCAGCTTGACAACCCTAGTTTTTCATTCTCTTCATTTTTTTTGGTATTTAATATGCTATTCACAGCCGTATACAATTATTGTGTTGTATCAATTAGTCTGATGATGCACTAAACCCTAAATTTAGGGTTTCATTCATAACTTGCCATGAATCTCAATTGATTTCATTTTTTCATTCATGATTATGATCTTATGTTTGATTTGCTTAATTAGATGGTACTAAATGCATTTATAAGTCTGATCAACTTATAAATTGATTTGCAACCCTAATTTAGAAATAAAAAAAGAAGCTTTAAGGTAAGGAATTTGTCTAGTTAGCCTTTGTTCAGAAATTCTATTGGAAAGGATGAACGTTTCATGAATATGAATTGAAAGATACCTATTCATCTTAAATAGTCCTATAGAGTGGTCATCTATGCATTAAGTTTGGCTCAAATTCACGATAGAAATATAGTCAGTTGGCATGGTTTTGTAGATTTGTGAGAGAAGTCGAAAGATAACTTGGAGTTACATAAGACTTTAGACTAGTAAATGGCATAAGTGAATCAAGAATTGGTGGAACAAATAAATGGATCAATTAAGGGGATTGGTAAGGGACGAGTGAACTCTAGATAACTTAATTATCGACTTTTTCCACTCTTTACTTGAACTATTGCACTCTTTATTATTACCACTCCATTGTATCTTAGTTTAAAGGTGCTTAATAGGGTTTTAGTGTAATCTTTGTGCGAACAAAACTCTACTAATCATCATATTACTTGTTTGTGTCTAGTAACAATTAATCACAGCATGAACAAGTTTTTGGCGCCGTTGTCGGGGACCTAGTTCTAGCACTGTATAGTCTATTAACATCTAAGTAAGAACTTTAATTCTAGTCTAAACATAATTTCTCTATTTATTTGTTTTTTATTTGCATTATTTCTTTTGTTTTTCTTTTTCGTGTGATTTGGTTGACAGGTCCTTGTTATTAATGCCAAAAAGGTCAAATAGGGAAATTCCACCCTTAGACCTTGAAATTGAACGAACCACATGTCAACTATAAAAGGAAGCTAGACGAGGTTTTCAATCAATAATTAAGATGGTAGACGATCAAGTTTTGATACCGTATCAACCAAAAATAGAGGAGTCGATCCCTTTAAGGGAATTTATTATGCTAACCTTGGATGGACTTCAGTCGAGCATTATCAAACAGCCAATCTAGGTGAATAACTTTGAGCTAAAGCCACAAATTATCCAACAGGTTCAAGGTTGGCTTTGTTTGGTGCAGCACCAAATAATTACCCAAATGTGCACATATTCAATTTTCTGGAAATATGTGACACATTCCATCATAATGTGATATCTAATGATGCAATTAGACTTCGGTTTTTTCTATTCTCTCTCAAGGGCAAAGCCAAGGCCTGGTTGATAACACAGCCCCTAGGTTCCATTAATACATAGAACGGTTTGCCAAGCACAAATGCTTTCGAGTAAAGTTTTTCCATCTTCTAAAATGACAAAATTGAGAAATGTTATTACTTCTTTTGTACAACAGGATAACGAGCCACTCAAAGGGCATTGGATCATTTCAAGGATTTACTAAGTTTATGTCCACATCACAGTTTTCCAAGCTGGTTACAGATTCAGACATTTTCTAACGGGTTGCATGGCCGACCTAAACCATAATTGAAGCAGTGTATGGAGAGATAATGAGCAAAAGTTGTGAGGAAGCTGTGTTGATGCTTGGGGGTTATGCATCAAAACAGGTCCACTATACGGTAGCATCTTGTGAAATATTCCATGAAGGATACCCCACTGTGTAGTGTCCAATTAATCTAGAGGATGTCAATTACATGGCTAATTTTAACCGATCGCAGAACAATACATATTCCAACATAGACAACCATGGTTAGAGAAACCATTCTAATTTCTCTTGGAACAACAACTAATAGGGTGGTGCCAGTAATTCAACATATACCACTAATGCCATTTGGATTCTTAAGGCAGAATAGGCAAACCCAGCCAATCCCTCAAAAACGAGATAGTATCGAGGACCTCTTGCAGCACTGCAACCAAAATAATGCAATGCTTCAAAATCAAATGTTATTCTTCAAAGCAAACACGGAGACTCAAATGAGGAAACTTGCCATTGCCATATATAATGGGCCTCAGAGTTATTTACCAAATGACATAGAGATTAACCTGAAGAATGATGGTCGGGAGAAATGCAAATTGGTTAGTCATCATAATGGCAAAGAATTGGTGGCCGAGAACTAACAAGAGAAAGCAAACGAGTATGACAGCCAGGTAATGATTGAAGAGAAAAAACGGGACGCGAATGAGCAACCTAAAGAGTATCAAGTCAAGCCACATTTTCCTTCAATACCTTATATGTAGTGACTTTAACAATACATGTCAGATGGTAAGTTTCTAAAAACACTTTAGCATTCCTTTTGCAAAGGCATTAAAACAAATGCTATGCTAGTTGTGTTAAGTTTATGAAGGAATTGTTATCTAGAAAAAAAAAAGGATCACGAACTTCGAAATGATAACTTTGACAAAGAAGTGCAGTGCAGTTCTCTAACAAAAGTTATCGCCAAAGCTTGAGGATCCTGAGAGCTTCACCAACCCATGCACGCCTGGCACATAGTTTATAGGTAAGGCCTTGTGTGATTTAGGAGAAAGTATTAATTTAATGCTCTTACATATTTTCAGGAAACATGGTTTAGGAAAAGCAAGCCAACAAATGTGACCCTCTAACTGGCTGACAGAACTCTGACTCATTCACAAGGTATCATTCAGGACATCCTATTAAAGGATGACAAGTTTATTTTTTCTTTATAATTTTGATTTTGAAGAGGATGAAAACATACCTATAATTCTTGGTAGACTTTTCTTAGCTACAGGAAGAAACCTCATTAACATGTAAAAAGGTGAATCACCATGAAAGTGAACTATGAGGAGGTAAAATTTAAACTATTTAAAGCTATAGAAATTGCCTAACAAAAAAGAGGAGTGTTATGTAGTTCATGCAGTCAAAGATGAAGCTACAGTTTCATCCTCTATGGAAAAGCAAGAAGTCTTATCTCCAGCAGGGAAAGAGAGATAAAAGGAAAGGTATTTATATGGATAGACAAAAGCATCATCAATTTAATCCCTAAAAGCAACTGGGTGCAGTTCCCCGAGTTCAAGCAGACAAAAGATGAAACAAAGTTGGATGGAAAGGAGAGGAATAAGTGGATAATTTGGAAAACAATTGAAGAATGGACCTTTTACATTGATGAGTGAAAGATTTTTCCTCCTATCTATACGGATTATGTTTCCCTTCCCTGTGTTAATGAATTACTTGAGCTATTTGAAAGAAGAAAGAAGTTTGTCGAGATGAAGGAATTGCTAAAGCAAGGAGAGAATGAAGAACTGCTAAAAGTTATAAAAATTTACAACAAACAACTTGTATGCTTACTACCTAAAAAGAAGAAAGATTTAGGGAGTTTCAACCTATACCTTGTGCTATTGGTGATATTTTTCTTAATCGAGCTTTATGTGATTTAGGAGTAGGTATGAACATAATGCCGCTACCTCTTTGCAGGAGTATAGGGTTGACAGACTTCAAAGAATGCAACCAACTTATTTAGTTGGCTGATCGAAGAACAGAAAACCCAATGGGAGAATTACACAATGTACTGATCAAAGTAGGGAAACTCAACTTCCCGGTTGATTTCAATTTCCTAGACATGGATAAAGAAGATGAGGATAATAAATCTATTGTATTTGGAAGGTCATTCCATTCTATGGCAAAAGCTTTAATTGATGAGGACTAAGGACAAGTCATCCTCAAAGCAGGAAATGAATCAGTCACATTTAATGTGTTAGAAGTATGAGCCTTTCTATATGGGCATTTTGAATGTGCAAAATGAAATGGCATCCCCAATTGAGACTCAAGAGGATCGATCACCTGAAAAGAGTTGTAACATCTAGGTAAAGACGTTAAACAAGTGCTTCGAAAACCAACCCATGTTTCTAACTCTAACTTTTAATTTTTATACTTAACTTTAATGTTAAAAATATTTTAATTTTTGACTAACATAAGTTAATTTGATTTTTTAGGTCTTCAATGATGCTTGGATGAAGTTTTTGAAGAAAATTTGTGCTACACGCAAAAAAGGGTCCAAAAAATGGACCAAAACGGTGAATCAGCATATGGCTGGGCTCTACCAGCACCCAGGAAAATGGGAGCCATGCCCAACCACTATGGGTTGGATGCTGGATGTGCCCATGAGCCTAGAAGGTGTTCCCTGGTTCGGCAAAAAGAAATTGCTTCCCATTTTTTCTCCTTCTTTTTCAAATCTAAAATTGTAGCAATTTAGTCACTTTTTATGTTTAGATTCAAGAATTAGGGTCTAATTGGAGCGAGTAATGAATGGGGAATTTAGAGATGTTTAAGGGTCATTTGGAGGAGTTTTAGGGTGTAGGGATTGAATGGGCAGCACTTGTGCAGCCAAAAACGGATCTAAGAAGAAGATTTTCTTATGAAAGTTACTAACATCCAAAAATCAAGTACAAGGCCTTTCAAAAGCTTCCCATTGGTAAAATCCTTCTAATCTAGATATGTTTTTAGACTGATTTTATTCCATATATGTGGGATTAAATTGGTGGGTTTATGTGTTTTTAGTTGTTTATGTACTTGATTCTTTTTGTTTGAAATTGGTTGTTTGGCATCTCAGGGAGAATTCTTGGAGTAATTTGTGATACTTGGTGTGTGAATACTTCAATTTTCTTACATTCAAGTTCAATTTTTGTGTTTTTAAGATCTACTATGCCTACTCTAAGGGTATGAATATCATGTAAGGAGTCTAGCTCCAAAAGGAAACTTGACAAGAAAATTTTCACTTCTCAAAAGCTTTGCAAAGGTATGTAGAATTGGAAAATAATAAAAAGCTAATATGTGAAAGGGGGTTTAAATTGGACTTGTATTGGGCACGTAAAGACCTAAGGGCTAAGTTAAAGAAAATGGTTACATTCGTAATCGGCATTGGAATATAGATTTTGCACACACCCAAAATTTGCTATAAAAGAAATTATTAGAGACAGTTCTATGTTGACTTCTTAAAACATGATAAAAGACTTTTTTTTGTGTGGGGAGTCTAAAGTTTTATGCACATGTGAATCTAAACACTTTCTTCGAGGTTGGAAAAATTGATAATGAGGGTTTGTTTTGTTATCAAAATCACTTTGAACCGGTATGGTTTGTTTCATTATCAAAATAACTTTGAATCAGACTTGGATGTGATGGCTAAAGCAACGTGCAATGGTGTTGATATTACTTGGAAGAGAGCACAAAATGCTTTAAAAACAAAAATTTCATATCCAAGTATTAAATTTGACTCCAATTGCAAAGATTTGGTTTGATTTCATTAACACCAACTTAATTCCAGCTGGTCATGGTATACACATCACTATTGATAGAATTTTGTTGTTATTTTATCTTCTTGAAGGGTTTTTTGTCTGATGTTGACTATCTTATTACATTCGCAAATTTTGTATATGACCAAAACTAAAAGTAAGGGATTGTTGTTCCCTTGCTTGGTTACCCAACTGTGTCTCCATGCAGGTGCAAAATAGAATGAAACTGTTCAATGAAAGTCTTAATGGTAAAACCTATTGATGGATAACCTGTGATGAGAATGCTTCCAAAGGAAGAAAGGAACCCCACAAGCAGTGGGGCATGCTCTAGTCAATCCACGAGTTTAATTCGATGCATGGAAGACATGTTGCCAAGGATGGAGAGACAATTAGAGCATCAACAACAATAGATGAAGGTCACAAGCAGGTTGATAACCTACATTGGCAAGGCCTCTAAGGTTGGAATGAATGAAACTCCACGTCTACCCGGGATACCTACATTTGATGAGGGTGAAGAAGATAATGACGATGGCAGTGATGAAGAGAAAGAGGAAGATTCTACGAGTGATGATGAGGAGAGGATGAGGAGTAAAAGCCACTAATAGATATCAAGGAAGTGTTTTATTTCTTATTGTACTTTTGTATTTTTATTAATGTTCTCTTTGTGTTCAAAACATTGGGAAAATTATTTCATTTTAATTTGGTGGGTGGAGTTTGTGTTTCGGTGGTATGATTGCGAATATGTGTTATGTGTTATGAATGATTGTTTTATTTATGTTCATTGGCATATTTGTTTTAGAATTAGGTTTTCTTTATTAAAAAAAATCTAAAATCCAAAAGATTTATCATTTTTAGGAATTTTTTATCAGTCTTGGAAATCTGATGTATTATAGACTCCTTAACCGTTGGATGGCAGCCTTCAAGATTTTTGTACCCTCTTTGCCTGAAATATTGTAAAGGGTTTAACTAAAAAAAAAAATTCTTTTTAGTGTCTTGTTTGCAAGTTCTCATCTAATATAAGCAATATACATGTCATTGTGTGTATGTGAGTATATACACGCACACGCACACAAATATTAATATATGAATATGTATTAGTGTATGTATCATATATATATATATGAAAAATGTATATATCCTATAGTTATATACAAATATATGATTACTTGACTCTATGTGTATTAAAAGTAAGTTAGTAACGTATTTAATAAACTTGTTAATAATAAAAAAATTATACTAATAAGTTGAACAATATAAGTATATAAATTAGACATTATGTAAAATATATTTTTGTTACAAGTATAAATTATATGAATATTAGTCTATGAACATCAGAACATATACATATTTTTATATATAAACTAGAAAAATACGTGTTTTACACGTGTAACACTCTTAATTAAGTGATTGAAAATTTTACTTTCTTTTTGTCTCTAAATTAATACATGTTATTCTACAAGATAATATCATTAAAATATCATTAAAGATAAGAATCTAGGGAAAAAACACTATTTTGATATCTTATTTTTAGGGTATGCCTCAATAATAGAAATCAATGAAATAAATTTCATGAATTTCAGGTATTTAACCTCTAGATATTTGTATTTAAAGGTCACATGATATTCATAATTAGAAAGTATGGGTAGCATTATTGACAGAATAAATTTATTGTTTTGGACAAAAACTACTCCAACAATAAAAAATTTCTAATTAAACTACCACAGTTTACTATTTTTTTCCTGCTATGGCCTACTAATTACTATCATTCCACTCTTATCTGTCCACCACTCCTAGTAATATCAATTTTTGCAACTTTACAATCGAATAGGCTCCTCTCCTTCATATCTCCTATATTCCTCATCGATTTCATTCCTTTCTGTGTCATTTTGCCCCATGACAATAGAACAATAATTGAGATTGTAGGGGAATCCAAGCCGTTCGCCATGAAAGACGAATAAGTGGATGAGATTGAATGAACGAAATGGTGAGCAATAATTGGATTAGCAATTGAATTATCTCATTGATTAGGAGAATGATATCATGGAAGTTATCATCATCATTGTGGTGGACATCCAGAGCTAAATTATCCCAATTTTTTTTTTAAAATTAGTGATTGAATTCTAATATGTGAGTGAGGGAAAGGGGTAGAGTATTTGTTATGTTGCTAATTGTTTCCAATTACCAAATACACCCAACATCAATCAACTTTTATACTTAACTATACATGTTGGAGGGCCTTTTGGCAACCAATAAAAGATAAAGTAACGAAGGAGGTAAAGGAGGAGGAGTCAACGTCCTCCACTCCACTCAATAAGAACTTAATCCTGTCTCTTATACACATCTAGCCTGTGTATTATTCACAAATTACTACTACTTTAATTGTGATAGACTAAAAGCATTACAAATGCTAAATGGTGTGTAAGTTGAAGATATAAATATTGTGTTTGGTAATATCTCCTGGAGTGAAATTATGATACCTATCAATCCGGATTTTTAGCTAAAAACATATAGTGGTAGTTTTAATTGGAAACTCTTTTACTATTAGGGCTATGTTTGTCTAAAATGTTAATTTGCTCTGGCAGGTCATATACAAACTACTCAGGCAATAATGCTACCCTTAGAGCATACTTGAACGAACTATTAGAGGGAAAAATTAATTATATTGAAGCTCAAATATATATATATATATATATATATATGTGTGTGTGTGTGTGTGTGTGTGTGTGTCTGTGTGTGTGTGTGATAAAAAGAAATAATTTGAATATATAAGAGTTATAAAATAATATTTTATTTTATTTTTTGCTCGAGTATAAACGATTTTTCTACCTTTGAAAATTTCTACCTTCTAAATATGTACTTATACCAAATTTTTTTTATAATTTAAAGAATAAACAATTTCAATAGACATAATAGTTATAAATACTACTTTATTTTATTTTTGTTCAACTATAAATCATTTTATACAAATAAAAATTTCTAACTTCTTATTATGTATTTATGCCAACATTTCATATATATCTAAGGAATTTTGTTATAGCAATTTTAAGTATACATATATAATAAATATATAGTAGTATTACAAAAAGTAGATAGTTTTATTAGATTAATTAGGGAGTATTTTGTATATATAAATTCTACTTCCTTAAGGACATGTTAGGTTTGAAACTATTTAATTAAGGATATATTAATCGTGACAAATAGTAAAAGAAAAATAATAGATTATCTTAGGTATAATTTTGTGATAAAAAAATTGGAGTATATCCTTAAAAATAGATAGTTAGAATAGATTATGAGTAATTTGAATTTTTTTTTTTATATTGGAAATTAGGTTTCACTAAAGGCAACCATTTTAGACATCACAAAAAAGGGAAAAAAGAAAAAGAAAAAATCACTACGAAGTATCAATTAAATATCATTTTATAGATGTAGTGTTTTGAAATTCTTTTAATAAGGAAAATATTTCTAGGACATCAAATGATGTATAGATAATAATTATAATAGTAGGCCTTGCCAATTTCAAAAAAAAAAAAACATTAAGAAAAAAATGAGTGCAATTGCTAAAATTTAAAGAACAAATACATTAAACTAAAACTATGTCTTATATGCAGATTTATGAAACATATATCTGTCTAGAATACACATCTAGATCTCTATAAGAGACAGATCTAGAAGTGAATGTTATCTGTCTCTTATAATTAGAAATTGCTGTCTTTTATCTTACATTTGAAATGTATAGAATGTAAATGAAAGAATCCTTTATTTTATTTTAAAATGCACACCACTAGCATGCAAAACATGTAGTTCTATAAAGACATCCAAAATAACATGTAATTTTTATATAATTTATATCAGAATTAATTTTTTAGTATATTGTGTAAAATATATATGCATGTAGAGAATATGTTGGTTTTTTTATTCCGTTACCTGTTGGAATTTTTTCATATTTTTTAACCTTATAATAACATTCACTTCTAGATTCCATTAACGTTCTGAACCCTTTTCTTTTTTGGAGGCTCTGAACTCTTTTATTTATCCTAAATGGTTGTGGTTAGTTCCAAAATTGTATTTTAATATAATATTTTATTATGAAATTAAAATTTTTATTTATTAAATATATAAACAAAATGTAAAGCTAATAAAGATGTATCAATTTTACATTTTTATTTTCTGTGTAATTTTTGTGAACAATTCCTTGAATTGGTTATTCAAATATTTAATATGCATTTGTGTTATTTTATTAAATAGTGTAACAATTGCATTACAATTTTTTAATTTGGCATGGAAACTCAATCTTTATTTCTAATTATTTGGAGTATTTAATAGTATGATTTTTATTTGCATAAATTATGTTATTTGTTTACATTGCTTGCCTACTTATTTGTTCGTTGATTGTTCTACAATATTGTGATGATACATCATACTATGAATTGATATTTTTTCCCTATATTTGATCGTATAATTTTTTTTATTTGGAATAAAAAAGAAACAATCTGAATATATAAAATTGTTATAAATAATATGTTTTTTTTTTGCTAAAGTTTAAATGATTTTTTTACTCTTAAACTTTTCAATTTTTTATTATGTATTCATGCCAAAAGTTTGTAGAAACTCAAGAAGAAACAAAACTGTTATAAAGACTACTTTATTTTATTTTTGCTCAAATATAATTTCTGTTTTACAAATAAAAATTTCTACCATCTTATTATGCATTTATTCCAAACATTTACATAAATTTAAATAGGTGGTAGTGTCTTAGAAATAAGTAACTAAATAGAAAATAAATTCATTAATGACTTATTAGGTGTGAAACTATTTAAGACAGGGGTCATAGTTACCGAAATAGGATTTAGCATTATCTATATTGTAATTAAATAGATGAGCAGTAATTTACATTATGTTTTTCCTATCACAATTTATATTTCATTTTGTGTTTATTCCAATCATTTACATAAATCTAAATACACATCTAGTGTTATTAGAACATAAGTACTTAAATAGAAAAAAAATTCATGAAGGACTTATTAGGCGTGAAATTATTTAATTAAGGATATATTATTTGTGACAAAAAATAGGTGGTAGTATTATTACAAATAAGTAATTAAATAGATGAGGAGTATTTTTATTATATTTTCCTATCACAAATTGTATTTTATAAAGGACGGGTATTTTAGGTATCACAAAAAAAGAGGAGAAACAAGAATAGGTTATATTTTCTTATTGGAATTGAGAATTATATTTCATTAAATGCAGCTATTTTAGTCATCACAAAAAAAAGAGAGAAACACTTTGAAGGTAGAAACACTTTAAGGGGAGAAACAAAAATTAAGATAAACAACTCATATATGTATAACAATATATATATATATATATATATATATATATATATAGACATATATATATAGATTATTACTTAACTCGGTCGCTGTGTATGGATTACAAAAATTAATAATCTATTTGACTAGTTATTGAAATAGTAGTGTTATATTAATAAAATATATTAATTTATAGGTATATAAATAGTATATAATGTGAAATATTACCTTTGTATCTCCATTGATTTTGTACCTTACTTTTGTGGATGATGTTGTTTTGTTCACGAGAGGAAGCAAAAGAAGCCTCCAGGCTTGGATGAATTTTCTTGATATTTATCATAAGGGCTCAGGACAGAGCATCAATTCGCGTCAAAGATTCATTTGTTTCTAGCCCTAACTGCTCTCGGTCTCGGTGTAGCTTGTGGGAACAACTGACGGGGTTCACTTCCAAAAAATTACAATTTACTTACCTTGGCTGTTCATTATTCCAAGGGGCTGAAAAATCTGCACTTTTCCAAAAAATCAAGGGCACTTTCAATGCCAAGCTGCGGGTTGGAAGCAGCGTCCCTTATCTCCAGGTGGTAGACTTATCTTAATCAAACATGTCTCTCGGTGATCCCAATTCATACTTTGGAGGTAGTCAAAGCCTCCAAAGGTGGCTCTTTAAGTCTTTAGAACAATTGATGGCCAGCTTCTTTTGGGGGAAAGTGACGGTAATCGAAAGAGGCACTGGAGGCGCTGGGATTCCATATGTTTTCCAGTTGAAGAAAACAGACTTGGCATTCGCAAACTTGGTGCTGTGATTGACGCTTTGACTTTGAAGTTGGGGTCGAAATATTTTTCTTCTAACACCTTATGGGCGAAGTACATGCGTTCTTGGCTTCTTATTCATTCGGGAATAAGCCCCTCTGATGCTCTCCTACTCGAAATGGATGCTACATCTCCATGAGGTAGCGCCTGCCCATGTCTCCACATCGATTGATGCTAATCGAAGTATGCCGGATATGATGGTTTGGGAACCTACGAGCAACGGAGAATTCAAGACATCCTCGGCTTTCGAAATTGTGAGATATTCTTGGCCTTTTTTAGCTTCAAGTGAGTATACATGGTATAAAAGAGTGCCACTTTGAGTGTCCATCTTCATGTGGCGGTTATAAAATAATTTACTTCCTTTTTCGGATACTTTGATGTCATTGGGATTTCAATTAGTTTCCACTTTCCATTGCTGCTTTTGCAATTCCTCCTAAATCTTGGATCATGTATTTGTTTCTTGTCCTCAAGCCACAGAGCTTTGTCTCATTTTGCGAGGTTATGCGGGATCAGAATGATTTGTTCCCCTACTTTCTTGCAACATTTGAATCATTGGTGGTTTTGGTCTTCTAATGTGGTTGCTCGGCTCATACCGATGGTGGTTTGCTGGGTGCTATGGAAGGCACGGAATGAGGCTTTTTTAATGGTACAATGCTTCGTGTGGATCGCCTTCGATAGGATGTTTTTCACTTTCTGCAGGGGCTGCTTCGAAGCTCCCTTTCAAACAAAATTCTGGTTCACTATCTTTTACTCACAAGAATGGCATCCGCTTACATTTGCCGAGGGGAAGAGGGTGGAACATATGGCTGTAAGTTGGACTAAACCTCCTCAAGACAGATGGATCTTCAATTGGTAACCTTGGCCCCTCAGGCGAAGGAGGGGTTTGCCGAGACTGGTCTGGCCGAGTGCTATTGGCTTTTTCTCGCTTTTATGATCTAGGCACGACCTTGGAAGCCGAGTTAAACACCTTGATTACAGGTGTCAGCTTATAGTTACAAAAAATGCCGTACGTTCAAAGACGTGATAAGGTATGGAGAAGTGATTCATTATTTTTTAAAATATCGAATATTTAGGGGTAGATTTAGTCCTACTCATGGCGACATGGTTGAATTGGGAGATGTTGTAGGTATTATTGCAGGTCAATCAATCGGAGAAACGGGTACTCAATTAACATTAAGAACTTTTCATACCGTGACAATGAAATACAGTGTAGGTGAAAAGACTTATTAGTTATGGGTTCGAATTACTAGAAGGTAAATGAGAGAGATGAGTTTAAAAAGAAAAAGAAAAAGGGTAAGTTGATACGTCGTAGTACGCCACTTCTTAGAAAAAATCGCTATATTATATGGATAAGAAAGTAGTTAGCAGTAACCAATTCACAGAAAAAGTCACAATATTATAGGGATAATAAAGTAGTTGATAGTAGATAGTATTCAATTTCTAATAAATGTTGAATTTTAAGTGACTAGAGAAAATAAAATGTTCAATTTTTAAAAACTATTATTCTCAATCCGATATTGAATAGTTCTAATTAGGTAAATTTAGAGAATATTTTGTCATTTTCTCAATAAATAAGGGTTGCACATTATTTTTGACATTTTGAAACGAGAATCGTCGCGTTTTAGAATACAAATAGATCGTGTTTTTATACGAATGAATCGACACACAATTCGTAATGCAATTCGTAATGGTATGAAAAGTTTTCGGTAACTATGACCCAGCTGCGCATTCAGCATAAACTTCTTCCGCTTCAAGTTCAAGCCAACGCCAAGTGTTGGCGGATATGATCAACAGCTCAACGAGTTGTCCTTGGAGAATGATTTTCCAAGTCAATCAAATCAGAAACATCATCTCTAACCATTCAATTACAAGTGCTTATACCTTCAGGGAAGCGAACACAGTTGCTAATGAGTTATCCAAAATAGGTAGTGGGAATCGGATATCAATCGGATATCACAGGATTTTGACGCCTGTTGTCTTCCTCAGAAAATTAAAGGTCTAGCTGCATTAGATGCTTCGGATACTCCTCTGATTAGAATCTGTAGGGTATCTTAGATTCATTTGCTTCTTTCTATTGTTTTAATCTACAACATGATGCATTTATTTTGGGAGATTTTGACCTACTTCCCTCCTTGTAGTGACTTATTTGATCGGTATTTGTTCGACAAAGTCGAACGACTTGTTTGACCAGTAAACCAGTCAAACGAATAATTGATATACCAGTATACAGTTGACAATTTGACTTGAAAACTAAAGTCAAAGTCAAGTTGAGGACTTGATTACTTCATTGATTTCGAGTCAAAGTTGAGTCGACAATCGAACAAGTCCAATTAAATTTTTTTCTGAACTTGACTCGACGGGGTAGGTCTACTTGATTGACTTTTAAAAACCCTACTTGCAGTAGTTAGAAGCTCATCGACTCAATAGTTGTCAGGTGATAGAAATAAATGAGAACACCACTATGGAACTACATCCATGCTAGGATTTGGGAGTTCCTTCCCAATAACATCTGTACCATTTACTCTTGCAAGAGTTAGAAGCTCCATGGCTAACATTTTTCAAGTGATAAAAACAAATGAAAACATCACCCGTAGAATGACGCCCAGGCTAAGGATTGGGAGTTCCTTCCCAATAACAAACGAAGAATCTAAAATTGATATAAAAATATATCGACCAAGGGAAAGCCTGCTCAAAAACCTAGAACACAAGATACCCAAGAGGTATGTAACAAAAGAAGTTAGACATTCAGCATTTCGAATAGTCTCATTTTCCCTAAACTAATACTCAGATAAAGTATTACGAAAGATCTAACAACCAGATCGATGATCTGATCATTAACATAAGCATTTGAAGTCGAAACCAAGATACTCCATCAAGACCAAACTAGTACGAAAGCAAAACACCCCGGCTAAGATATCACAAGCTAATGGGATAGAAGTTCCCTCTTGGACACTAAGTGTTGATATCGTATTGAATACAACACTCCCACTCTAGGAACCTCACTGTAGAGATTTCTTCAATAATTATTTCCAGGTGAAGAACTTGGATTACTATGACACTCTACTACTAGGTTTCAAGTTCACCTTTGTCAGACTCGACATTAATTAATAGTGAAACTGGAAGGTGCAAGCTATAAAGATAGCCACCATCTCTGGAGGAAAAAATGTTATGTCCTGAAAATCAACATATCAAAAGGAAAATACTAGTCAGAGCCAATGGATAAAATCAACTAGCATGTCATTAGCAAAGTAAAGTACAAATCTTATGTATATGGTGGAAAATCATTTCTTCTCCAACTTCAACAAATCCAGGGGCAACTATGAAATCATTAGCAAAATTAAAAATGTCTACATACAATGTTGCACAATCTCCGCAACCAGCAACTACAAAAATCCCTCTGAAATACTCGGCCCGAGCCACCCAACCCGCGGGCTACTCACACAGAAAGCTTAATGCTTCAATTGATAATGTATTGACTACTTAATGCACCCTACTTGCTTACTACCCAAGTAACCAATTTTGGTATCACTTTGTTAGGAATCTCTTTTGCAGAAACTTATATCTACATTCTAGGGGGAAAAAAAAAAGAAATACTTCAGCTAGTGTAATGTACTGATGATACATATCTCCGTGGCAAGCATAAGGATTCTCACCAAGAACTCTAAGCTTTTGAACAAATATATAAAAACCCTAATTTCTGCTCAAGAAGAAGGAGAGTACTCAAAAACACTAACTTCTACTCAAGTAGGAAGATAGTACTTAAAAACGGTACTTAAAACCCTAACTTCTACTCATGTAGAAGGAAGGTACCAAAAAACTCTAACCCTTGCTCAATAAAAAGGGCAGTACTCAAAAACCATAAATTCTATGCAAATAGAAGAATGTTATAAAAATTCTAACTAGTTCTTGCCACAGGAGGATGGTGACACAACAAAATCTTAACTTTTAAAAAAAGGATAGTACTACTTTCCCATAATCTGTTTGGGGACCATCATTCTAAAAAGTGGATTTAAGACTATATTTACCTCAATCATCACTAAAAAATACATAGCTTCCATCAAAGGTCATTGATACAAAAAGTTCTACGTTTTGTAGTTCCTAGATGTGTATACGAAGTCTGTACCCTCATCCCTTTTCACACGATTTCTCTGATAGCCCCTTTTAGTTGGTTTTGCTCCAGGTCTTATGGCTTAGAAAACGCATCCCCATGGAAACTATTAATGTCATATAAGAGTTTTACCTAAATTTATGGCTGTCTCTTATGGCCATCCAGATGTGTATAAGAGTGGTCATTGCTCAAATGTTTGGCTAGCTAACTCCTGCAAGAAGGCTTGTTTGGTAGCGTCCCACAAGGAGGTTTGGTTGTCCATTCTCTGAGACTCTCCCAAGTTTACCATTATTATCTCACAAATAGATTGTACAGTGGGATGAACATCTTTTATCACATAGTGTATAAGTGCAAACAGAAAAAACTTCATTTAGAAACATTAGATCATCAACTAGGGGTGTCAAAATATCGTAATAACTCCAAAATCCCCCCAATACATCAGTAGAATAGGCAGTTGCTGGCTAGCCCCTCCTAGAAGGTTTGCATATTGTCCCTTTTGATAGGGGTTAGATGCTTGCCCCTTTTAGGAGAGTATCTTGATTGCTTGGCTAGACATCCTATCCCTTAGGGGTTGGTTGGGTGCTATCTCTTCTCACATCGTGCTTTAATCCTTGGTTTTCCTTCGAAAACTTCATATATGTCATCTCGATCACAGAAAAACTTGACAAGGACATCTCCATTTTCTATGCAATTTTTCTGAGCCTGAAGTATAATCTCTGGCAAAGTATGTAAACCAGCAGATAAAGCTACTTATACAAATCCAGTAAAAAATCACACTTGATTAGAAAAAAGGGCTTTGACAGCTAGTACTCTCTTAAATATTGGTTTAATACTACTATAGAGTCATGCATCCATACAAAAGGTCAAGCTCCTACATATACCTCTCTAGTAGCTTCTTTCACGAATTGATCTCCCTTCTACCTGTGCTCAAGTTCCTACTCATTTTGCCCCTATTGCTTCTTGAATAGCTATTTTTACGTCATCGGTCTATGCAAGCATTGTATCGAAATAAGTATCTATTTCAAAATAAGCAAACACACGGTTACATTCAAAATTGACCAAGTACAAACCCCTTGCTCTTAGACACTGGCTTGGCACTCTCAGTAATAATGTAGTTGCCCCATTTGAAGGGGCTTGGCTGGTCTTTTCCCTCTCTGTGAGGATGTGGTTGGTAACTTCTCACTGAGGATTGGCTATCCACCTCCTCCGGTAACAGTGTGGTTCACCCTCCCTCTCAAGAAGGCTTGGCTGGTCGACCCCCTCTTTCTATAAGAGTGTGGCTGGTTGCCTCCCTTAAGAAGGGTTGACTAGCTACCTACCTCTTCACAAAGGTATAATCGATTGCCCTTCCATGGGAGCTTTAGTCAGCCGTCCCCCTATTCGCTAAAGTGTGGCTGGCCAACCCTTTCAAAGAGGCTTGGCTGAACGTCCCTAATGAGAGCTTGGTTGGCCTCCCTCTATCTACAAGGGTGTTGTTGGTCACTCCTTCTTTGATTAAAATAAGCCAAGCATATACATACAAAAATCATTAACCACATATTTCTTGGAGATAGGCGGATAGCCTTAATGTAAGTTGATTAAGATGTGTATAAGAGATCTTTATATAGCATCTTTTGGCCTCTTTCTCCCCTTCAGGTTCTCCTTTATAGATCCTTTATTTTACAACAACTATCTACTACACGCAACGTAATCTACCAACATTTAAACTTAGACAATCTATCAGCCGAAAAAAGCATCAGGACACTTTGGCACAAGATTTCTCTTACTTTTCTAGCAGCTGACCATCTAGCAACGAGAGTGGTGGCATTTGTTATGATATAATTTGTCGCTAATAAAAATGTACCACGTGGCCCGGTCCACATAAATCCAATACACCCAATCCCAGTCTCCTAAACAGGCACAACCCATTATCTTTGTAGGCTCGATAAGCTTGGTAAATCTCCTATGTAGCCAGTATGTATTATATTTATGTGGACCGGGCCACGTGGTACATTTTTATTAGCGACAAATTATATCATAACAAATGCCACCACTCTCGTTGCTAGATGGCTGTCTCTTATACACATCTGGGCAGACAACAAAAGATAGGACTAGAACAAAAATTGACAGAAACACCAATCAAGTAAATTGTAAATCGAGCTTATACAAATCAAATTGATACTTATTCGTCAAATGCAGATTTGTGTTGTTGTTCTTCACATATTGGTGGAGCTTGAGCTCAAGAAATTACAAATTAGCATAAATTTGAAAAGTAAAATGAGAACATAGATTGATGAATCTCAACTTTGGAAAAGAAAAAAGGAAAGCAATTCAAGCTTATTATCAAACGTACAATCAAGTCATCAAAAAATAAATATCACGATAGTGGGAACCCTTAATTGACATCCTCAAACTTAAACTTTTGTCATGCTCGATTTAAATATAGTCTTAGTAACATGTCTCTTTTAGACATAGTCATTAATTTGGAATTATGAGCTGGAGTAGCACAGTAAATGGGATTTGTAAAAGTAGAACCTTTTTAATTTGAGCCCGGTCAAAACTAAAAATAGTGATTTAATTCAAGAATTTAAAATTTTTGCTCACTTCCTAATTTAACAAAAGTAAGCAATATTTTTATCTCAAACTTAACTTTTGCTAGTTAAAATTCAATCCAAGACCAATTAAGAAAATTTTGATTAATTTACGCCAAACAAATTAAAAATTTTGCAAGTCGTATAAATCCAACTGTGCCACTCCCAACTTATAGTCCAAATTAGAAGAAGGATCATGAAGAGTCAATTTAGGCAAAAAATAATACAAATTAACGCACAAATATATTAAAGGGTTTTGATATTAAGTCAATCTAGTTAATAAAAAATACCTAAATCAACTAACTTAGTTAGATGACATTCCAAAAGTATATGAGGTTAAGTAGTAGCTAGCAGAAGTAGGGATCGCTCCCACAAGGATTGGTTAGTAATTACCGATTTTTAGATTAATTAGCTATTTTAAGGATTAAATCAAAAAGAATTTGGTGTGAAAATTAAAGACTATAATAAATAAACTAAGAAAGCAGCTCAAAAGTGGTTTAGGGTATAGAGTAGTTAATTCTAACCAACATGTCAATTGGTTCAATTAACCAAATTATAGGTCAATTTACAATTTTAATCTAGTCTTGATCCCTAGACAATAAAATCTATCTTTAGCTAGTCTAACCTAATCTGATCAATTACCCTATAGAATTCTAAGTGACCAAGTAAATTAGCCACTTAAGGTCAAACCCTAACACTCATCCAATGTTAATCATGGTCAAAATAGAGGTTCTTTCCTATTTCCCCTTGATTTTACTGCAAAAAGAAGTGATCAAGTCCCTTAATTACCTTATGAGCCCATTAACTATGTCCAATCAACCAATTTTACCTTTCAACCAATCAATTAACCTTTACCTAATGTGAATTAACACCATCCAAATACTAACCCATGACTAATTAGTTCATAAAAGAAAACATTAAAATCAAAGAAAGTATTTTTAAGAAAGAAATTAAAGAAAACAAGTCAAGAGATCATAAACACTTAGCATTTTTAAGAAAGAAGGTCAAGAGAAAGCACTAAAATAAAGCAATTAAGGAGATGTTTGGTTCACATTAGGGAATCCAAATTGGAATGGGAATCATAAATCCTATTATCGATATGAGTTTATGTCATTCTTCGTTATTTAATTTGAACAAGAAGTGAGTTGATGCCAGTCTCCGTTACCTATTTGTTTTGAACAAGGAATGAGTTTCATTATGTTGATAAGTTAATCAACTTGAAACCCAAGTAAGAAGTTTTAAGTGAACATAACACTAACAATAGAGGGAGGCATAGAATGATTCTCATAGTAATTAATTACTACAACATCTATAGGTATAATTAACCTTTGGGTATTCCTTCCTGTGTAACCCATAAACATCTACTTGTATAAGTAAGGTAAACTTGAAATCAACAACTCTACAAAGTAAATATACATAAAGAAAAAGTCTTACAAATAGATATCTTCAATATTCAACTATGGAACTCAAGATACAACTTAAGAGGGATAGAGAAAAATGTGACCAAAGAAAAAGTCCTCCCCATATGGGGAGGAGAAAGAGAATTCTTCCTACTCTAGTTGTTGAGAAAAGAGGCCAAAAGATGCTATATATAGTGCTAGGGTTTAGGGAAATGAGTGGAGCCATAAAATGCCATGAAAAATACAAGTTTTTCCTTAGAATTCTTGGAACGCAGTATGAAAAATAAGCTTAGAATTCTATACCATAGTTAGGACCATTTTCCAACACTGTTTTGTGCCTAAAATTGTCAATCTTCATTTGATTGCCGCAGTATTTTCGTCTGCAATCCTATCATAGAACATAGACCTATAAAAGAAATAAATAAAATGTAAATCAAAATACCTAAATATGAACATAACAAAAACCCACATAAAACAACACCCAAAATCCTAAAAAGTCCTAAACCCTAGCACCTGTCTCTTATACACATCTAGATGTCTATAAAATAGGTAAAAGCCTAGCAAAATACTAGTGTTTTAGAAGGTAAAATAACTCTATTAGATATAATTATCAGGTTCATGGTGTTTAAATACAAAATTCTATTGGATTATACACAACAGTTCATTCATATTCTTGTTGCCTTATTGACTAAGGAATATTCTCTTTTTTTATTTTAATTTTTTTGGGAAATTGACATAGATAAGTATCTGATACTAAACCAACAGATAGAATGAAATGCATCAAGGAAATGTTTACAAGAATTAAACCAACCTAAAAGAGATTAATAATTGTTCATACTGTGATTAACTGTTACTAGACACGACTCACAAAACATGCAATTATATGCATCAAACAAATAATATAATGATCAGTAGAATATCATTCCCACAAAAACTATGCTAACATCCTATTAAATCACCTAAACATCACACTTTTGATTCTATCTAAACTAAGAAATAATGGGGTAGTAATAATAAAAACATTGAATAAAACCAATGTAATAATTCGAGTAAAGAGTGGAGAAAGTTGATAATTAAGTTATTTAGGGTTTACTCGTCCCTTTACCAATCCCCTCAATGGATCCATTTATTCATTCGGTTGATTCTTGATTTACTTATGCCATTTACTAGTCTAGAGTCTTATGTATTGTGTTATCTTTTGACTTGTCTCACAAATCTACTAAACCGAGCCAACTCACTATGTTTTTATGTGAATTCGAGCTAAGTTTAATGCATAGATGATCACTCTATAGGACTACCTAAGATGAATAGGTATCTTTCAATCTGTATTCATGAAACGTCCATCCTTCCCTATAGAACTTTTGAACGAATGCTAATTAGACCAATTCCTTACCCTAAATCTCCTCTTTCAATTTCTAGATTAAGGTTACAAATCAATTCATAAGTTGATCAAACTTATAAATGCATTTAATACTATCTAATTAAACAAATCAAATATAAAATCATAATCATGAATGACGTAAAACAAAACAATTGAGATTCGTGACAAGTTATGAATGATACCTTAGATTTAAGGTTTAATGCATCATCAGATCAATTGATACAACAAAAGAATTAAACACAACTATGAATAGCATATTAAATACATGAAAAATTGAAAAGAATGAAAAACTAGAGTTGTCAAACCGAGTATTCTCTTATTCTCCCTTGCTTTCTCTATGAAGATTACTTCTTGTATTGATTTTCTTAATTGCAGCTGTTTGATGAATTCTATCGACTCTCACACTTTCTCTACGTCTAATTATGTTAATTAATGACCTGACATGACCTTTATAGCACTAGGGCTTACATGAAAATGGGCAAAAAAAATCCAAAAACCTGGTGAAAACATAAAAACTAGTCAAAACTCACTAGTGCAAGGGCATGGGCACCCTTGCCCGCTTCCTGGGCGCGTCCAACACCTAGAGGTTAGTCGTTGGACACTCCTGCCAAGGCTCAGCTCTAGCTAAAGGTGCCTGGTCTTCTTCATCTTGTCTCGCTTTGTTCTGTTTTTTCCTCGTTTGACTTTTTTTGCAAATAAAACCTACAAAAATACATTTTAATTGTATATTAATATATATACATTTCTGACATAAAATAATAAAACCTAATTTATGGACTCGTAGTTATAAATTACAAAAATATCTCTACTTTATAAACTAAAATCCTCAAATTACGAACAAATGCCAAACTAAAAGTACATAAAAATACTCTCTTTTAGAGAGTCAACCCATCCCCAACTTGAACTTTTACTCGTCCTGAGTAAAATAAAACAAAAACACAAATATGTTCAGCATATTCATGCATATTAACTTTCTTCAATATGTCAACTATCGTAACAAAGGTAAAAGTAAACAAGAAGAGATATGGATTTAACATAGATACAAAAGAATATTGCTAATCAACCCCAAATGATCATCACGAAAGTGTTACTCTCCAGTCATGAAAGCAGATATTACTAACTTACTAATCAATGAAAAACCCATTGAACATAAGTTTAACAAGAGACAAATGTGTCGGAAGAAATTTTTTAGCACACAAAACACTCATTAGTGCAAATAAATTAAAACCAAGGATCGGTAAGTAGGTATTTAAAACTCGTAACGTAGGCTAAGAGATGATGGTGGGATATATTTGATTAAAAGTAGTTTAAATCACTTTAGACATATTAGTGAATAACATTGACCCACAATCCTCTAGAACATCCCCCACAAACCATGGTATTTAACTAACTACATTATTGAAGCCAAAGATGCACATTCTTTATTGCAATTTAAAATGAATTGTCCTTATGTTATTTCATTTTTTTTCACTTATTTTCAATATTTTTTTTCTTTTCATTTTGTTTCTTTTTACATTACAAAACATAGGGGATTATTACAAACATTAAAGTCTTAAATATGACTTTTTCTCCAACGAACACCATTTCCTTCCCAAACATCTATAACAATATGCACATAATATTGATGTTGCATACTACCAACACTAACTACTAAGGTGATGAATAGAAAGAAGGATAAAACAAAAAAAATTAGATTGGTTAAATGACATGGTTAAACAAAGAATTAAGCCTTATAAGACTCAATGTAATAGTCAGAACTATGGTATAGAATTACATTTTTGGCTCAAACAATTCAGAAACTTGCCTAAATTATTACCTTGTTCTAAAATTCACTCATACATCCAAGCATATAAATCAACACAATTCCAACGAATGACACAAACAAAACAAATATCGCAAGGTAACCATGATTACTACTCATTAAAAATCGCCTCACTTTCACACCCTCACTCAAGGGAATATATTCAAGTGTATAGTGATAACACTTCATAACTCAAAGGATTCAAAAAGCAATAGAAAACTTATATGCATTTCAATCCATAAATTCTAACAAGATTACTTCGATTTTGAAACATTTTTAAACTTTTGACACAAATTGCAAAAATTAATGAACTCAAACAAGACTTTTTTATATTAATTGTTATTTATACAATGTCATATTTTGAATTTATGGAATGATTTACTAAATTTTGAATTACAATATAGAATTTGTGGAATTATTAAAATTTGGAATATAAATATGCGAATGAAAGAGGATTTTTGTTCAACTTATTTGATTTATCGGTCGAAATTTAATTTAAACAACTCAACTTTAAGAGACAATTTAGGCTTGTGTGACTTAGATTTGCGGACTAGAGAAGCAATTTAATTTGATAGTCGAATAATTTAAATAAGGAAATTTTTAAGTCAAATAATTTAAATAAGTCAAAACGTGGATTACTGATCAAACGAAGACCCCTACCTGCAAGAGGAAATGGTGCGTATGTACCTGACCTTAACTTGGTTTTTGGAAAGTTCCTCCTGTTGAGTGATGAAATGTTTCCTTTTCTGATGTTTCATTGGTTAAGAGGCAGCCAATGAAGGTGAGCAGGTGTGTGTTGGTGAGACTTGCTCGGCTCTGATTACTTGATCCTGGATCATTTTGGTTTCCTCGAGCAGGCTTCACTATTGCTCCTTGCTAGATTCATTCTCTATAGTGAGTGAGATGGAAAGGAGACACGATGCAATCTTGTCCTCGTAATCATGGGGTAGGTTTGGGAGAATGATATCCTGTGTGAAGGTCTTGACAGAGAATTCCTAGGAGGCAGTCTTTAATTCTGAAAATATTCTTTATTATTCAATTTTTATTTTTAACTGTCAAATAATTAAAAAATAATAATAAATTTTTATTTTTAATTATATCAACAATTATCACATTTATTTTACATTATATAATGATTAATCAAGAGTTACACTTGATCCCATATATCAGCATAGAAGAGCACTCCAAATTAGGAGAACTCTTGATGATTTTCTTGACCGTGAAACTGTCAGGCTGCATAGTGAATGTTACAGTTTCTTTAAACTATGAAATAGTGATTTTAAAACAAAGAGGTTAGAATTAGCCATTATAGGAGAATTCAATATTTTGGTTAACAGAGGTAGTAGGCTCTCTAATTGACGGGCTAGTTTTTGGGCAGGTGGATTGGAATTGGCTGTCAAGAGACCGCCAGAATTTTTGTTGTAAACAGTTCAATGTGTGTTAATCATTATTTCATTCTAAGTAGTAGGATAAGACTGAATATTTTAATGGTTAACTCAGGAGTGCTTTATAGCTTTTTCTTGGCTCCACGTAGACAGTGCCAAATTATTTCTGTCAAGAAAAATATTTACATAAATTCGGTATTTAACTTCATCTATAAATTCTACAATCAATATTAAATTTTATAAAATTTTATTTATATCAGCTTATGTTATAAATTTTATAACATTTAATCCATACCATAAGGTTTATAAATGAAATCAAAAATTATATTTACCTAAATCTTTCCGTTGTGTCAATTATTGTCCTAGTCCTAATCTTCTTCTATTAGTTGATAGAGTGCCTGCAAAAGAAGGTGGGAGGTAATGGAGACCATTCTTCAAAAATACTTTAATACTTGAGTCAATAAAAGTTAAAAATAACAGAGAGTTTGACCCTATAATTAACAGATAGATATATGTGGTTATATAATTTTTCGCGTGTTTTTTATGAACATACCATTTATACATGATATTTACTATATCCGGTACGTAGAAATAATAGAGAACATAAACAGCCCAAACTTGTTTAACAGATCAAAATTAAATATATCAAATTTATGTGAACAGGGATATGTAGTGTAGTTTTATTAGCCGACAAATTCACACAGCACTCGATTTTACTTCGTGCGAGAAATATAGTTTAAGTTCAACTCAAAATTTAGTCTAAGCAAACTCAAGTTTGGCTGAGAAAAGCTCAGGCTGTTCGAGAACAACTTGCGGATTTTTGTAGTGCTAAACATGACCGTAGTTCTTGAACCTCTCTAATTCGTGGCAAACAAAGATGACCAAGCTTTGATTAATCACTTACAACAAACACGAAAAGAAACATATAATGCCATTTTAGTTCCAACATTTGTATTATTGATCACTCTAGTCACTTGATTAAATTATGAGTTATGTCAAATCACTTAGTCCTTCTCAATAAGTGATTAGCTAATTGCCAACTACACTTAATACCTACAAAAATAAACACATAAATAATCACAAAGGATGAAACGTCTGTTTTATTCTATTAACCAAATTAATGCAATTGAAATATTGGGACCAAATATTCAAATGCTCAAGTGTGTGTCCGGGCAGTTAACTAATGGAATACCAACCTAATGGCCTTGGACAAGGAATCCAAAATGGTATCGTAAGATAGAAAATGAGTGTAAGCGTAGACCAATGATTTCTTCTTTATTTCCGTCAAGAAAAAAAACCAAAGTTTTATTTTTCCGACTTTTAGTTAAAATAAATTTTTTTACTTTGGGTTAGTTTATGATGCGTGAGGTATCAAAAATCGAGAATACGATAATAGATGTCAAACTACAACTGTTAGATAATGAAGGGAAAAAAAGTAGCGGGTTTTTTTTTTTTGGGTCCTTGCATCTCTTCTACACTGTGTTCTTATGATATGCATCAAAACTAGTTCCTATATTATTTTAATTATTTTGTCCGGTTTTTAGATTTCAAATTATTGATCTTCGAAACTATAGCAAACTAAACTAATACCTTTAACATTAAGCATTGCTTTTCTGTTCCGCAAACATAACAAGCCATCCGCCACCCTTGTTCACTAACTATCGTTGGCCGCAGAAGGAGATAAGAAACTTGTTTCGAGAGGAGAAAAAAATGGAGATAAGAAATGACTAAAAGCTAATAAGAAGTTTTGCAAGAAAAATTTGAAAGTAAAACTTAAGTAATAATGTTTGAAGTCTATTTGGAATCAAGATCTAGGTATATGTTCAAAATAAAAATATAGTAGCTTGTATATAAATGAAATTAACTTTTGCTGAAGATAATTCTTGGAAAAGTTTTACGGTTTTTTTAGGGACATCTCCTTTTATTTTAAAGATTTATACAATATAATATTATACACATAATAACTTATGTTGTCCAAGCCTTTATAACTAATGAGATTGTTCTCTTGAGATTGCAAAACTTCACCAAATTAAGATAATATAACTTTGTCAATTTATCTAACAATTTGTCAAACGTAGTAACATAATTTACGTAGAAGAAGTTAAAATTAAAATTCATGTTTCTCATAGAAAATGGTTTTTGAAATTTAGAAAATTATCTTCTGAAAAAGTTCAATTACAAGTAGTTGTTTTATAGCCTTCCAAGGGTTCTAAAATTGTTTCCATACTTTTGATAGAACAACAAAAGATTTTATAGAGCTGCAACAACATTTATGTGAAAGACTAAGGATACGTACTAGAAGGAAAGGGTTAACCCGCGTTTGGCATACATTGAATAACCTAAAATGGAAAGATCATTTTAGTTAGAATATGTGATAATTCTAAAAAAAAAAAAATGACTAAAATCCATTTTTTGGTAAATTTAGGTTATTCAATGTATGCCAAACGCTGTCTCTTATACACATCTAGATGTGTATAAGAGACAGCCTCTAGTACACATCTTTGTTCATTTTGTATTTATTCATGTCATATACTATTTCTATAACACTTAAGTATTTTTCTTCGAAGATAAGTTGAGACAAAAATTATTATAATATGTAATCTTGTACCTGTCTCTTAATACACATCTACAATGTGTATTAAGAGACATGCATATCAGCTCGTAAATATATCATATTTATTTTGGAAAAAATAATAACAGTTAATAATATACTAATTACAACTCTAAATGAAATAATCTTTAAATAAAAATTTATAAGCTTGTCATGAGCTTATAACCTTTTTCATTCCTGGTTGAAGTTGAAAACGACTTTTCTAAAATTTTATTGAAGAATGAGGGTTTTAGAATTTAGTTGGATTAAACTTTTGATGGAATGACCTTTCCAAATTAAAAATTTCACATCAAATACAAAGTAGAATGAGTAAGTTTGGACTCTGTAAAAAAAAAAAAAAAAACTTCATTCTATGCCATTCCCAAATGTACACGAGAAAAAAACGAGTAAAAGGAAAAACAATAGATGTTTTGATATTCAGAAACATTTGGGTAACGGCTACTGTCTCTTATACATACCTTGTCCAATCATAAAGTTGGGATTCTACCTCTAAATCTCGTGATAGAACGAGTCTTCTACTACTTTCGATGACAGCAAAGACGACTTCTACATTTCAAATATATATATAATGGACATATTATTTAGTAGGAAAATTAATGGGTCCGTTTGGATTGTAAATAATGGAGTATTATTTAGTAAATAATATTTGTTTGTTAATTTTAGTGATTTTTGAAAATATTGCAGATTTTTCTTATAGTAGAATAATTATTTAGATACGAAATAATATTTTAAAATAATCACCTGACTGAAATAATGAATAACTATTATTTCGTGGACCAATTTAGAAATAAAAAATGCTTGTAGAACTAATTAAATAAATATGAATGTTTTTTGTTTAATTCCTTTAAAGATTTTCCTATTTACAATGGTTAAGTTTTTATTTTTTGTTAAGTTTTGAACAGTTCGCGAATCAAACAAATTATATATTTTGAATCATAATTATTAAACGCTACCACTTACCTCTTCAATTTGTTCAAGTATTTTAACATCAGACCGTACTTGAGAACGGAGTGTCGATCTTTTAAACATATTCTTAAAAAAAGGGACATTTTTTTGATATTTCTAAATTAAACTTAAGCCTACAATTATAGCATTATAATTTGTGAGCAATTGGAGGTAAGCCTATAAATAGACTAGGTCTAGACCCGTATCCGACCCGTTTCGTGAATCATTTATTTGGGTCTAAATTAATATATAAATCCGATTATCAGGATTCGATCCAAATCTGTTTAGTTATTATATAAATGAATCGGATATGAATACGGTTGTTCCAATCCAATAAAAATCGTAATCCAATTAAAACCATAATCCAATTAAGCTATATATATATATATATATGTGTGTGTGTGTGTGTGTGTGTGTACCCGCGCCCGTGTGTGAGTGCGCGCTGTGTAAATTTTCAATATTATATTCTATTGTAAAATACATATATGAATATTAATATGAATTAAATATTTTTTTTTTACAATTACAATATATATATATATATATATATATATAATTTGACTTTTTCATAAATTTCTTATAAAAATTTATAAAATAATATTAAGACCCGGATCTAACAAGGTCTGACGAATCTGAATATGGATATCCTTTTATAGACCCAGGAAAAATTTGAATTCGGACCCAAATCCGATAATGTTAAACGGATCCAATTATAGATCTGTAAGATCTGGGCTAGATATGACTTGTTTACACACTTAATCGAATGTTTCACTGTTCCACTTCAGTTATTACCAAAAAATTTACAAAACAACAATACAAATAGAAAAGTGCCAATTGTGAATATTCTTCACTTAACCTCACCATACTGCATTTGATGAAGACACTTTTCTTAAAATCATATACGTAATTAGTAACTGAACATTTTTTAAGATTTAAATAACGAATATGATATGAATAGTGCAAATAATGGATTGTTTGAATAATGAATAAGACAAAATATGAATAGTATAAAATATTATTTGGAAAAAATACTTTGTTGACTAAACATAAACTATTATTGACCAAATATTATTTGGCAAATAATATTGCCTATTATTTCTTATCCAAACAGACCCAATGTTTTACTAATTCCAAAAATTAAAAATATACCGTTTTTCAAGTGATTTCATAAATGCAAGTTGAGTTTCTGCAAAAGTCACAGCATTATTCTTTCCAAACCATGTAAAGCGAAAAGATAAAAGTTGTTACTAGAGGTTGGGGTGTTCAAATCCAACTCAATCCGAAAACTCGACCCAACCTAAATGAATTTGAGGCTAAATGGGTTGAATTTTCGGGTTTCGGGTTACCCGACTTTAGTAGAGTTGGGTTGGGTTGGGTTTTAAAATAAAAATAACCCAACCCGAATAACCCGAGTAACAAAAAAAATTCAATTATTTATTTTTTTAAAATTTTCATTTTTATTCTAATTATTTCACCTACCTTATATTATTTTTCCTTTTTATTTTTGAAATATCATCTAATTTATCATATTATTTACTTTTTTCCTTTTATTCTTGACATAACCATTTTAGTTTTGACCAAACATATATTTTTTAATAGATGGATTTATAATTATAGATTTTTAATTTTTTTTTATTAATTTAAATTTTTAACCCGAATAACTCGAAACTTCGAGTAACCTGTCCGACTAATACTTAGGTTGGGTTTACTTGGGTTGCTATATTAGTTGGTTGGGTTGGATTTTATTTTTTTAACCTGAAAATCCAAAAACCTGAAAGCCCGAAAATCCAACCCATTAACACCCCTAACTAGAGGTGGTGTCTTAAGGATAAGGCAGCTAAAGTCACTGCTTTAATCCCCAAAAAGTTTAGGCCCCAAAAATTTTAAGCCTTATTATAATGGTAATAATAATTATAAAAAAAAATTTATGATTACAAAATACACCTGTCTCTCTACACATTAAGATAGGTATAAAAATGTAGGTCTTATTATAATCGTAATAATAATTAAAAAATTATTTAAAACCTAAACCTAATCTTAGTTTAGGCTTCAAAATTTAGACATTATTGAAATTATAAGATACTTTTTTCATAAAAAATTTAATTAAATAACTCCATATTAATTAAACAACTACCACCTAATAACATTCTAACTTTCCCTCAACTCTCTAATTTTCACAAACTAACGTTGCTTTTTCGAAGGTTATTTATTTTGACGTTATTTTTTTCCTCTATAAGCTTATTATTTAAGTTGTACTCATCTACTATTATTTTCTCCTTAGTAGTTTAGTTGTACTCATCTACTATTATCAGTAATAACTTCCACTCTTTTTCTACCAAATTCCAACTCAATTCTCAGGCTACTCATGACTCTATCCAGTAACCAATATTGAAGCTTTGAAGCAATCTCATATATTGTTTTAACTTTTAATATTCTTTACTCCATATTTTAATTTACTATTGACAATTTTGTAGGTATATTTTATTGTTTGTGATTTTTAAGAATTTAAATATGCCTACAAAAAATATGAATCTAGTTATGAAAAACTTGAGGGAAAAAAAAAGAGCAGAATTGAAAGTTTAATACAATCTCAAAAGGGAGCTCTTTGATATTTTAAACTTTTAACAAGTAATAAAAAATAAATTAAAAAATATTGAAGAGGATTCTTTGAATGAAAAAGTTAGCAATGTTGTAGAAGTAAATGATAATAAAATACAAGAAGAAGAAATTAAATAAGTTAGCTGTAATTAAAAAGAATTATTAGAAGAAATTTATTATAAAAGTTTAATTAGTAATTTTGCATATAAAATTAAAGAACTAGAAAAATAAATTTTGCATAGGGTTTATATTTATTTTATTAAACAAATAAAAATGGCTTGATGTTGAAATTGGCTTTAAGTCTCCAAAATCATTGAGTTGCCCCAGGTTATTACCGAGGAAAAAAAAACATATTACAAGGCATATGATACATGAATAAGAGAAATATTTAGGTAGATTCGATTTTATTCCACTTGTAAATCATGTATTGTGGATTAAATTAATTTTATGAAATAAATGACATTAGGCGATGTAAATAAAATTTTATAATATTAAATTTTAACCAAAAAATCTAAAGATAGGATTGAAAACTAAAATGGTGTCTATTTAAATATTTTTGGATGGGCCATGGGTGTTTAGGTGGCTGAAGCACAATTTCGTCCGTCATTTTATAATCTCTAAATATTCTCTCTCATCTTTTGGAGTTCGTCTCAATTTAGTAGTTTTGATAGATTAATCTTAACGCAATTTGCTTTAAACGGCTAAATTAACATTTCTATTGTACTTTACCCTTGAATCCAAATAATATACACTTTATTCCCTTTAAAATATTTTATAATATAATTAAATACAAAAGAACGATGTGGATATTTGATTAAAATACCCTCCAAAAAATTGTGGATAAATTAGTTACTTTTCATTTATTCTTTATTAATGATTCCATTTATTCTTTTTATTTTACATTTGTAACTATTAGAGAACTTTATGGATTGTCAAATTTTTCTTAATTAACTTATACATTATTTTCTTCATATATAAAAATAAATACAAAAAATGAGAATTTTAGAAAATGAACATATATTTTATGGGATTTATTAATTTTATATTTAAAGTGTTGAGTTTTCATAAAGCAAAATGAGCATAGTATAATTGTAAAAATTCTCCTTTTTGTACTTGAATTCATAAATGAAGAAAATAATGTGTAGGTTTATTTTTTTAAAAAAAGTAACAATCCATTAAATTCTCTTATATCCTTAAATTAAAAAAATGAAATAAAAGGTGAGTAACTTTGCTCAAATATTTTGAAGGGCATTTTTGTCAAAATAAATAATTAAATCATCATTTTATAATTATTTATATTATGAAATCTGTCAGAGGGGTAAAGTGTATAGTTTTTAAGTTTGTAGGACAATGGTAATTGGATTGGAGGTTCAGGGGGTAAAGTGTAATTAATCCTTAATTTTATGACGAATGACCGTTGTTAAAATGGGAAAATTATCACTCCTTAAAAATGGCTTTTACTTGATGATAGGTATTTTTTTTTTAGGACTAATTTTATTTGCATCCTTTATTATTTGATTCTCACATTGAATCAAACGTTTTATTCGGTCTATTTTACAAACTGAAATCACCAAAATAATTCTAATTTGGTCACAATCACCCGTATTGTCTGTAAAAGTAAACAAAATACATGCATTCAAATGCCAGTTTTCAAGATTGAATAATGCAGAATGGGCATTGTGTATCATGTACGTGCACATACTGTTAATGTACTACACTAATAATGTTCAAGGTTATGGCAGTGTTGGAATAAATTGGTTAGTTTATAGTTCAAAGTGTCTAAAATAAAATAGATGTGTATAAATAAAATGTGGCAATAAATAATAATCTTGGCTAAAATAGTTCAAAATGAAATCCTCCAAAACATTAAGGTCCTAAACTGGAATTAGTCTTTTCTGTGTTTTTAATGAAAAAGCATGGATCCCTAACGTAGTTATTCCTGTTCTTATACAAGAAGGAAGAACAGCTAATAGTGATGTCACGTACCAAAGTTCTATTTCAGGATGAGGAACAAAAGTTTTGAATGACTAATTGCATTAACATTACTGACAATACATTATGTTAGAAATATTCAGTTTGGAAAAAATTAAATTGTCTGGTGTCAGATAAATTGTGACTAATCAAATATTAAATTAGTGTCTAATTAGTTAAAACTCTTCAGAACATCATTTTATAGCGATTGATTTAATTATGATTATCGTTATCGTTTGAAAAAAAAAGAAAGATTTAATTATGATTATATTTTAATGAAAAGATACAATTCCTAGTTGGATTGTGACTTTTTACTAATTATTACAGTTATAATTAGAAGAGGTATATCTTTTAGAAGAGTTATGATTTTTGGAAAGTCATGTTTCTTCATAACTCTTATTATAAATATGGATAGGCAGAACATTAGACGATACATTTATTCTCCTATTTCTTTGCAAACTTCTGAAGAGTTACTAGAAGAATTTAGAGGTATTACTGTCTCTAAACTTTTGAGTACTTAAAATGGAGTCATTTGCCAATATCCTGCAATAATAGTGGGGACAAATATCACCTTAAGAACAGTATAATTAAACAAGTTTTTGGGTATTATCTATCTTTTATGACATATATTTTCCTATCATATTATCATACAACTAAAATCAATAAAATGTCCTTAAATTGTTTTATGGAGAATCAAGATGGGATGAGTACTGTTACCAAAACGCATAGAGTTACTATTAATCCTTGACCTTTTGCCTTATACCACCACAAGCTCCCAAGCCCTTAAGTTGAAGAAAAGACTTATGTATGGTTCGTGAATCCCACAATTGAAGTCAATAATTATGGTGAAATTAAGGTAGTCCAAAAATAGAAAGGTTTTTCAAGTAGGGCGAAGTGTTCCAATTTTTGAATGCACTAAATACTTGATCTTTAGTAATTAATAAAGCTACCAAAACAGCATGATTAGGATTTTCGAGAGTTTTTGTTGCTTATTTTAGTGCTTACATTTAAAAGGAAAATAAAACATGCATAAGAATAGTAAATTAACAAATAATGATTTCGAGTCACACTATTCATGATTCACACATTAACGGAGACAAAAATTTGATTTTGCATGGGCAAGGCTTCAAAACACTTTGACAAAAGAATAAATTGGGGTTAAAATTAAAAAGAGAGAGTATGCGTGTATGTGTGTGTTCATGGATTAAGTTGAAAATTTAAGAAATTTATCTTCTTCGCACTTTCTCCCTCTCTGTTGCTCTCTAGGGTATAAGTCAAACCAAATTACTTGATACTCGAATTTCAACTCGATGTTGTACGAGTTTGTTCAAGTTTGGTTTGTCATTAATCAAGTTAAACTCGAATAAGATTCAGTGTTTTTGAACTTTTTGAACTCTTCTTAAATTCGGCAAGATAAGTTTAAATTTTCAAATTTAATTGAAGAACTTCCGACTACTTGAACTCGACTAGATAAGAATTTATTTTAGTTTGACTTAAAAGAATAAATAAACCAAATTTGTACGCATTTATAAATTTGTTAAAATAATCAAATAAGATTGAACACTAGAGTATTAAACTTGTATTAGTCTCATTTACACTATTAGTGTTCTCTTTCTTCCTCCCACATTCTTCTTCCTATAATTTGTTTTTATTCCTCTCTCTGATAGAGGCCTTATTAATTATTTAAACATTGAATGCATAATTCTAGAAAGATGACATTTTAAAACTAATCTTCATATTTCACCGTTCAAGTCACCCACCATCCACAATCTTAAACCACTGGCAACCCACTATCGAATTTACCGTCCCAACAACTCAACATTCCCTTGATAATTCTCAGAAACTACCTTTGAAAACCTACCTTCAAATCCCTTTGCCCCTCTCTTCCTTCCAACAACAACCCCGCAACATCTCAACCCAATTTTGTCAGACATTTTTCCTTTGTTTCCGTTCTTCATTGTGCACTTCTCTTAGCATCCAATCTAGATGTGTATAAGATTCATGACTTTTGGATTGTTATAAACTATCGAGTCTTTTGCTTTGTGTTTATTCTATCAAATTGACTTCATTTTCAGGAGCTAAAGATGCACTTGTTTAAATATGAAAAAATTGTGAAAATTTCTTGAAATAAAAATATTGCTGAAAAAAGTGTTTGAAAACCTGAAATTTCTTTAAGAATTTTAAAGAAAATGTAGTCAAACTAATTTGTTCATATATATGTATCACTTAGTAGAATACTAAAATATATGGAGCTTGGATGAGTAGAATACTAAAATATATGGATCTTGGATAACCAGGTCGCATATAATTTATTAGTGGAAAAGAAGACCGATAAAGTATAACACTCCCCTAGTAGACACACATTTTTTTAAATTTTATTTATATTCATTTAAAAAATAAAGATACAATATTTTTCACCATCATCTTTATTCTCCTTTATCTTTTTACTAACCATTTTGTTTTCCTAAAATGATAGAATTTGTATTGCTTCCCAAATATAACTTTACAAAAAAGGTAGGGTAACTACCCTATTACATCTTAGGTTATATTAGCAACCCAAATGGGAAAGTAATCCTTCCATGCAACATCTATGCAAGTTTTTTTTAACAAACTCAGCTATCTTTTAGCTTAATCTATTATATATCCTATCTACAAAAATAAAGAAGCAAGAATGAGATAGTCTAGACAAAAAATTACAACTTCCAATAATTCTGCTAACTTTGCTTGCTTGGGATCCCTTTTTTCAAGCCTTGACATGATGCTTCTATGATTGGTCTCTATAATGATATCCTTTGCCAGCCCCGCATTTTTACTTTAGTTAGCAACATTCTAACTGCTTTATTAACATCCATCTCAATATTGATATTTTCCAAACCTTATTTTGATGATGACATAAGCACTAAACTCTGAAAACAAGCTTTGCAGGTCTGTTACTTTTTCTGCTAGAAACAGGGTGTTCGGACGCAGTACACCGTCCGAACTATGTCAAGTTTCTCGGAAGCATTTCACCGTCTGAACAAACAGGCAGAAAGCAAGTTTCTTAATGCTTCTCTACGGACGCATACAACTGTCCGACGAAATTTCTTTCGGACGAACACGAGATAGTCTGAAACTCTGTTCGGACTGTCAGACGATGGAACGGACGCATGCACGGCCGTCCGAACAATGTACTTCACCTACTGCACTGAGATCAGATGTTGTGTCGGACGCATCATACTTATCTCGGACGTCCAAAACCTCAACGGCTAGTTTTTTGTGCATTTATTATTTAGCCATTAGGAAGTAGTTACAACCACCATTTATTGCTCCTATAAATACCTACTCTATCATTCTGTATAAATCATCTAATACATTGAATACAAGCCTTAGAAAAGAGCAATTTTAGTACAAATTGGCTATAGTGCTATATTGTATTAGTGTGCAGCTTAGAGTGCAATTCAATTTTGAGTGGAGTGATAATCTTGTATGGAAGTGAGGTTGTGAGTAAAATTCTTGGCTCAACTAAAAGAGTTTTAGTGTGAGCAAGAATTTTCTTGCTTTGTAAAGATTATTGGCTCACCAAGTGTGTGAAGCATTCTAGTGAATTAATACTTCAATCTTGTTAGCTTCGTGGAAGTATTGGTTGTTTAATTTCCTCTCTTTCTTACTTCACAGTTTCATTGATTCTATTATATTAATCGTTAATTGAAAAATCTCAATAAGTTCAATCTTTCTGAAAGTTTTTTTAAAATCTAATTCACCCCCCTCTTTGGTTGCTTTGGGACCAACAATTGGTATCAGAGTTTGGTCTCATTTTATTGCTTAAATTGCTTTTGAGAAAAGAACTATTATGGCAACCAACAATGCTCTACTTTTTAAGGGTCAATCCGTTACTAGGCCCCCTATGTTCAATGGGGCAAATTTTATTAGTTGGAGAGATAGAATAAAAATATTTTTGCAATCTATTGATATTGACTTGTGGTATGTTGTTAATGAAGGTCCCTTTGAAGCTACTATCATTGATGATCACACAAATAGAAGAAGAGAAAAGACAAGGGATGAGCTCACTCCACAAGACAAGGCAAACTTGACTTTAAATGCAAAAGCCATGAATGTGCTATATAATGCCTTGGATGCTACACATGAATGAATCAACTCGCGTCAAGGGATGCATTTCCGCTAAAGAAATTTGGGATAAATTGAAGGAAATCCATGAAGAGAGCGACGATGTTCGTGAGCAAAAGAAATCCTTACTTGTTGCCAAGTATGAGTCCTTCAAGATGGAACCACATGAAAATATTGACAAAATGTATTGTAGGTTCAATGACATCATTAAGGATCTTGAAGCCTTGGGTAAGGAGTATTCTTTGGGTGAAAAGAATAGAAAAATCTTAAATGCTCTATCCAAAGAATAGGATGCCAAAACAATCGCTATAGAGGAAGCCAAGAATTTAAACTCAATGCCTATTGAATCGCTAATCAACTCTCTTACATCTTATGAATTGACAGTTGAAGGCCAAAGTGGTGGATGATGAAGAAGCAAGACCAAGAAGGAGCATTGCTCTAAAGACCTCTGAAGAAGAGGATGAAAATGGCTCCATCAATCTAGAAGACGAAAATCTTGATGAAGGAGATCTTGCACTCATCTTCCTTTGCACCAAAGGATTTCTTAAATATTACATCAACAAACGGAGAATGAGAAGAGGTGGAGCTACAAATTCAAATGATTTCAAAGGAAAGACTAAGCTAGAAGTGAAGAAGCAAAATGAAAAGTGATTTGAATGCGGTCAACCCAGACACTTTGCAAATGAGTGTCCTTCCAAGAAAAAGAAGGAAGGAAGAAAGCCTCGATTCAATAACTTTCAAATCACATGGGTTGATTGCAACTCCGAAGGAGAAGTTGAAGAAGAAATGGAGGTGGCACAAATGGCCTTTATGGCCATTGGAGATGATGAGGTAAATTCTAACTATGACTCCAATGATGAAAATGATGAAAATGATCTTGAAGCTTTCATTTTAAAATTGCATGATAGCTTAAAGGAATCATATGCTAGAAATAAGGAGTTAGTGAAGAAATCAAATGCTCTATTGAATGCTAACTCTAAACTTGTGAATGAAAATAATATTCTATCACAAGAAAATAGTGACTTGAAGATAAAGAATGCGTGTGAGATCAAAGGTCAAGGAAGAACAAGCCTCTTTGAAGAAAAGATTGGATGATTAGACATGTTCTCCTGACTAGAAAGACATCAAGCATGTTCTTATACACATCTAGAAATGTATTAATCAGCAACAAACATTTTAGATGTTTAGAAGGGATGACTTATGTTTTGTAAAATCAAAATCGTCTTTATATGGAAATAAAAATATTATTTGTAGATATTGCCAACAACATGGACATGTCAAGAATATGTGTTATGTCAAGAAAATGAGAAACTTGGAATGAAAGCCGCATGGATTAATAGCAATTTCACTAACTCAAATGGACCCAAGAAAATGTGGATACCAAAAGTTATCAATTGATCTATTGTGTAGGTACTTAACATCACCAACAATGTTAAGTGATTCATAGATAGTGGATTTTCAAGGCACATGACGGGTGATACTTCTCTCTTCACAAATCTCAAATGCACAAATAGTGGAAAAGTAACATTTGGCTAGATAACAATAAAGCAAAATCAATCGGCATTGGTTATGTAGGTAAAAATGGAGAAACCTTGATAAAGAATGTGCTTCTTGTTGATAATTTGAACTACAATTTATTAAGTGTAAGTCAACTTTGTGATAAAAATTTATATGTGTTTTTTACCAAGCATGAATGTCTTATCCTTGATAAAAATCATGTTGTTTTATTTAAGGGCACTAGGCACAATGATGTTTATGTGATTCATCTTGATAAAATTTGCAATAGCAATGTAAAATGTCTTACCACTTCCATAGATGATCCTTGGCTTTGGCATTGAAAACTTTGTCATTTTAATAGGGATTCGATTGAAACACTTGCTAAGAAGGATTTGATAAGAGGTTTGCCAAAACTAAAGTTTTTGAAAAATAAAATTTGTGATGCATGCCAATTTGGTAAACAAGTTAAAGTTTCTTTTAAACCAAATAATTTTGTGTCCACTCATAAACCTTTAGAATTGTTGCATTTAGACTTGTTGTGGACCTACTCAACATGCTAGTCTTGGTGGTTGCAAATATGCCTTTGTTATTGTAGATGACTATTCTAGGTACACTTGGGTATTATTTCTTGTTCACAAAAATGAAGCTTTTGAAAAATTTGTAAAATTGTTTTCCAAAATTCAAAATTTATTGAATTTAAAGATCATTCGTTTAAGAAGTGACAATGGTGCCGAATTTAAATTTAGAGGTTTTTCCGAATTTTGTGATCACAACGGTATTTCACATGAATTTTCGGTTGTTAGAGTCCCTCAACAAAATGGTGTTGTTGAACGGAAAAATAGGACTCTTCAAGAAACCGCTAGAACTATGATTAGTGAATGCGGCTTACCACAATATTTTTGGGCCGAAACCGTTAACACGGCTTGTGATGTCATGAATCGAGTTTTGTTGAGATCCTTTTTAAACAAAAATCTTTATGAACTCATTTTTTGTAAAAAAACCCGTTGTGAGCTATTTTATAGTCTTTGGTTGCAAATGTTTTGTCTTAATTTAAAAATCAAAGAAAATCTTGGTAAATTTGACAAAAAATCGGATGAAGGGATATTTCTAGGATATTCTAGTGACAAGAAAGCATACCGAGTATACAATAGAAGAACGCTCTTGATTGAAGAAGTTGTACATGCTACTTTTGATGAAGCTAATGATGTTATCTCAAAGAATTTATGTGAAGATGAAAATGTAGGTATTCAAAAGGAGCTCGAGAAGCTCACTATCCATGAAGATCATCAAGAGATCACATCAAGCAATGATGTCAACAACCATCAAGTAGATGATGAAGAAGAAAAGAACGAGAATACTTCAAAAGATCTTCTAAAAGCTTAGAGATTCGTCTCTAGTTACCCTCAAGATTTAATCATAGGTGATCTATCCAATGAGGTAACTACTCGTTCTCATAAACCTTTGAATAGTAATTGTGCATTACTTTCTCTCATTGTACCTAAACATGTAGATGTTGCTTTGAATGATAAATTTAGGGTCATTGCCATGCACCTAAGATGAACTTAGTCAATTTGAGAAAAATAACGTATGGACCTTAGTTGAAAGACCATCTTCTCATCCCGTAATTGGAACAAAATGGGTTTTTAGAAACAAATTAAATGACAAAGGTGAAATCGTAAGGAACAAAGCTAGACTTGTTGCAAAAGGTTATGCTTGTTGGTCCCAAAGCAATAACCTAAGAGGAGGGTGAATTAGGTTGTATCTAAAACAAACCTTTTTATGTGCTTAATAGAAATTCAAACTTTATGCACCAAATGAAAACTTAAGTACAAATGAATACAATAGATATTCAACAATTTAAGCTGAAAGAACAAATAAGAATATTGAGATTAAGAGAATCAAACCAAACTCCCAAGCTTCTCAAGCTTGGAGCTTTCAACTACCAAGAGCTTCTTACAAGACAACTACCAAGTTTACAACTTGAAGTTTAGCCACTAAAAGTCTCTTCAAAGTAGGTGAGACAATAACCTCTTGTACCCAAATGAGGATCACTCTCTTGCTCACACTAATTTCCTTTAGTTGAGCCAAGAGTTTTACACTCACAACATCCCTTTGTTACAATCGTTATCTCTCCACTCTTACATTTGAAGAACTCTTACACTTCTAAGCTCTTTTCACAAAACTACCTACACTATTACAACACTTGTTCCCACTATTTCTCCCAAATAACTCAAGAGTTATTTATAATCAATGTAGAAGTCTCTTCTATTTAATTCAGGTTTAGGGGTATTTATAGTTGCCCAAAAATTGCTTCCAACAACTTTTCAACGGCTATTTTCTATTTACTGGAGAACTAGCCGTTGGACCTTTCGGACGGCAGATGCAGCAAGTGTGCGTCCGAACGAACTAGCCGTTGGACCGTTCGGATGGCCGCTGCTAAACCTTGCGTCCGACACTGCGTTCGATCGCTGAGGATATTCGTTCGGACGTCCGAGGATGCGTCCGAACTTGCGTCCGATCGAAGCAAAGTCTACTGGAAATATGATCGGACGCTGTTCTTCGGTCCAGTCCGAGACTTGCTTTAAATTCTTTGTGCCAGACGATTACCATCATCCGAAGCTCTGTCTTTCAGACAGTCATTTGCTTCCGTGGAGTCTTCTGGTTGTTTAGTTCAGATGATCGTTTGCATCCGAACCTACCTATTTTTCTGCACACTTCTCAAACCATTAGTGCGATTTGGTCATCATCAAAACATGATTATCATAACTGGGGTTCAACAATGTTCAAGAAGAAGGTATTGACTTTGATGAAACCTTTGCACCTGTGGCTAGATTCGAATCCATTTGCATGTTTCTCGCGTTTGCATGCTTCAATGATTTCAAATTATTTCAAATGGATGTCAAAAGTGCATTTTAAATGGTTTTATTGATCAAGACGTTTTCGTTGAACAACCTCCGGGCTTTGAAAATTTGCAATTTTCCAAATCATGTTTTCAAAACTCTCTAAAGCTTTATATGGTTTGAAACAAGCTCCAAGACACTTGGTATGATGTGATTAAGTGGTTTCTTGATTGAAAATGAGTCGACTGGATATTTAAAAGAGGTGTAGTTGACACCACTCTTTTACAGAAAACAAATTCCAATGGTTTCTTATACACATCATTTGAATGTTGATGATATTATTGGAATTTGACTAGTGAAAACTTGTGCAAGGATTTTTCACATTTAATGCAAAAAGAGTTTGAGATGAGTATGATTGGAAAGTTACAATTTTTCCTTGGACTACAAGTTCACCAAACAAAGGAAGGAACGTTTATTACACAAATCAAGTATACAAAGGAGCTACTCAAACGATTCGGAATGGAAGATTGCAAACAAGTTGGTACGCCTATGTGCACTTCAACCAAACTTGATAAAGATGAAGGAGGTAATAGTGTTGATGAAAAATACTATGGAGGTATGATCGGAAGCCTACTTTACTTAACAACTAGCATACCAGATATTATGTTTGCTGTTTGTTTATGTGCTAGATTTCAATCTTGCCCCAAAGAATCGCACTTGACAGCTGTAAAAGGATTTTTAGATATTTGAAGGGTACAATGAATTTTGATCTGTGGTATCCAAAGTCCTCTACATTTGATTTAATTAGTATTCTGACGCTGACTTTGCTGGGTGTAAAATTGATAGAAAAAGTACCAGTGGTATGTGTCATTTCCTGGGTAATTGTCTTGTGTCTTGGTTTAGCAAAAAACAAAATTCTATTTCTCTTTCTAAGGCTGAAGCCGAATACATTACTGTTGGAAATTGTTGCGCTCAACTTCTGTGGATGAAACATACTCAAAAAGATTTTGGTGTTCCTTTTGATTACGGTGCACTGTGTTGTGACACACTAATGCAATTAATCTCACAAAAAATCCTGTTATGCGCTCTAGGACCAAACACATTGATGTTAAGCACTATTTCATTAGAGATCTTGTTTGTAAAAAGGAAATACGTGTTGATTTTGTGTCTACTTTAGATCAACTGGCTGACATTTTTATAAAACCCTTGGCTCTAAATTGTTTTGAATCTCTCAGAAAACGTTTGGGGATTTTATAGTTTTGTACAATTGGCATAATCTCTTCGTTCGAACGTACCCGATCGTCCGAACAACACTCTTTCTCGGACGCTCTCACTCGTCCGAAAACCTCCTCTCTGCCTCGGACGCTTATGATCGTCTGAATGTTCCTCAATTTGTTCACTTTCTCACTGGAATTCTATCAGACGCTTCCCATCGTGCGATACACATCTAGAAAGAATATCGGACGCACTAGCTCTTCGATTGGCCATCCGTTCATCAATTTTCAGACTCATCATCGGACGCACACCAATAGTTCGGACGTCCGAATGGTCTCTCTGCTCGATTAAAACCGTCCACTTTCTCCCTTTTCGGACTCACCCTAACCACCGAAACCCTCTCTGGCGAAATTTTTCTCCTAAAAAATTCCTCCACCTTCTTCATTCTCTCCACAAATTGTTTGAAAATTGTCATTCCCAAAGTATTCATCATTATTATTGCACCTAATTTCACCTATCTACCATCTCATTTCATCAAATTCCCACTAACTTTCCAAAAAACTAAATTGTTTGTTTTATACCTTTCATTCACAATGGTTAAATCCCGTGGAGGTTCTTCAACAGCAAGATGTGGACGTAAATCAAAGGGAAAGCTCCGGTGCATGGCGAATCGTCTGCTAATCCTCAAGCCTCATCAAATCCAACCTTACCAAAATTCATCGATGCCAAGGCATTCGAACAGTATACATTTCTTCTTAGCAAATCTATAATCGTTCAACGCCCTGCTTCTTAGAGTCTTTTCGATGAATTTAATCTTCCCATTGTCAAATCGTGTTTTGAAAAATAAAATTAGGGTCACTTAGTTCATACTGACTTACCCGTTTATCATGACATGGTGCTTCAATTCACAGCCAATCTTAGGAAAGGCCCCACTGTTCACATCACTAGTTTCTCGTGTAAACAGTACAAATCTTGAAATTTTCTCCAACATCATCAATACTATTTTTGAATGTGAAGTCTCAAATGCGAATGAATTTTCTTATTTCTTTTCTTTAGATAAATGGCCCGCTCTTGGCACTCGCTTTGACATTGATGAGGTCAGAGCAATTTTTAACATCAATTTCAAACAGGCCTCGGAAGCCAAAACTACATTGCACACTCTTGAACTGAATATTCAGTACACTTTTGTCACAAATTTGCTGTTACCAACAGATGGGCATCGCACTGAGCCCAGAAAGATGCAGCTTTACCTATTTATTGTGTTTTCAAAGAAATTCCACTTGACTTTGGGTATCTCTTCTGCTCCCTGTGGGAACTCTTTCTTACTGATACCCGACAAAACATTCCTTTTGGAAAATTTCTCACCAAAGTATTTGAATTCCTTGATATACCTTCAGCGAAAACAAACAATTTCCTCCCTATTTCAACAAATCTTATATTGAGCGAAAAGGCCTCCATTTTTTTAATGTCAATGGTTAACTAAGGCAGCCTTTGATATTGAACGTTCAAAATCCCAGGCCTCTACCTCTGGTTTGGCACCTCACCTTTCTTCTCCTCCTCAAACACCTCACCAGTCCATGATCTCACATCCATCTTCCTCCGAACCTTCACTTTACCAAATCTGTGACCTTTTCAATTCTTTGAGCACTCAAATAAGCTCCTTTCAACGTCGCACTAATCATAAGGTAAAGCAACTTGAAACTCATTAGTTGATCCTCCAAGAGGCACTTAGCTTGGGCACGTCTGCTTCAGCTCAGGTTCAATTTGCCAATATTCAATCACAGTATCCACTCGACTCCTTTACTGAAAGTGATGACAATGCCGAAGAAGGGGATGTTCATGAGGATGACGAAGAGGACACAAATAATCAAAGTGATGCCAATGAAGATGAAGGCGACGATGAGGACGTTGACGACACATTCAATTTCATCATGCAACGTCGTAATGAAGAAGATAAAGACAGTGAGGCTACTGATGATGACGCTCCTTCCAAACGCCGCAAGATCGAAAAACGCTCTAAGAAGAAAAATGACTCGACTTAGATTCTATGATAATATGTATTTTAGTTTTGGCATTTCTTTGAATTTTCTTCCTTTGACTAGTTGGATTTGCTCTCATTATCATTTTATGAATTACTTTGACGTTTTACTATTGGTGTTGATGATGATCCAAGCTTAACCTTGATATTAATTCATATTGGTTATTTAAGTACACTTTCTCAGGGGGAGCTTTGTTTGATGACGTCAAAAGGGGGAGTAGGAATATATTGCAAAGCAAAATGATTGGTTATCACTCATATCTGTTAATTTTACATGTTAATTATTCTATGACTGTTTGTCATCATCAAAAAGGGGGAGACTGATGTTTTCCAAAACTTATTTTGATGATGACATATGTAAACTCTAAAAACAAGCTTTGCAGTCGTACTAGATTCTGTAAGAAACAGGGTGTTCGGATACAGTGTCTCTTATACACATCAAGATTTGTCGGAAGCATTTCACCATCCAAACTAACAGGCAGAAAGCAAGTTTCTTAATGCTTCTCTACGAATGCATACAACTGTCCGAACGAAGTTTCTTTCGGACGAGCACGACCACAGACAGTGTCCGAAACTCTGTTCGGATGATGGAACGGATGCATGCACGGTCGTCTGAACGATGTCCTTCACCTACTGCACGGAGATCGGACACTGTGTCGGACGCATCATACTTATCTCGGATGTCCGAAACCACAACTTGCTAGTTTTTTGTGCACATATTATTTAGCCGTTAAGAATACAGTTACAACCACCATTTATTGCTCCTATAAATACCTACTCTATCATTCTGTATACAATCATCTAATACATTGAATACAAGCCTTAGAAAAGAGCAATTTTAGTACAAATTGGCTATAGTGCTATACTGTATTAGTGTGCAGCTTAGAGTGCAATTCAATTTTGAGTGGAGTGATAATCTTATACGAAAGTGAGGTTGTGAGTCAAATTCTTGGCTCAACTAAAAGAGTTTTAGTGTGAGCAAGAATTTCCCTACTTTGTAAAGATTATTGGCTCACCAAGTGTGTGAAGTATTCTAGTGAATTAAACTTCAAGCTTGTTAGCTTGGAAGTATCACTCTAAGCTGGTTGTTTAATTTCCTCTTTTTCTTACTTCATAGTTTCATTGATTCTATGATATAAATTTTTAGTTGAAAATTTTCAATAAGTTCAATCTTTCTAAAAGTTTTTTTTAAACCTAATTCACCCCCCTCTTAGGTGAATTAATTTTCACTAGATTTCTTCGTCCGGTTGAACTGTTTTTCAGCCGATTTCACGTTCTTTTCCTAGGATAAGAATTGTAACCCTAATATTCATTATAAATACCCCATGTAGGGTGATTAGACTTATACACATTTTTAATAGAATACTAGGGCTGTCTTTAGGGCTGTCTCTTATACACATCTAAGGAATAAAAATGTCTACTTAGTACCTGAAACCCTTTTCTTGGTCTGGGAATTGAAGCCATGGTTGGTTTACTATATTGTGTGACCTTTTGTTCTTGAACTTATTCACTTTTATATCAAATATTGATTATTTTTCTGCGATTAATTTTATGATTATCCTTTTCAACTTGATATTACTGCAGAATACTGAAATTATTGGAATTAGTCTACAGCTAGATTATTTTAACTGCGTGTGCTTAATTCAATATGTGAAGCAACTAAGTTTAATAATTGCTCGATTAGCGTTATTGAATTTAGGAAAAATAATCAACTAATTGGCATAGCCGCGTCTGTTTATGTTTAAAACCTAATTGTTCTTGTTGATTTTAATGCTTCTATTAATTAATCTTTGGCGCGTGCTTGGATTAAATTAATAGTTAGGGTTAATTGGATCGTGTGTTGAAAATTAGCCAACTTTAGGAAGAAATAAGAATCAACTTTGAATTGGAATTCTGGTTAATTTTTCAATTAGTGCTTGGTATAAAAATTGAATTATCCTTAGTGTCAAGGATCGACTAGTAAAATTTCCATGGTGGATATAACTGCAACCAAGATGCTTCTCAAATTGAATTCTCTTGATTTACTTTCTTGCTTTTGTTTTTAGATTAAAAGTATTGAAAACCCCATTTTCTTTTGAGCACAAAAATAAACTTCTTGTTTTCTGTGGGATGACTTGGACTCATTACTGTTGCATTAATATTGAGAGTTTGTTTAGTTTTGGGTGCCTGTGACAGCACAACAAAAATTTTGGTGCTGTTGCCGAGAAACGGTTTGATTTATTTTTGTGCCATTGATTTTAGTTTTTATGTTCTTTTATTTTGTTATTATTTCTTCCACTAATTGTGTATGCCAGGGACACAATCTGCTTACAAGTTGAATACCAATTTGATCTAGAAATACAAAAAACATTACACAAATTATGGAAGAAATTAAGGGATATGTAGCTAGGGAAAGATCAATTGTTCAACTTCATCTTTGCTAACAATAAAGAACACCAAGAAGAGACGAGCATAGTGTAGAGGACCCTTAGAAAACTAGTAGCGCCCTGCTTAAATCAACAACCTTTGTGTATTACATATCCTGAATTAGATGCAAATGTTACATTTGAATTATAGTTTGGATTAATCTATTTATTACCTTATTTCCATAGATTATCAGGTGAAGATCCTGATTAAGCATCTTAAGGAGTTCCACGTAGTTTGTACAAGTATGAGACCCACTGGAGTTTTAGAAGAGCATATTAAATTGAAAGCATTTATATTCTCACTTAAGGACGAGGCAAAGGATTGGCTGTTCGATTTACCTTCAGGAAGTATTGCAACCTGGGAGCAGATGAACATATTGTTTTTGGCAAAATATTTTCCATCTTCTCGAATTGCGAATATTCGAAAAGAAATTTGCAGCATAAGGCAGTTCAACGACGAGTCCTTGTATGAATACTGGGAGCGCTTTAAGAAATTGTGTGCAAGCTATCCACATCATCATATAAGTGACTCCTTATTGATTTAATATTTTTATGATGATTTGTTGCCAAATAAGAGGAATATGATCGACACTGCAAGTGGAGGGGCATTAGATAATTTGAGATCGACGCTGCTTGTAAGCTCATATCAAACATGGCCGCATGTTTTCAAATGTTCGGGACACTACGTGAACAACCTCTCAAACATGTCAACAAGGGACTTGTTCAAACCAATGGACACTGAACAGACATGTGTCCCATATTACAAGATGAATCTCAAGAGCAAGTAAATGCTGTGGGAGATTTTCCAGGGCTACCCTGAGCAAATTATGATCCATATTCTAACACGTAAAATCCTAGATGGAAGGATTACCCTAATATGAGATATGGGAATCTGACACAACCACAACCTCAATATAGTCAGCAGAATTTCCATCCATATAGGCCCCAATTTGCTCAAAGACAACAAGCAAATCCAACTAATCAATCTGGTAAGTCTTTAGAGGAAATGTTGAATGCTTAACAACTAATACTATGCAATTCCAACAGGACACCAAGGCCAGTATTCAACAATTGTAGCACCAAATGGGACAAATGGCGACTATAATTAACAGGTTGGAAGCACAGAGCATTCTTGAAAGTTGCCCTCTCAAACAATTTTCAATCCAAAGGAAAACATAAGTGCAATTGTGTTGAGAAGTGGTAAAGAGGTTGAAGTGCAGTGAAAAATGGTTCCTGAACATGTTGAGGCCAAGGCTGAAAAGGATGTTGCTTCAAGCAAAACGAAAGACAGCGGCGGTGAAGAAAAAGGTAGTTCTACTGCACTCTAGAATGCACACTGAATACAATATAAGAGATAGCCAATTTGTACTAAAATTGCCTTTTCAAAAGCACAGTCTCTGATAGAGATCTGAGACTTGGACAATTCATAAGTACGAATAAAAGTATCCCTTTATTGGATGCTATTAAACAAATATATTGCTATGCTAAGTTTTTGAAGGAATTGTGTTCCCACAAAAGAAAGTAAAAAGAGAAGAAAGTTATAAAGGTAGTGGTTGGGGGAAATGTATTGTCCATCATTCAAAAATCCCTACCTAAAAAGCGTAAGGACCAAGGTATTTTCTCTGTTCCTTGTAAGATAGGCAATACACAAATTTGAAAAAGCCATGCTGGACTTAGGTGCATATGTTAATGTAATGGCATATGCTATTTATGATGTATTAAAAATTGGGCCGTTAAATCAGACTAGTCTGCTAATTCAGCTAGCCGATAGATCTTTAGCCTATGCTAAGGGAATAGTGATAAGCTTGTAAATGTCATATATTTTATAAGTCGTTTACCTCTGTTTCTAATGTAATTTGAGAAATAATTAATTACTTATGAGCTAAAAGAGTTTATTTTGAGTTTTTTAGGGTTTGAGTGAAGAAAGAGTCCAAATTGATCGCAAAAGTGGAGGAAAATTGCAAAATTAGAATTTCGTGCACCAACGAGGAGCGATTCTAACATAGTTTGGTAGATTGAGTATAACTTTCTTGACTAAGCTCCAATTAAGGTGAATCAAGATGTTTTGAAAGTTCAGACATAGAGCTAAAACTTTCATGTTTTGAGTATTTCAGACTGCCTGCATCATGGTGAAAATTAAAGATGAAGTGAAGCTTAAGCTTACGGGAACCACTTAGTGCCTAGGCGCCGGTCGATGGACAGGTCATGCAAGGTTGCTTATTTTGCAAGAAATGTCCTTCCTTGGGCCCGGTTACGTGGAAAAGCGTGTACCTACCATCCCGGAGCCCCAAACCCCTAAAATATCTACAAATACATAGAGAGAAGGGGGGAAACAATCATAATGATCAGCCATCATTAGTTTGTTAGGTTTTCAATGGTTAGAATGATAATTTAGCTATAGCATAGATTTTCTCAAGCATTCAAGCTAGGATTTTGTTTTCTTGTCAAGAATTCAAGACTCGATGATCATCAACATTTGTTTTTGCTGCAGTTATAGAGTTTGATTTATTTTATGCAATTAATTTTGTTCTTATTGCTTTCTTGTTCTTTAATTATTGTTCTTATTTTATTGCTTTTAAATTCTTAATTTCTTCTGTAAGTTTAGTAGTTAGGGTTTTATTTTATTGATTTTGATTGCTTTCATATAGTAGATTAATTTAAAATCCTTGGTTAGATTAAATTCTTGCGAGTACGATAGATTAAATTAGGGTTTTAATTAATTATATTCAATTGCTTTCCGTAGGGTTAGAATTTTATATTCTTGTCTTTATTTTAATTTCTTGCAATTTAATTTAGTTTAAGTTTAGTTAAAAACTCCTGATTTATTTGTCTAACTAGTAAATAGGTTTGTGAATCCACCAATTGTTCCAATAGTCCTCGTGGGAACGATCATTACTCATCCTATATCCAAACTCACCTCGTATACTTGCGAGTGTATGGGAGTTGCTTAGGATAATTAAGCTTTTTAGTACTTGTTTATTGTTCTCAAAAACCTATTCAATATTCTACCGAACAAGTTTTTGCCGTCGTTGCCGGGGACTATTTTTATTTGGTAACAATATTAGGTATAGTGAGTCTTACTAGATTAAACTTTTTATTTCTTTTGTTATTTAATTATTTACATTATTTCTTGTTCTCTCGAGTTTGTTTGGATTTAGTCTGNCTTCTTGATATTTGATCTTTGGTTTTCTTTTCTTGTAATTTATGGATGATACTCGTTAATCCAATCCACCACTTCATCCGATTGATTTGGAAATTGAACAAGTGATAAGTAGAAACCGTAGACGACAAGACTCGAGACAAGGCGTCAATTTAATAGAGAATCCAAACCACGCCGTGAATGAACAAGACGAGGTTGCAGGTAACGATAGCAACCTAGTTAATGCAAATGATTACCCCCGACATCTTAGAGATTATACAATACCTAATTTTGAAAGGGCGAGTTCTAGCATTGCTCGGCTGCCCATGCAAGCAAATAATTTCAAAATCAAGCCTGCGTCGATACAAAAGCTCCATACACATGCTACGTTTAGAGGAGGACCAAATGAAGATCCCTATAAGCACTTAATTAGATTTGAGGAGGTCATTGATACATTCAGGTACAATGGAGTCCATCCTGATTGTATCTGGATGAGAGCATTCCCTTTTTCTTTATGTGATAGAGCAAGGCTTTCTTGGCTGCAATCATATCGACAAGGCACTTTCACAATATGGGACCAACTTGCTCAAGAATTCCCAGGCAAGCACTTTCCACCGGCCAGGACCGCGAAGCTCTGGAATGAGATCACATCATTTAGACAAATCACTCGAGAGAGCTAGGTGAAGCATGGGACTGCTTCAAGGAGCTGTTGAGGAAGTGTCCGCACCATGCTATACCTCTATGGCTACATGTCCAAACCTTCTATAATGGACTATTTTCGGAGATGAGACTGATAGTTGATGCAAGTGTGAGAGGTTCATTCCTTTATAAAACTCTAGAGGAAGCACAAGAATTGTTGGAAAGAATGGCATCTGCTCATTACTACCATAGAGCAATAACTCCTTTAGTTGGACAACCACCACGAGTGAATCAAGCCAACGTCCAACAAAGAGGTATGTCTAGCTATGATTCCAGAGCTGTCTCGGAACATGATAATGAGTGCCATTACAAACTTGACAAAGACCGTAGAGCATAGACCTATGGGAAGAAACTTGATGAACTCCATAGGTTCGACAAACCAAGGGATTTTGAATTGTGATTTCTACAGAGGAAATCACCAAAATGGTTATTGTTAAACATCAATGATGCAAGATGAGCAGATTCAATTTATTTCTAATCACAATCCTACTTCAAGAAATCAGCCCACCAACTATGGAAACACATATAGCCCATCTTGGCAAAACCATCCTAATTTTCCTAGTCAAACCAAGCAAATGTTCAAAATCCATCATTTCAGTCAAATGCACCTCATCAAAATTTGTCCAATCAACCATCATCATCTAGACCATACTTACTACCACATTAAAGAAATTCTCAGAATTTTTTACCTTATCAAAACAACCCATACCAGCCTCCACAACCATGATCGCCATTTCAAAATGTCAAATATCCCACACATGTGAATCATGAGGCATCCAATGATGATAATTTGTGAAGAAATTTTGAGAGGTTGCAAAGGGAGTATGAGAATCTGTGAGCTACCATAAGAAATCTTGAGATGCAATTGGGGCAGATAACTCTCCAAAATAATAAGCGACCAGCAGGAACATTACCAAGTTGGTACAATTCCTTACCAACAAGATAATAACCAAGAGAGAGAACATGTTCAGGCTGTCACATTAAGGACATTGAAAAACACTGGAAACGAAGAAATGGAGGATGAGGAGTAAAACAAGATGGAGAATGGTGCAAAGGTAAAAGAAGACATATCAAAGAGGAAGGATGACAATGAGGAACCATCTAAAGCTCTTGACCAACAAGGTAAGTTCGAGGAACATTCGGCATCTACAGGTAAGCAAGTAAGTGTTCCTTTTCCCCAAAGACTGAAAGAGGATGAGGAAATGAAAAAGTTCACTAAATTTTTGGAAATTTTTAAGAAAATTGAGATTAACCTTCCTTTCATTGAAGCAATAGAAATATGCCTACTTATGTATAAGTTTATGAAGTAGATATTATCTAGCAAAAGGATATTGATAGGGGACAAAATTAATGCTCTTATGCTTGAACGAAGGGTGTAGTGCCATCATTCAGAGGAATCTTCCTTAAGGACCCCGGCTCGTTCTCAATTCCATGTGAAATAGGAGAAATGATATTCCACCGGGCTCTATGTGATTTGGTTATTTCTATCAACCTCATGCCTCATTCCACTTTTAAAAGGTTGAATGAGGGAGAATTGAAGCCAACAAACCTCACTTTCCAATTAACCGATAGAAGTGTAAGGCAATTGGTAGTAGTAGTGGAAGATCTTATTGTCAAAGTTAGGAAAGTATTCTATCGGCGGATTTCATCGTCCTTGACATAAAAGAAGACGTGGTGACCCTGTTCATGTTAGGAATACCTTTCTTGGCTATCGGACAAGCCATCATTGATATCCAAGCTTGAAACCTGCAATTTAGAGTCAATGATGATATTGTTTCTTTTAATGTTTTTGATTCTTTTAAATTTCCAGCTGAATATATGACGCTATGAGTATAGATATTATTGATGATTAGGTTATTAATTTTTGAAAGGAATCCTGAAATAAGAGACTAAAGACAAGAAGAGGTGAAAGCTAGCAACAAAGAAAGCGTGATGGATGATGAGATGGAAAAGGCAATTGAGGAAAGCAAACTGAGGAATAAAGGTAAAGGGGGGTATCCAACCAACGAACCCCCCAAGGTTGAGCTCAACCATTGCCGTCTCATCTTAAATATGTTTTTCTAGGAGAGAATGACACATATCCAGTTATTGTAAATGCTTATCTTTTTGAAATATAAATGGACAAATTATTCTTTGTGTTCAAGAAGCATCGTGGAGCCATTGCATGGAGCATTAATCACATAAAAGGCATAAGTCCCACTGTTTGAATGCATAAAATACTCCTTAATGACACCTATAAGCCTATTAGACAACCTCAAAGGTGGTTAAATCCAACTTTAAAAGAGGTAGTTAAGAAGAAGGTTTTAAAATTGCTAGGTGATGGGATCATATATCCCATCAGTGATAGTGAGTGGGTGACCCCAACACAAGTAGTGCCAAAGAAATGAGGGATGACTGTGGTCATAAATGAAAAGAATGAATTAATTCCCTCTAGATTAGTGACGGGGTGGCAGATGTGTATCGACTATGGAAAACTTGATGAAGCCACTATGAAAGACCATTTTCCTTTATCCTTTATTGATCAAATGCTCGAAAGATTGTCTGGATGTGCATTTTATTGCTTTCTTGATAGTTATTCAGGGTATTTTCAAATTGCAATAGCCCCTGAAGATCAAGAGAAAATCATTTTTACTTGTCTATATGGCACATTTGCATATAAGCGCATGCCTTTTGGTTTATATAATGCTCTGAGTACTTTTCATAGATATATGTTTGCTATCTTTTATGATATGGTCAACAAATTTTTCAAAGTATTTATGGAAGATTTTAGTGTGTTTGGTGACTCTTTTGATTCTTGTTTAAATAATCTTGCATGTGTGTTAAGAAGATGCGAGTCTTCAAATTTGTCACTTAACTGGGAAACGTGTCATTTTGTGGTTCAGGAAGGAATTGTTTTAGGCCATCATATTTCATGTAAGGGCATAGTGGTAGATAAAAGCAAATTAGAGATCATTGAAAATTTTCCACCCCCCACGAATGTGAAGGGAGTTTTTTTGGTCATGCCAGTTTTTACTGGCATTTCAAACAATAGAGGATATCTTAGTTCAACTCTGAAGTTTAGTTTTTCCTGCTGTCTTTTTATGTGCTAGAAATGTACCAAGGTGATTCTAGTGCTCCTATTTTATTAGGAAGACCATTTCTAGTTACATCTCACACTAAGATGTTCTTAATGGCACTCTTAGCATGGAATTTGGTGATAGAAGTGTTAAATTTAGTATTTACGATAATGTTGAATCTTCAAATCATACTAAACTTGTTTCTGTAATCGACGTGTTTAAGCCTCCAATACAGGAAATTCATGGACCTAATAACAATAAGGAGGTAGACGTGAACCATAAAGAACATCTTGAGAAAAAGAATAAGAACTTGTCACAAGAAATTCTGAACAAGTAATAGAGGTTCTAATGCTTTACCACTTGCTAACGAGAAGTTGATGCTATCTGTTATGCAGGAAACAATTCTAGATTACAATCGCCTAAGTTGGTCAGTTTTAATTACTTATTTTTGAAAGAAAATGAAAAGGTGATCATCTCAAGTCAACTTAGCAATCTGCAAGAAGAGCAACTTGTTCGGTTCCCGAAAGAACAAAAGAGATTGAATCCATTATTTATGAGAACGGTAAAAAGGAAGATCCTTAGATGAACAATATGGAAGTTACTTGTGTGGTAGAAGATAGGGGTGTTCATCGGTTGGTGTTCGATTGTTCGGTGCAAAAAGTTCGATTAATGTTCTGTTATTTACCAAAAAATCCATATCCAAATCCAATCCATTTTAAACTTCAGCCGTTATATAATCGAATTTCAGAATAGGTTCATATATCAGTATTAACCATTTTATCCAAAATTTATCCCTATTAAATTAAAAAAAAATTCAAATTCTAACTTTTCAATTCGTTTCTTCACAATTTTCAATCTTTCACCAATCTTGATAAAAAAAAAAAAAAAAGAGGTTTAAAACTATCCAATTCGTTGATTACTTAAAAGAAAAATTCTCTTAAATTTATTTAAAAAATCTTTCTAATTTAACAATACTGAATTATTTAATTAAAGTTATATTTATAATTTTTTTTAAAAATGCCACACACATAGAGTGTGCCAAAATCACTAGTGGTAAATAATAACAAAAGAATTACCTTATTACTTATTGTATTTTTTCGGCCGGTTCACCGAATATCCAATTACCGAATAAACCTTCGGCCGGTTATTCGGTACTTCGGTTGTTGAAATTCATAATTCAATTCCAAACTGTTTTACCCAATATTTGAATTTGGATGTTAATTGGATAAATCAATATCCAATTTACTGAACACCGATATCCAAACTCTTCTACACAGGGGTGTGCACAGTTTGGATAAACTGCACACCCCTAGTAGAAAAGCATCAAGTCGAGCCAACGATAGTAAAAACAAAGGCATTGCATGGGAAGAAACCCATGCCCATTTAAATTTAATTCCATTTATTTATTCTTCTAGTCTTATTTTTGTTTATTTTATTTTCATTGTTAGCGTTGTTTTATTGTGTTGTTAGTGCTGGAAATCAACTTAATTGATAAAATGGTCCTTTGAAGGTTTTGTGTGTTGTACGGGTGATTTAGAAATAGAAAATTTGTGCTTAAAAAGGTGATCTACGTAAAATCAAGAAATTTTGGAAAATTTCTGAAAAAAATTGTCTCTGCCTAGCGCACACATGCCCGTTACAATGCTTGTGCATGTGCGCGGGTTCAATTCTGGAAATTCTACACTCTACCCAGCGAGCACGTGAGCGCTATAAACGTCGCGCATGTGCCTGCGTCATTTTATAAGGCTAAAAACCCTTCGTTCAAGACCATAAGACACAACACACAACCAACTTCTTTTCTACTCTTCTCCAACTCCTTTCACACATTTTTTGATCCCCATTATTCCCCACCATTCTTCACATGGAATTTCCAGCGTCAATTAACTCTTATTTCAACACAATCATCAAAAACCCTTCTTATGATTGAGTGTTTTTTCACAAAGAAGCACTCAATTGAGGTATGAATTTCTAGACTTTTCTTATGATTTTCCTTGTTGGGTTTTGGTTTCAATTTCATGAAGGTTTTAATTTTGCACGTTTTAATTGGTTTAAGAGTCAGATTTAAATTATAAATGTGTAATTTGTGTGATATATGTATGATTTGTTGATTGAGGAGTGATTTCATGTTGGTTATATGCACAAAAATTTATACACATCTATCTATGCATAAGTTCAAAGATAAAAGTCTTAGTGAATAAAAATGTTAAAACATGAGGCATTGGTGCATGAATCAAATTCTAGACTATTAATTATGTCATGTTATTCCTTTTTGGTCAATTTTTATGCACATCTAGATATGTTCTTGATACACATGCTACAAAAATACCCTGAATAACTATCAAGAAAGCCATCTTGGGCATTCTAGGGCTTATAAATTGGGGGATAGAATTTTGCATATGGGGTGTTGGATTATTTTTTGGGTAGCCATATTGCTCATATTTATATTTTTTAGGAATAAATAGAACGGGCCTTATTGCCCATTCAACTATAGGCAAAAGTGCCGAAGAATACTTGTCATCCGGGTCTCAATAGCCGAGAGAAGTTAGGGGTGAAAATTTTTTAACTGTAGCAGCCCAACAAAAGTATAATAACGATATCTCCAAACGGACTGTGATCAAAGAAAGGGGCATTCAAGTACTATTAGCAGGAGTCACTGATATTAAGTTGTGTGAATTCTATGCAAATTTTGACCATTATAGTGATACTAGGGTCTATGTTCGAGGCAAAGAAATGAATGTCTCTGCTAATGAAATTAATACAATTTTGAAGGTTAATCGAATACGCAATGATGAATGGCCAGACACCCACAACACCAACATGGAGCTAAATGAAATTACAAGTGTTCTTTGTAATGGTGACATTGAATGGAGCTACACCACTGATGACCAGCAACGTGGCTAGGCCCTTCAATGCTAATACGCTTACACCAGATTGGTTTGTCTGGTTTAAGTTCCTTTGTGCTCGCTTCCTCCCTGTCATCCATCTTGCACATGTTACTTTAAAGAGAGCCAAGGTCCTGTATTGTATTACTATAGAAAAATCCATCGATGTTGGTCGACTTATACGCCAGCAGATATGTTATTCAACCACCAATAAGCAATTTGGCTTATGGTTTCCCCATTTGATTACTGTTCTGTGTTTGGAAAGCGGTCGTGATTGATCTTTCAGAAGAAAAGCTTAAGCTTGGGAAATTGATTGCCATCGAGAGTACGAGAGCCTTGATTAGACTCACTCACTCCCATGCCTCTACATCACAAGCAGATGACGCTACCGATTCGGAGGATAAACCTTTGTCCGTGCATTAACATACTCAAGAAGAGCTTTTACAGCAATTCCTAGAGGGACAGCAAAGGATGAGTCAATGCTTTGACACATTTATCCAGTAACGCACGTTTAATTTCATATTTTGTTTTTTATTAACAATTGAGCTCTTCGGTTCTTAGACTACTCCAAATGATGGTATGGCTATTTGATTATTTATGTGGATATTTGGGGCAATATATTGAGTGAAATTTTTTTATGCTTGAGTGTTTTAATTTTATGTTTCCTCAAGGACGATCAAGGGCTAAGTGTGGGGTAATATGATAAACTCATAATTGTGCTATATTTTGTGTCATTCTCCATGTTTTTATGTGAGTAAGCAAGATTTGAGTTATTATTGAGTTTAATTTGGTGATTCTTAGTTTTTGTAGGGTTAAAGTGAAAAAGAACTAAAAAAAATGGAAAAGATGAAAGGAAATTCTAAGGGCGAAATGTGCACCAGTATGGAGTCATTCTGGACGCTGTTTTATATTTTAAGCATAACTTTTAGGTCTAAACTCTGATTGATTTGATCTAAGATGCGTTGAAAAGTTAAGAAAGAGAGTTACAACTTTCATGTTTTACACTTTCCCAAATTCCCTAGTTTGCTGCCTAACAGTAGGGATACGTGATATACACATCTAGCCAAATTTCTTCATACCTAGTGACTTAATTGGCTCAGGGTTTTGCGTTTTTTACCTAGCACATGTGGGCATGGACGTCTTCCCATAGGATGTTGTCTCTTATACACATCTAGATGATTATAAAAGGACAACACTTTTATTCCTCATAGATTTAGTTAGGGTTTCTAGCAGAAAATTCTTACTTGTTCTTCCATGGCACTTAGTGTCTAAAACACTCTTCTTGGTCTAGGGAATTGAAGCCACCTTTTGTTCTTGAACTTATTCCATTTTATATCAAGTATTTATTTTTTCTGTGATTAATTTTATGATTGTCCTTTTTAACAGCTTGCTATTGCTGCAGAATACTAAATTATTGGAATTAATCTACAGTTCGATTATTTTAACTGCGTGTGCTTAATTCAATATGTGAAGCAACTAAATTTGATAATTGCTCGATTAACATTATTGAATTTAGGAAAAATAATCAACTAATTGGCATAACCGTGTCTATTTATATTTAAATAGCCTAATTATTCTTGTTGATTTTAATACTTCTACTAATTAATCTTTGGCGCTTGCCGAGGTTAAATTAATAGTTAGGGTTAATTGGATCGTGTGTTAAAAATTAGTCAACTTTAGGAAGAAAATAAGAATCCACTTTCAATTGGAATTTGAGTTAATTCTTCAATTAGTACTTGGTATAAAAATTTAATTATCCTTATACACATCTAGTTCAACTAGCAAAATTTTATCTATATGACCGGAACCAAGATTCTTCTCAAATTGAATTCTCTTGATTCTCTTATACACAGTCTAGTTTTTAGATTAAAAGTATTCAATGACCTTATACACATCTAGATATTTAAATTTTTAGCACGAGAATAAATTTTGTTCTCTGTGAGACGACTTGAATTCACTACTACTACATTAATATTGAGAGTTTGTTTAGTTTTGAGTGCCTGCTACAACACAACCATCTCCCTCTTGAATTGGCCTTGCTATTTTGTGCATCCTCAACTCTCTAGCCACCTTGTATCCAGAGTCAACTGAATATTCTCCATTCATTGTTCGCATCCAAAAAAATATTTTGTCCTTATTTTGGCTAAGACTGATTCGTATTTGCAAGATTCTCTTTATATCAATCTCATTGAAGGTCTAATATTGGATGGTCTAGTTCCGCCTTAAATTTGTGATTAATTGATTCACATACTAAATTTGATACTTCTTAGGCTCAGGAGTTGTCACTTTTCCTATTTCACTAGGAAGTATCCATCTATAACTCCTATTACTATCCTATTATCCTATATTTCTATCACAATTCTAACATATCTCCATCTCTATTCTTATCATATTCACACCTAAGAGTGTGCACATCAAATCTAACCCAACCCAAAAATCCAACCCAACCGAAATGAATTTGGGGCTAAATGAGTTGGGTTATTGGGTTTCAAATTATTTGAGTTGGGTTACCTGAACTTAGTTGGGTTGGGTTGGGTCGTGAAAAATAAAATCTAATCCAATCCAATAACCTAATAACCAAAATATAATTTACTTATAATTTTTTCATTATTTTCTTTTTAATATCATCTAACTTATACAGTTTTTTTTCTTTTCATTCTTGACATAACGCTTATCCAACACACTATATAATTTTCCCTTTTCATATTGGTTGATTTAACCATGTCTCTTTTTACATCAAAAATATATTTTGTAATGGATCTTACAATTTTTTTTTTTTTTTTTACATTTTTAAGATTTTAACCCAAATAAACCCGAAAACTTGAGTAACCCGCCCGGTTAGGTTTACTTGGATTTCTATATTATTTGGGTTAGGTTGGATTTTAAATTCTCAACCCAAAAACTCGATAATTTGAATCTGAAAACCTGCCAATCCTATAACCTAACCCATGAACACCCCCATCCATACCTATCTCTATCCCTACCATGTTGTATCTCTATATCTAGTTTCCAAACATCTATAAATACAATAATACAAATCCTCCTCATGTCCACCACTGATAGTATACTCGATGATTAGTAGAATACTCTCTCCATCTTTCACAATCACACAACTCACACACTGATCAAGTTTCATTAGAGTAATATGGTCTTAGTAAGGAGGGGAAGGAGGAGTTGCCATAGCCATCACCGATAAAACTCACCATTGCCATTGCTTAAATTCATCCTTTTCATCAGAAAAGTTTGTAAGTCTTCTTTTTTTTTTTCTTCTTTTATTGTGACAAATTTATATGATGAAATAAATTCATTGTTAATTTGTGTTCTTAATTGATCATTGCCCCTTCTATGTTTTCTTTATAATTTTTCTCGTGTACATTTGTATACATGTGAGTTTGTGAATTTGCAAAAACTTAGTTTTAGTTTAAATTCATTTCTATTTTATTTCTTTATTGGTTTTGGTCTTATTCATTTTCAAACTCATGTTGGACTATTATTGCGACATAGAACTATGTAACTATTTTTTATTTTATTTTTTGTCCTCTTTTTGTTTATTTTAATTGAATGACATGAATCAACTCATTTTTGGCATTGAAAATTGAGAGAGTAAAAATAAAACTCGCAATCAATTTCTATTGAGATATAGGAGATACTTGAGATATTTCCTCAAGGATTCCCCTCTCAACTAAAATTCCCAAATCCATGTCTTTAGTGTTTGGAATGAACATGAGTTATCTAGGTAAAAAAGTTTAAGTGTGTCAGAATAATTTAATTTTGGTAACTCGGTGCACAAAAAACCAAATAACAAGTGACAACTCAATTTTTTACAAAACCCTTTCCCTAGATTAGATTTAGGCCCACAAATAGTCGTATTTTTCAAAATCCCATTTTTGACCCTAATTCAATTTTATTTTTTCTTTTATTTCTAGGTTTTTCCTCTATTAGTGTTCAGATAGAATCTAATACCATTTACACATATGTATTATTTTTTGAAAAATTCAAAAAATTAATACGATAGCTTGGCGACTCCACTTGGGACGTAGAGAATTTGAGCATTATTTATTTTTCTTTTCGGTTTAAGGCCTTTTGAGTTGATTTTTTCTATTTTGGAGCTATTTGTATTTGTTTTGTTTATTTTAACTTTACATGTATTAATTTATTTCTTTTATATATTGATTGTGTATATTATGATTCATGTGCGTTTGTTGCTTTTGTATAATTATTATCTTTCCAATTTAGTTGTGCACCTCCATGTATCACTCATTTCATGCCTCGAGGAATTATCGCCACTCACTATAGGATTAATGGCATCGAGTGAATCCAACCCGAACCACGGATTTTGAGATGGAGTAATACACTAGAGTTATGAAGGTATGGTAGCTGAGACCAAATGAGTCTAACATAGATTGCATTAGTGAACCTCAATCTCATCGTATATTTTGTCAACTTCTATGTTAGGCACATGTTATTTTTAAGTGAAATCGACTGATGTATCATTTTTTTTGATACTTTAAATTTTGCCATTTCACTCTTTTTGTATTTATATTTTTATTTATTGCATATAAAAAAAATCAAAAACGTTGTTTTGAAAAAAAAGAGTCAAAGTTACTAATTGCATTAATTTATTTCTTTTTTCTTGAATATTTCACAAATAGTGTTAATGCAATTTCGGTATTTATTTATTTAAAAATAAAATAGAATAAAGTCTTTTGACTCCTCAGTCCCACTTATTTTGTCATAGTTTAACTTTTATGGTTAAACACATCAATTTTATAATCAAGAATTCATATAGATTTGATTTATTTCTTAATGAAATTTTTTGAACAAAAGTGAAATTTATATCAAATAGTACAATATAAAAATTTAAAATCTTTAAAAAAGTTACGCAATCAACAAACAATTGAGTATTGAAAACTTGACTTGTTGACCAAAAAAGTCAACTATGACAAATTATTTGGGATTGTAAGTATATATATTATTTTTTGTAAATACATTTTTTCACAAAAAATAAAAAAGAGAAAAATATTAAAAGATAAAGAAAAAAGAAAATTAAAAAAAAAGGAAAAAAAAGAAAATATTAAGAAAATATCGTTGCATTCATGAACATTAGATAGGAGAATCTAATTGATTTTTCTTTTACAATAAACCGTAAGAAATCCCTAATTGGACGTTTAAATTTTGTTAATATCCAAATGGGTAGGGTACAATATAAGCCAAGTCACTACTATCTCATCTTATACAAAATTCAATGTGTTAGAGACCGGATCAACATGTATAGAATGTTACCTGTCAATGGATATCATTATGTTAGGCCAATCTTTGGCATAAAAGTCCCCCGGCCTCCTAGGGTAGGGGATCTGATGTTTGGAAACTAGATATATAGATACAACATGGTAGGGGCTGAGACTGTCTTTTATACAGAAACTATGGGCTCATAGTACTTAAGCCAAGCAAAATAAGTAGCTCACAGTTCAAGAATACAATTTTTCAGAAAAGAAAATGAGATCAGAATTTTTTTTCCTCGATTCATCTTTTCCATTCGGGAGTACAGTTTCTTTCAAATCATAAAGTGTCAAAGCCACCATCCAAGCATCTTAAAAGAAACACTTTGGCAATATTCTTTTAATCTCTTCAAGCTGTCTCTTATACCACCGTTCCAAGAGACTCTCACATTGTTTCGAACACAAAGTTCAAGGCTTCATCAGCTCCAAAAGTTAGATTTCCAAAACAGATTATCCATATTAAGGGAAGAGTCATTCTTAATGGTAGAGATCTTGTTAGGTTTAACACGCCAATGAAATGGTTATTTTATTTTTTAGAATCATATTTGCTAAAAGACTTAATCTCATAAGTTGTAATCTCACAAATATTTGTATGCACTTATTTCACAATAATGGGAGAACAGTTTTTAAGAGTTATTTTTTCTAATGAATGATGGAAATATGAGTGCACATTGTCTCTGCCATTCAAATATTCATTATCTATTGTTAGCCCATGAAACATACACCTCGAGCCTTCAAAGAGATTTTTTATTTCTTAAACCTGTTTTGATGATCGCACTCCACACTGGTACAAGTCTTGAAGTAATCTAGAAACCCACATGGAGGCAAGTTTTATACATCATTCTTTTTTTACAATACCCCATACTTGGACAAAAAAAATTTTTAGGGGTCATTTTTAGTTTTGTACCTCATGTTGCGGCAAGTTTATGAGGTCAGAATACTTTTGTCTCTTATACACATCTAGATAAGTATCTAGATTATTTTACAATTCATATTGGAGAAATATATTGAACGTCAGGTGAGTTAGTTTGACTAAATTTTGAATTTTGTTTCAAATATTAGTTTGTAAATCTTATGAAATTATTATTTTTACCTTGAATCAAAATGTAACTAAGCCCAGCATCAAATTTGGGTATTTTGTATTAGAAAAGCAAAAACAAAAAAAAAAAAAAAACAAAAAAAAAAAAGGAAAAAAAGAAAACAAAAAGAAAAAACAATGAGAGAAAAATAAAAATGGACCAAACTCCCAAACTTCCCAGGTTTGGAGTATTTCCACTAGTAGTGCCTCTTCAAAGAAGGTGAGCCAATAACCCAAAGGGTTTTACACAACAACCTCACTTTTGTACACTGTTATCCCTTCACTCTTACACTTGAAACTTTTATACACTGTTATCCCTCCACTCTTACACTTGAAGATCACAGTCTACTCTTGCTCACACTAATTCCCTCTAGTTGAGCCAAGAGAATTACACTACTCAAACCAATACAACCCACATGTGTATATTTTAGCCAATTTCTTCCCAAATAACTCTTACAAGTGTTTGTATTGAATGTAGTAGTTCTACTCTCACATTTTTACATTTACAGACTTGGGAGTATTTATAGAATCCCAAAAATTGCTTCCAACAGCTCTCTAACGGCTATTTTTAGGACCTTTCGGACGTCCGATGCATGGCCTTTGTGTCCGGTCTCTGAGGGTATTCGTTCGGACGTGCGTCCGAACCTGCGTCTGGTCCATGCAATGTCTTCTGGAAGTATGATCGGACGCTATTCTTCGTCCGAGACTTCAGGTCCTTTGTGTTGGACGATGAATTGTCTATAAGAGACAATCATCATATGTCCGTATAGTTTTACTGGTAGTTTTCTTGATAGTGTTTAGACAATCATTTACTTCCGAAACTCCCTATTTTTCTGCACACTTGTTTTCAAACTGTTAGTGTGATTTGGTCATCATCAAAACATGATTATCATAACTGGGGTTCAACAGACAGAAACCATCAAAACTAACAAACCGACTTGTGAAATATCATAAATGCTCCAAACCAATTCAAATATACCATAAATTTTGGATCAAATTGAAAATAAAAAAAAGAATTGAGGTCAAATTAAAGATAAAAGGTGTCAAACTAAAAATAAAAAAATCCGAAATATCCTAACCTTGCCTTTCTTTCATACCCTGATTTGTCCCCCTACATTGATGCCCCGTCCTACATCGAAAGTGGGAAGAGATATTTTATTGTTTATAACACCTTGGGTTGTGAGTTACTTACAACTTGGTTTAAACATTTTGAACCCGTTGTTTATACTCTCTTAGTTGTTGGGCTTGCCCAGACCCAGGGTGTTATTAGAGCAAACGTTGTGTGGTCTGTGGTCTATGCACGGAGTGAGACTGGGCTGGTGGTATTAGACTGTGCTATATGTGACATATGTTATTGGGCCCCAATTTGGCTTTGCAAGGACGTAAAGTTTAAAAGAGGGGTGAATGTGATGCCTCGTCCCACATCAGAAGTGGGAAGGGATATTGTATTATTTATAACACCTTGAACTGTGAGCTACTTACAACTTGGCTTAAGTACTTTGAGCCCATAGTTTCTGTTCAAAAGTAGTCCAGCCCTGGGGTGTTACACCTATCCTATCTCTACCCAACCACCACTTCCCCTACCCTTATCCCAGAACGGTAGAACCACCTCCCTCACACCCTTTTCCCGTCTTCCACCCTGAACCTTCCCCATCTCGATCATCTTCCTACCCCAACCCATCCTTTATAATTTCCCTGCCCTTTCCCCAATTCTCCTGCTCCATTCTCTCCCATCCCTTTTCCCTTGGTTCACCCTCTGCTCGTTTTCCCAATGTCGTTCTCTCTCTTTCCTAATTTTTCCTTTCCACTTCCTATCCCCTTAAAGGCCAATACTAGATCTAAAAGCAACAATCATGGAGAGACCACTTTCAGAGAAAACTTGATGGCCACTTTATCTAATGGAAAACATCCAGCCATTGATGGCCATTTTCAGAGCAAAATTGAAGGGCTACCCTCCTCCTATTCCTGTCTCTTATACACTATCTAGATGCTATAAGAGACAGAACCTATACATCATCCTTGACATCATAATAATGACACCCGTGAGTGATTTGAATAATTAGGGTTTTTTGAGGGTAAATATGTATCAAATTATAGTATTATTTTAATATTAAATTCTTTTAAGTTTGATTCATAGAAATAATTGCCACTTAAGATTCAAAATCAGTTACACCCAGATGGTTTCTATCAATTTTCTTAAAAGTATCTAGCATGAACGTATAAGATGCATATTTGAAAACCATAGGGGGTAAAGTGCCTATTCTTAAACCACATAGGATTTCTTTTTGCATTTTTCCCTTTTGGATTTATGTTTGTAAGAAGTTTTTGGACAAAAAAAAAAAATGATTTTCAAAAATATAAAAGAAGTTAAATTTTTTAAAAAAAGAAAAAATATAAATAAAACGAAAAATATTTTCTATTATTTTATTTTTGTTTTAAATTAATTTAAGCACATATTTAATAAAATTTTATAGTTTGTTGATAGTATTGAATCTAAAATATTAGAGGATACTTTTGACATAATTATATGATATTAAAAAATATTAAATAAATACTTTTGGAGTAAATAATGAAGAAGTTTTTTTCTAAATGTTATGTTATTAGAATATTATAAGGGTAAATTTAGTGGATCTATTTTTGAACATTTTTTGGGAAGATATTCTTAGTATTATTCACTTTGGGAAATATTTTTTGAAAAAATAACATAGGACTATTTTTAGCATTATTTTGTAAGAATAAATATGATGATTAGTTATGGGAAAGTAAAATAAAACATTCGGTAATATGTTGGACACCTATTTATCTGGAATTTTGAAAATAACTTTTGGAAATGAATTTCTAAAAAAAATAGAAAATAAAGTTAATGGATTATTTTGGGTTGATAATTGTTTTGGAAAAAGAAAACTCTCATTTTTTATAAATGAAAATTTATTTTTGGAGTTATTGAAACAATAAATGATTGAGTATAAGAGACAGCACTTGGTTATATTTATAAATAATCTCTATCCATAAGACATTGAAAATTTTGAGAGTCTCTTTTTATACATCTATATTTTTGAATGATTTTTTTAGACAAGAAATACTTTTGTCAAATAAACCAAGTAAGTATCCAGTATGTGATTAGTTCCTTTATTTTTTATATAAGTTAAAAGGAATGTTTTTAAGAATTTATTTTTGAAAAGAATTTCGTTTAATATTTTGTGAACAACTAGTTTTGGAAGAAGTAAAAGAAATATTGTTTGTAAAATAAGTTATGGTAGTTTTGTATAAATATTTAGTTGGTATGAATCTCAATATATATGAGAGTGTAGAGTTTTTGAATAAGTTAAGTAATATATGGATTTTCAGTATAGGAATTTAAGTGAAGATTTTGGCTTTGGTTTTGTGCACACTTTGTCAGGTTAAATAGCTATATCGACCCCTTTGTATTTTCAAAACTATCTTTAATAAAATGTTACTTTTTGGAAAATGTTATTTTGCTTAACTGAATTTTTTTGACAATATGAACTCGCATATAAGTGGCATTATTTTTTTACCTTGCATGATTATTGTAAATGTGATTTGTTTGGAATTTTTGTTCAGCGATTAACAGTGGACAAAGTTCCTAAATGATCATGAATAGTCAGTAGGGACTGTTCTGCTCTGTTGTAAACTTGTCAGATAAGATAACTTCTGGCCTCTACACTACAAACTCTAAGTCAAGGTTGTTTTCATGAGATCCCTTAAAGACCTTTTGTAGTGGGGTTATCTTAGTAGTAGGCTAAGTACTCAGTTAACCGATGATAGCTTGTTTAGTTTATGAGGCTAAAGTGAACAATGATACTAACTATGAACTGTGATTATGAACTTTTAAGTCTAACTTTTTATTTCAATTTTTCATTCAGAATATGAACTTTGTTCATATAAGACTTTTGTTCTAGACAAAAACTATCCGATGATAGCTTGTTTAGTTTATGAGGTCAAAGTGAACTATGATATTAAGTATGAACTCTAATTATGAACTTTTAAGTTTGACTTTTTTATTTTGATTTTGATTTTGATTTTTTTTTGCAAATATGAACTTTGTTCATATCTTTTGTTCTAGAAAAATTATATATGTCATCACATGTACGTGTGTGTGTATATATATGTATGTATGTGTATGGAAAGGAGTATGGAAGCCAAAAATTTAGAAATTTTTATCAAAAATAAATTATTCTCCGATGAAGAAATGAAAGATTCAAAATCCGAAAAATCTATTTTAGTCAATCCAGACAAAAAGGGAACTAGAATATACTGATGTAAGTAATAATGTCAATTCAAGGATGACGTTTATAATGACATACTCAATAATGGGGTCCATTATTGAGTAGAACTGTGAATTATGGGATTCATCATTGTTCACTCGAACTGCGATTAAAGGTTCATATTTGAGTCAAATCGCGATATACATAAGGAATTCATCATGGTGTCAAACCATGATTCAAGGGTTCATATAGAGTCAAACCACGACTAAGCAGTTCATCATGGAGTTGAATGGCGATAAAAAGGTTCATGTAGAGTTGAACTGCTACTAAGGGATTCACATTATTTATTCAAATTGCTGATTAAAGGGCTTATCATTTAGTCATACCACAATTAAGGGGTTTTTTCTAAAAGTCAAACCACAATTAAGAGGTTGATCGTTGTTTATTGGAGCTGCCAATTGAAGGGTTTGTTGTTGAGTTAAAATTGCTAAGTTTGTCATTTTACTTATAGTTCAGTATCTTTAATTTTCAGTATAATATATTCTGTTTTTTATGATTTTTTTAATTATTCATTTCTTCGGACTAATATTCATGTTGCAAGAAACAGATACAAATTGTTGTTGTGTTTTTCAGAAGTACAAAATAAACTGGATAATTTCATTTCCAAACTAAACCAAAAGTTTGAGCCTAGTGCACTGACATTGTTGAATTGGTCTACAATGAAAGATTGAAAAACCAAGCGAAGGTCCAAAGAAGATCGATCCTCCCAAAGTCAAAATAGGATCTTAGTGTCTGAGAAGATTGATGATAAGGGCAAGAGTTCAATGATCTTCCAAGCATAGTTGACTTTAAGAAAATTTTGTAATTGGAAGCATAGCATAGGTTTATGTTGTTATTTACTGTAATTTTTTATTTAATAAATAAGAAAAGAAAAACGCCCTGATAGTGGCAGTGGCAGCAAGATCCTCCAGACATTATGAGACTTTTTCTTATTTTTGACACTCCTTCAAAAACAAAAATTTCTCCATTTTCAAGTTATCACATAAACTTTTTTTGGCTAGATTCCTATAAGTGGTATGCATATAAGTTGAAGCATCCGGTTATTGCAAATTCTATCATTCTTTCTAGTGTTCAAATTTATCAATTCGTATTTGTTGATATCTATTTCTTTGTTAAAAATCACTTCACGACAAAGAGAAGCAAACTGTAATACGCCTCATGTCTGGTATAGCTAACAGCATACTCAATAGCCATTAGCATACTCATTTTCTCTCTCACAATCACACAACTCGCACTGGTTTCATTAGAAGAATACGACTTTAGTAAGGAAGGGAATGAGGAATTATCACGGCCATCACCATCGATAATGGCCATTGCCACTGTCTAAGTTCATTATTTTTATAAGAAAATTTTGCAAGTATTTTTCTATTTTTCTTCTTTTATTGTGAGAAATTTATATAATAAAATAAATTTGTTGGGTCCGTTTGGATTGCACATAATTGCAGTATTATTTGGTAAATATTATTATTTAGTTTTTAACTTAAATAGTTTTTAGGAAATAATGTTGACTTTTAAAATAATGAAATAATTGTTTAGATATGAAATAATATTTTAGAATAACCATTTAGATTTCAAATAATAAATACTTATTATTTGAATGACCATACAAGATAATTCTACAACTAATTAACTAACTATTTATGAATTTCTTAAATGTGTTTTAAGATGTCTCTTTTACAGTCTAGAAGCCAAAATGAAGAAACAGAATCTGTCACATCGTTCGAACGTTTGTATTGGACCATTGTGGACGTTAAATTTTTACAAAATTTCGCTTGTTTAATCACTTGACAATTCAAATTCATATTCAATAAAATTTTCCCTATATGTAAATGGGGTTTAAATTGCAATGGATCCATACTCTTGAATAATTTATATTATTCATCAATAATTTTTGTAGATGTATATTCGAGAAAACACCCCCGATTAATCAAGAGATAAAAATCTATAAATTTAACACAATAATATTAATACAAGAATAAATTTAACACAATAATATAAATGCAATAATATAAAATAATAAATAATAAAAAAATTACCGAGTTTCCATTGATAATTTGAGAAGATTACTTGCCATTGCCAATCAACAACTGGGTCTTCGCTAAAACAATATCTGCTAAAAGATGCTAATCTCTCTCTTTTTTTATTTTATTGCCGTTGATACTCTCTGCCTTTTTTTAAGAGACAGATTTCCTATTGCTAATGCTAATGCTTTGTTTTGAATTTACAAACTGTCTGATTGTTCTTGTTAATGCCTAATGCTTCTTGCTATTGCTCTTTGCTTTTTTGCTTGCTCCCTGACTATTGCCGTCTCCAATTATTGGCCTGGAGCTCTATATTTATAATGCCCATATAGCCTGGAGTTACAAGTTGGAGACTTTTTAATCTGATCTTCCTTGTATTTGCACATTAGGAGGACTCAACAACTTGTAAAGTGATAAACTTCTGTTTAGCAGATTATGACTTGGAAACAAACACTAGCAACGCAGGTCATTTGCGCCAATTTTGAGTGTAAATTGTAAGATTTGAGAGTTAGATTTAGATCAAAATTTTATTTCTCACATGTCTTTTCCTCGTATTGAATTTAGAGATTATGACTTGGAAACAAACACTAGCAACGCAGGTCATTTGCGCCAATTTTGAGTGTAAATTGTAAGACTTGAGAGTTCGATTTAGATCAAAATTTTATCTCTCACATGTCTTTTCCTCGTATTGAATTTACACACAAGAGAGTAGGACTCTATTTCAACCGCTTTTGGATATCTTCAATCGCAAGTCATTGAAATCGGATAGGAATCCCACTAGAATTTGTATTCCATCCGATAATATATTGTTTTTGAATGATGCATTTATCTTTAATAATTAAAAATTAACACAGCTTCATTTCCCCAAAATTTATTTATTTAATTTTATTTTCTTGAAAATTTATCGGCCAACAAATGCCCCTTGTAATTGAATGGGTCATTAATAATATTATTAATGGCACAAATTACAAATAAGTTAGCTAATGACATCCTTCCTTTTTTTATTAGGAAATCCCTTCTTTACTAGGATCATGATTCTACATTCAAGTCTTACATTCAACTTCCTATCCAGGTAAGCTTTGTATTAATTTTAGCCTACTTGTTAGGCTAGTAAAATCCCTTTTTCATTAGGACAAGGATTTTAGTCTCCTTTTTCTAGTAGACTTTGTATTAATCTAGTCTACCTTAATTATCTTCACCACTATAAATAAGAGTTGGAATAAACTAATTCTCTTATTCATTCCATACCATACAAGAGACCTACAAATTTTGTAAGTCATCTATCTTTTATGTTTTTATTTTTATTTATTTATTTATTTATTGCATGTCACTCACGACTTTGCATGTCTTTTTTCTCAACAAGCAATGTTGACTTTGCATGCATATTAATATTACCATGCATGCAACTCCAAATGTCCAAGCATAACAGCAACGACATCATCTTGCTGTATATATAGCTATATATCTTAGATGTCGGCTATTTATTTTATATTTTTTTCATTTTTATTTTTATTTTTTTAGTTGTATTTTTATTTTTATATGTATATATATATATTTTTTCATAATTCAATGAAATCTGTATCAATGCAATCTCCTCAGTAAGGATATTAACATTGGATTATAGTTTCTTAATACGGTATTCCAAAATATACGATATTCCACCTTTGTGTACCCACAAAATATATGATATTGTACCATCGTGTGGTCCCTCACAAAATATATGATATTTCACCATCGTATGGTTACCACCAAATATATGGCATTTCACCATCGTATGGTTACTACCAAATATATAGTATTTTAGCATCATATAATTACTACCAAATAAATAGACAGTGGCAACTGTCATCTTATGGTTACTGTAAAATATCATCTCGGAATATTATTTATTTATTTATGTCATCATCCGTATTTTCCTATGTGTAAATGACACATTTCTTTTATTTAGTGTTACAGAAATGGTTGGTCATCATCCCGACTGCTCACTAGAAATGATTAATGTTTTTCCTTTAACGATAGGAACTGCATAATTACCCGGGGTATACGGTCTCCATTGAAAAGACATAATTTAATATCTCAACTTCCCAGGACTTATTTAGCACCCCGTCAGGAACCTTTGTTGCGGATTCAATCCAATATTGTCCTACTGCAAACTTTAATGCTTCTGGCCTTGTTAAGAAGGCAGAAACATACATCCATAACATTCTTGGAGCCATTATCTTCTTCAAGAATAGGAACGTCATCTTTTCCTACCCTTCTTGGAAGAATGCAGGCGAACAACATTACTTGGGCATATTGATCTTTTAACATTTTTGGACCATCACTTACTCGTTCTACGTCTTGGATATTCTGGTTAAAATTTACACTTCATGAATGTAAGGAAGCCCTTAAACTTGTGGGAATTTATGAGCCTTAGAGCTATCCTTATTTTCATATTCACGAGACAAATGTTTTTAAGGCTTTATTTGAGAGGTGGTCTTCTGGTACCAATACTTTCCATACTCTTTATGGAGAAATTGGCATTTCTTTATTAGATATTCAATAGATTGGAGGACTCCCCTTAAGTGGTGAATTTTATGATGTGTGTAATCCTTCAAACGAAATGCTCGGGTCCAAACATATTCCACAAGCAACTATTGACCTTTATGATCTTGTCCAAGCATTAGGCACCAAACTAACTTTCTAAGCATGGATAGATAACTTTATCATTCCCATTCTGAATCACCCTAATTCAAATGTAGTAGGTCTGCAAAACCATTTGAATGCAGATGTGATTACCCTTGGAATACAATGTGGCTGCCTTCCTTGCCTACTGGTTAAGTGGGTTTACACTCCCATCTATGCGGTTTGAGACAATTCGTCCAAAAACCTTCTTCATGGCGGGAAAGATGACACAAGGCCAAATATATGATTTGGCTACTCCTGTATTAGCTCACATTTATAGACAACTGGGGCATACTTCTTTCCAATGCAAAGAAATCGGAACAATTACTAGCTAGGCGTCCATTTCAATATCTATTTGGGTGGCTTGATATTTATTTCCCGAGGACTTATAGCCGTAGGGAGTTTCTACACCCAAATGCTCCATTATTATCTCTAATAAGAGATAGTTCGCCATCTCGATTCACTTATAACACAACCCTAGAGCTTTTTAGAAACTCCATTGAGTTTTCATTCCGTCCATATGTGAATTTCTCAGAAAGTCGACACCTTAAGCACTTGTTCCAAGAAGTGTATTCAAATGGTACATTATGAACCTTCTCACTTTTTCTTGCAATTCGTCCGTATGTATTGACTTATTGGACAGGTCCTAGATTCTATCATTTCTGACAATGCAAAATATTTCACCGGAGCATGTTGTATCACTGGCATTACTAATGGTCCATGCCCAGTGACTAAATCCTGTCTCTTATACACATCTAGATGTGTATTCCGCACAGGAATGTTCCGCCCTGTATTGCAAATAAGAAGGCTACCATGAATCCTACTTTAAAGAAAACTTCAGCAAATAAGCACCTTCTCGAACCAACAGAAAAGAAAGTAGATGACCTTTTCCTATCCAAGTTTTATGAGCAGCTCGATCATTTTACTAAAGTTTTTTCTATGGATTTTATTCGATCAGATAAAACTATAAGATGCCTAGGAAGGAGATGCATTGAATAGGGAATGCGTTCATCCTTAGTCGAGGATGGACTAAATATAGTTCGGTTGAATTTTTTGCTTGTTCGAAAGCTTATACAATCAACATGGTATAAATTACCTTTGGTTCTTTAGATGATCTTGCCATTAATGTCTTCTCTACCATCAACTAAAGACATTTGTAACTATTTTGATAATGGTGTCTTTGTTAAGGGCAATGGTTTCTTACAGACGATTAAAGAACCAAAAAGGTGAAGAGACTTCCTAGTTGTGGGATTCGCGATAAACCTTGTCCTTCAACTCCTTTAAGAGACCTTTCTCCTACTAATGAAAATTTGGTAAGAGGAAAAGAAGTGGTATCCAAAAATATTGACAAGATTTCTTCAAAGGGTAAGAAAATCTTGCATCTTGAGGACGAAATTGATGATGAACTTTTTGATTATACATCTCTTAATGATGGCACCCCAGATTCAGTGACAGGTCAGCAAGGTTAGTTAATTTTGTATCAACAATATGTATACATGTTACTATTGCCCATATCCCCATTCATCCCATTTTTTCCCTTTTTTTTTATTTTTTTTTCTTTTTTTTTCATCATTTTCATTTTTTTTAAAAACAGTATTATTAACACATTCTTTTTTTAAACATCTAATGTGTATAAGAGACAGAGAATCATGTAGATCATATATTGATGACTAATTCTTCCACCACAAGTGACAAATGTTTCTTATGGCTCCATGCATGTAGACATTCTCACCACAGCTGCATACAACTGTCTTATACAATCAAATTTTATAAACCAGTTGTTTTCTATGAATCCTTTAGACCCAGAGACAATGATAAAGGAAATGACTAATGTACTCAAGTTTCTTGCCCATAGTCCCATAAATGTCTCCCACTTTTATGAGATTTTAAAGGATTTTATTGTCAAATCACATAAGTTGGTACTTTTAGGAGAGAACCGACAACTTGCATATGAGGCTCGTTTAGAAGTTACTCATTCACAACTGAATCCTTGAATGAAGAGCATGGAAAACTGGTTCAAGATATCTTCTATGAAGAATTCATTAAATATGCTCAATGGGGAAATTAACAAGTTGGAAACGAACTTATCCTTACTTCAAACTCACCGTGCTGCTCTAGCTCAGACCTTGAACAAGCATGAGTGAATTAAATAAGTTAGCAGAAACTAAAAGAGTCCTATGAGAGCAATCAAGCCAAACATAGTTCAATTGGGATTTTTTTCACACAGTTTTTTTTGCTTGTTTTGATTGAACTTGGATATGATTCCAAGCTACCTACGTACCCTTTTACGAAAGGGATCAAACCGAATGTAGTTCAAAATTTTTATTTTTAGGCTAAAAGTTCCTGTTCCAAGGCATCTTATGGAAAATACCTCTTCAAGAATCTTGTGTTGGTTGGGGAAATGATTCTTTCAAAGTCTATTGTTATCAAAAGATATGTACCATTTGAATACACTTTCTTGACAACATAAGGACCTTCCCATTTAGGTTCAAGCTTTCCCTTAGTCCTTTGAGTTACCACAATTGGAGTTTCGTACCATCAATGCTTGATCTCCTTTTCTAAAATATCGCAACCTAACCTTCTTGTTGAAGGCATTTTTCATTTATTGTTGATACATTTCAAGATTTTGTTGGGCCATGAGCCTTTTCTCATCCAAACTCTCAAGTTTTGCCAGTCGCACTTTGGCATTTTCTTCATGAGTAATGGAATCTTGAATTGCAACTCTTAACGAAGGAATTTGTATTTCCAAAGGTAATACTGCCTCTCCTCCAAAAACAAGTGCATAAGGTGTTGCCTTAGTAGGAGTCTTGTAAGTGGTACGATCAGCCCAAAGTGCTTCAAAGGAAAAACAAGCTTTTCATGCCAATTTCTTTTGTTCTTACTTACCATTTTCTTCAAAATCTTACTAACAGTTTTGTTGAATACTTCAGCTAAACCATAAGCGGGTGCGTGATACCTTGAAGAATAATGGTATTTTATGTTGTACTTGTCATATAGCTTGTACAATACTCCATCTTTGAAATATTTTGCATTGTCAGAAATGATAGAATCTAGGACTCCAAATCTACAAATGATGCGTGTCCTTACAAATTTAGCCACAGATTCTCTATTAACATTCTTAAGTGGAATTGCTTCAGCCCATTTGGAGAAATAGTCTGTTGTTGCCAAAATATACTTATAACCTTTTAGAAGGCTGGATTAAATGGAACCATGAGATGTAGTCCCAAACCGCAAAAGGCCACGAGTTTGTAGAAGCATGTAAGGATTCCGGAGGTTGATAGATAAAGTCACCGTGAAATTTAATCCGCCTTTTGCAGAAGTTAATACAGTCATTGATCATAGTGGGCTCCAATAGTGTCTGGATATTTTATTTGCATTGGAAGTTTTGGGTCAGTTTGGTGAGCTCCACAAGTACCAGAATGCACCTCTTTCATAACTTCTTCAATTTTATTATTGGCAATACATGTCATGACCATTCCATCCAATGACCTTTTGTACAACACATCTTTCCAAAAGATAAATTGGTTAGCACATCTTTTAATTTCAACATGTTTCGCTCACTTTTCTGGTAACTGTCCAGTTTGAAGGTAGTCAATGAAAGGTTTGCGCCAATCTTCTAGTTCTTTTGAGGTTTCTTGTCTCATGAATGGCTAGAGTAACTTCAGATTCCACCTCCTCTTTGATTGCATCATAAGGTTGAAGCACTCTTCCAGTCCCTATGATTACCTTCATAGTATCTTCTTTTACCAGGCTTAAAGAAGCAGCTAAACTTGCAAGAGCATCAGCCTTTATATTAAATTTTGACGTACATGCCGAATTTGAACCTTCGGAATTTTCAACTAAAGGTAATCTTGAACACATTCATAATATGGGATAAGATTAGCTTTTTAATTGTGTATTCCCCCCGTAGTTGATTTACAACTAATTCAGAATCTCCATATATGATTAAATCATCTATGGGAATATGAAGAGCAAGTTCAAGCTCGGCTATAACTGCTTCATTACTCGAGCATTCTTCAGTCAACAAGCAGGAGTATGGGATGATTCCTTTGTTAGGAGTGACAAAAACAATCCCAATTCCTGGCTGATTTTTCTTTGGGTCATAACTTCTTTTCCCTTCAGGATTTTGAGATGCCCCATCAAAATACATTTCCCATCCTTTCTTCATTTTTACCGCATAACCTCTTCGTGGGGATTTAGTAGCTAAAGGTGAATCATCGGGAATTGAATGTGAGGCGAGAAAATTAGCAAGTGCTTGTCTTTTGGGATGAATGGGGATATAGTGAATGGTGAATTGTATAAATGTTACTCTACCATTTAGGCAATCTTGCAGTTAAAATAGGATGAGAAAGTACATATCCTTGAAAGGATTTGCCTTTGATATTAAATGGATATTTTGTTCCCACATATAGTGTTTCAAATTTTGAAGTGGAAAGACTAGAGAAAGACAAATTTTCTCGATAGGCGAGTAATTTAATTCAGGACCTACCAAAGTTCTGCTAAGATAGTAAAAAGCAACTTCCTTCCATTTTTCATTCTTTTGAGCTAGAAGAGTTCCTAGGGAATTATCCAAAGCAGTGATGCACAAGATTAATGGCTTTCCTTTTACTGGAGCCATTAGTACTGGAGGCTTGTCAAATAAGCTTTAATGCTATCTGTTGGTTCCAAAGCAACCTAAGAGGGGGGGTGAATTAGGTTTTTAAAAATACTTTTAGAAAGATTAAACTTATTGAGATTTTTCAACTAACAATTTATATCATAGAATCAATGAAACTGTGAAGTAAGAAAAAGAGGAAATTAAACAACCAATACTTACAATCTAGATGTGTATAAGTTTAATTCACTAGAATGCTTCACACACTTGGTGAATAAAGCCAATAATCTTTACAAAGTAGGGAAATTCTTGCTCAAACTAAAACTCTTTTAGTTGAGCCAATAATTTTACTCACAACCTCACTTTCGTACAAGATTATCACTCCACTCAAAATTGAATTGCACTCTAAGCTGCACACTAATACAATATAGCACTATAGCCAATTTGTACTAAAATTGCTCTTTTCTAAGGCTTGTATTCAATGTATTAGATGCTTGGAATGGACGATAGAGCAGGTAATTTATAGGAGTAAGTAAATGGTGGTTGTAACTACTTTCTAACGGCTAAATAATAAATGCACAAAAAACTAGCCGTTGAGGTTCCGGACGTCCGAGATAAGTATGATACGTCCGACACTGCGTCTGACACAACGTCTGATCTCCGTGTAGTAGGTGAAGGACATCGTTCGGACAGTCGTGCATGCGTCCATTCCATCGTCCGAACAGAGCTTCGGAAGTTCGTGTTCGTCCGAAAGAAACTTCGTTCGGACAGTTGTATGCATCCGTGTGAACTTAGAGAAGCATTAAGACACTTGCTTTCTTCCTGTTAGTTCGGACGGTGAAATGCGTCCGAGAAACTTGACATAATTCGGATGGTGTACTGCGTCCGATCACCCTGTTTCCAGCAGAAAAAGTAACAGACCTGCAAAGCTTATTTTTAGAGTTTAGTGCTTCTGTCATCATCAAAATAAGGTTTGGAAAACATCACTATCAAAAGCATTTTTACAAGCATCAAGGATGAAAGGTGAATCCTTTTTCATTAGCTTTGAAAATGGTTGACATCTTCCAGCCAAATTGGATATAAATCTTCTTATGTAAGCCAACTTTCCAGAACAAACTCCTTAATTCTTTATGTTTTTAGACAAGGCATATCCTGTATATAAGTTTATCTTAGTTCGGTTAACTTCAATCCCTCAGTCTCTAATAACGAAGCGCAAAAACTTTCTAGAAGAAACACCAAATGCACACTTACTGGATTCATTTTCAAATTGTATTTTTGCAGCCTTGTAAAGATTTTCCAAGGAGATCACCAATATGATTTTCTCTATTTTTAGTCTTTACTACAGATCATCTACATAGCATTCAATACAATCATGTAGTAAATCATCAAAAATATTCACCATGGCTCTTTGGAATGTTGCTCCGGCATTTTTCAATCCAAAAGGCATGACTTTGTAGCAAAAGACACATTTGGATGTGTATAAGAGACTGTCATCTCTTCATCTTTAGGGACCATATGGATTTGGTTGTATCCTCAATACCCATGCATGAAGCCGACTGATTTCGGCTCATATACCATATTGAAATCGAGATCGCGATCTCGAGATCAGGCCAGAACGTGATCTCGATCGAAATGCAGAAATATTTTTAAAACTCTTCTTCTTCTTCTTCTTCTTCTTCTTCTTTTCTCACAAATCCATTCTATTTTCTTCTTCCAACCCGAAACCCCTTCCCCAAACCCCTCAAAATTCCTATAATCTCCATGTAAAAATCATTTTAAACCCCACAATCACCACTCACATCATCCCTCCTTCCCTATAGGAACATCAAAGCAAGCATCTTGGAGGAGATGTTCTTGGAGAAATTGGGTTTGAAAGGAGAATTGATACACAACTATTTTTTCCCTGGATTTTTAGTTTCAATTGTCAATATTTTGAAGATAGTTGTTGGGTTTTTGTTGATGATTGTGTAGTGGAATTATTGATAGCCAATTTGTGATTTTTGGGCAAAAATTTGTTAGAATTCCTTGAAGGAAAAAATTTTATGTTGAATTGCTCAATATTTTAAATTATTGGCTTAAATATTTGAATTGGGTTGAATTACTTTGAAGTTTGTTGGAAATTTGTGATTTTGATTTTATGGCTGTGAATCTTGAATTAAGGGTGAATATATGAATTATTGATTGAATTGGACTGTTATAAAAATGAGGAATTTATGGGTTGCTTTATTTTGATCTTAGCAGAACTTTGGTAGGTCCTGAATCCAAATTACAGAAAAAAATTTTATTTGCTTTTTGGCCCTCAGAACAACCTTTTGGGGGAGACAAGCAGGTAGAACCTCAATTATTGAGTGATAGAGCCAACTAGTTGTGCAAGAATAATGAGAAATATGAGGTGATTAGAGAGAGAAATTTTGACCTATCAATGCATTGGGGGGCTTATGAGGATGCTAGAAAAGCTAATGAGGAACAGATTAAGTCGAACAATAGCTTTTCTAGCATCCAATCCGCTTGACCCAGGGCTTCCAGTTAGTTAAGGAATTCCATTGCAATTTGTGTGAACTGGAGGATGGAAAGGTGCGAATACGGGTGGTGTTAGTGGATTTTGGTGCAGGCTTAATCAATGCTTAATTCAACATACCCCCCTTCCCGGTCTCTTCCAGTCAGTATTTGGCATTTTTGAATAATAAAGAAAAAGACATGAATTCAATTAAAAATGCCCTTCGTGATAGGAATGTGGACTGGATTAAGAGTACTTCCTCTAACACTGAACTGAAATTTGCACGGCAAGGACTTTCATTGGTAGCCATGTTATGGTTTTACTGTCATTAGCTACCGGATTTGGGGGTCCAATGCTGTAAGTTTTATTCAGAGGGATAAAGTACTCTTAGGGTCTGTTTGATAACTCAACTTAATGCTGACACTTAATTGATTAAGAGATTTTTGAATTCAGCATGTTTGATAACAGAATTCTCTTATCACTTAATACATTAAGCACTGCTTAATTTGTATTCAAAATTTTAAGTGAAAATATTTTCACTTAATCTGCTGAATTTTAAATAAATGTACAAACACATAGTCTAACACACACATACTCTCTCTCACACATATTCACACACACTTTCTCTCACTTGCACACATACTCTCACACAAACATATAATCTCTCACACACTTCCTCACATATATACATTGTCTCTCTCACACACATACACAGTCTTTCACACACATTCTCTCTTGTACTTTTTCATATTCGTATTCACACACACTCACATACATGCATATTCTCTCTCACTCACATACACACACTCTATCACACACAAATTCTGTCTCATTCACACATACATACCCTATCACACACATTCTCTCTCATATATATTTATACCATTCTTAATTATTCATTTTATTTTCTACGCATATATGACAATTATTTATGATAAATTAATACATGTATGAAGTGACATATTTAATTCAAAGATTAAATTCAGTTGATTATCAAACAGAAATAAATTTATTAAATCAGCAATTAATACTTTCAGAACTTACAATTCAGACTTCAGAATTCAGTATTCAGCATTAACAAACACCCCCTTAGTTTATGTTGTTATGACTGGAGTGTTGGTGAATATTGGTCACCTTATCAGATAGGAGTTTTTGGAGAATGGAAGGTCCGGGTGACCTATATTTTATGCCCCTAGTCTGATTCACCATCTTTGTATTTTAGCAGGTTGTCCAATTGATCCTTTAGAGCCATTGACACATCCAAGAGAAAGGATCAATCGGGAATATGTTTACAGGATGGTGAATGAGTATGAGAAGCACCACTAAGGAGAGCAACCTACCCAGCGACTCAAACACAGCCACCACGGCCACCACTGCCTCAGAATACTTTATGACATCCAATGCCCTCAAGATATGTGTTTAATACTCCAGTGAATGATGAAGAGAGAAATCAAGAGTTTTGGGCGTACAACCAGATGGTAATGCACAACAACTTGACCCTGATTGGAAAAGCTTTAAGGACTACCTCATTGGGCACATGGGTTCAGAAATGGTAAATATTAAGATTGTGACAGTTTTTGCTACCTGGAGTCATTAGATTCTGAGGGATTCAAGCCTGACATTGCAAGCCTGGTTCTTATACAGGATCTAGATGTGTATAAGAGACAGGTGCGCGGAGTTTATTTCTAGCCCAATTTTATATTATTGATACAATTATTAAGTCCTGGCTAAATTGAATTTGCTTCAAATACTTAACGTCTAGTTGTGCAACTATCAAAAATTTGAGGGCAAAAGAGTAAATTCACATAATTTAACAAGTAAGATAAGGCATAAATATTATATTGAGACCAACAAACATTAAAATAAAGCACCAATCATCACAAAAGCAATTAATCAAAAATATGTGTAAAGATCAAAGTCTATTTACAATTTAATACTCATAAGGGCAAAACAGTAATTTCACAATCAAAGGGTAATTAAAACGTATTAAAATGCCAAACAGAAATCAAAGTAAAACTTGGTGGTTATTGACATAAAACATGTAATTTGGAAGAATATTTGAAGAGAAAAAACAGTAATATTAAAGAAAATTCCTTAAGGGCCTAAATGTAATTTTAAAAAATTATTTGAGGGCTAAAAATGCAGAAATCTGAAATCTGGAGGGCCAAAACGCAAATAAAATTTTTTCTGAAATTTTTTTTTTTTTTGAAATGCCACGTCATCGATGACGTGGCGCAATCTGGGGATGCCACGTCATCCGAGACTTGGATCAATCTGGTGGTGCCACGTCATCAATGACGTGGCATCAAGTGGGCCCTATCAGAAGGGCCTAAACGTAATTTAAGAAAATATTCTCAGGCTAAAATGAAAAAAACTGAAATCTGGAGGAGTAAAATGGAAATAAAATTTTTCTAACCTTCCTTTTTTTTTGTGCAGATTTTTGTGGGCTTAAGAAAATTTTCTCTGCAGAAAATTCATTCTAGACAGCCTTATAAGAGACAGCCACATGACAAGGAAAAAATTTTCTGCACCATTTTTACACTCAATCCAATTCATAAAAGGGAGGATGTCCATCTGAAATGTTTGGTGAAGAATGGATGAAAACGCAGAGAAAACGTGGCCAAACAAATTGTCGAGCCGATCGTTGGCGCGTGAACAGATGCGCGATCTTTCAAGCCCTGAACTTTTTTTTTTTTAATTTTAAACCAATTAATGTGTATAAGAGACTAAGTTAATTAATAATTACGATTTTTACTAAATATATATGAGAGAGAATGTGTGTGAAAAAAAATTATCTAAAAATTCAATAATATTAGAACTCATTCTGAGTATAAGAGAAAGTAAAGAATGCATGTGAATAATTAAACATCATGTATAAATTGAGATGTGTATAAAGGGTAAATTAAAAGAAAATCAAAGAGCAGGTTAAAAAGACATTAAAAAGAAAAAATTAAAAGAAAATTGAGAGACAAATTAAAAGGAAAATAGGGGACAACTTAAGGGACAAAAATAGGTGTCTACACCATTTTTTGACTCGGAGCTCCATTTTTATAGAGCGCCACTGGTGTTCCGTCCATGGATGGTAAACCACTTTTTGAATTGGATCTCTATTTTCATAGAAAGCCATTTTTTGGGCATAGGTTGCCTTAGGGAAGGCAACTGCCTTTCGAAGTAGAGCTCCATTTTTATGGAATGCCAAAGGTCCTTTTCTCGAAGGGTAACCCATGCCTTGTATAGGAGCTCTATTTTTATAGAACGCCTTATTTGAAGATGAGGTTTTCCTTGGATGAAACACCGCATTTTGAGGGGTTCCCTTTGTAGGATGAACCAAATTTGGTTGAGAAACTCTATTGCCATAGAGCGCCACGTTTTCATGTTCAGCTCCATTTTCATAGAGTGCGGAGAAATTCCCTTAGGAAGGGCAACCATTTTTTGATGTGGAATTATTTTTTCATAGAACTCCACATTTGGAGGGATGGATCCCCCATTTGGATATGCCCCATTTCGGTTTAAATCCCTTCTTTCGAATGGAAGCAAAGTTGGGTAAGGGCCTCTTCCCATAGGAATAGCACTTTTGGATGGTATTAAACTTCCTTAAAAGGAAGCGCCATTTGTATATGGCCCAAAGGCCTTGATATGTTCCCAGCGTGAGCCCTCTTAATAAAGGACGCACTTAGTGCAGGAAACCATTGGTCGCCACTTGAACCATGTTGTTCACGATTGGAGCCATGTTCCCTACGTGAGCCCTCTTAATAGAGGATGCACTTAGTGTTGGAATCCGTTGGTTCCCAATCTGAATCATATTGTTCGCGATTGGAGCCATGTTCCCTACGTAAGCCCTCTTAATAGAGGACACACTTAGTGTAGGAAACCGTCGGTCCCCTATTTGAACCATATTGCATGCGATTGGAGCCGGGGAGTCATTAAGACACCCTTTCATGTCTTGACCTTGGTTAAAGGTTTGAATATAACCAAGGTAAAGTTTGATTTCTTAATGACAATTTCCTTCCTACAAACAAAGAAAAAAATGACATAGTATCTGTCAATCTTATACTCCACTAAGCTGTCTCTTAAACTTCTCTTATATAAACATTAAAGTTTTATAAGATGTTTATGCTGTAAACAGAAAAGGTTATCAGCATTTTTTTTTTATAAATTCATATATATTTTTTTCGTATCACAAGAAAAAAAAAATCGCTAGCTGTAGGCCATTTTCGTAAATATTTTGGAGAATTTAATATCTGGCATGATCCCATAAGTGGTCTTGAACTTCACCAGCTACAAGGGGTTTTTTTGCTTGAAAGAAACAAAGTTAGAGATAATCATCAATACTAAACCTCGTGAAAAATGATTTAACTAAGCAATATGAATGTTATTTTTTTGAACGTGCACTCTGAATTATCATCTAAGTGTAATATGATGGTTATAAGGCATGCTAGGTCTTGAATGGATAATCATGCTATATCTTCATGTGCATGACTTCCCAATGCCGAATGAAAAAAGGAATGCATGTATCAATTGATCATTATTACACTGAAACTCCAAGATAATAACCACCGATACCGAGCCAAACAACATGCAGTACATATATGTTTTCCTTGTCACCAAAATGCATGTCTACGAATATATTTTTTTATAAATAATTTATATCTCTTGAAAAGATGGGAGAAAGAATATTGTCCCACCGTGTCAAAAAATTTGGTGAACATCGAATTTTTGCAAAATTTCATGTCAAAGTGTTTAATCACTTGACAATTCAAATTCGTATTCAATAAATTTCTCCTACATGTAAATAGGGGGGTTTAAATTGCAGTGAATTCATACTTCTGAATAATTTATATTTTTTAATATAAATTATTCTTTATTTATTTTTCTTGATGTATATTCAAGAAAACACCCCCGATTAATCAAGAGATATAAACATAAATTTAACAGAATAATACTAATACAAGAATAAATTTAACACAATAATATAAACGCAATAATGTAAAACAATCCTAAATAAAAAGAAATTACTGAGTTTCATTGATAATTTGAGAAGATTACACGTTAATATTTTTTGCCAATGAACAATTGGGTTTTGGCTAAAAAAATATTTGCTAAAAAATGCTAATCTCTCTCATATTTCTTTATTTTATTGCCGTTGATGCTCTCTGCCTTTTTTTTTATTTCCTATTGCTAATGCTAATGCTAATAGCTTTGTTTTTAATTTGCAAACGCTCTGATTGTTCTTGTTAATGCCTACTACTGCTAATGCTTCTTGCTATTGCCCTTTAATTTTGGCTTGCTCTCTGAGTATTGCCGTCTCCAATTATTGGCCCTGGAGCTCTATATTTATAATGCCCATATAGTCTGGAGTTACAAGTTGGAGACTTTTTAATCTGATCTTCCTTGTATTTGCACATTAGGAGGACTCAACAACTTGTAAACCGACAAACTTCTGTTTAGAGATTATCACTTGGAAACAAACACCAACTCCGCATGTCATTAGCGCCAATTTCGAGTGTAAATGGTAAGATTTGAGAGTTCGATTTAGATCAAAATTTTGTCTCTCACATGTCTTTCCGTCATATTAAATTTTCACACAATAGTAGGACTCTATTTCAACTGCTCTTGGATATCCTGTTATATTCTGTCAATCGCAAGTATTGAAATTGAATAGGAATCCCACTAGAATTTGTATTCCATCCGAATTTACACACAGAGTAGAACTCTATTTCAACTGCTCTTGGATATCTTCGATCTCAAGTCATTGAAATTGAATAAGAATTCTACCAGAATTTGTATTTCATCTAACGATATATATTTTTTTTGAATGATGTATTTATCTTTAATAATTAAAGATTAACACAGCTTGATTTACCCAAAAATTATTTATTTTATTTTATTTTATTTTCCTGAAAATTTATCGGCCAACAACCATGCAAATGATCAAGAACTCCGATATCTTCCTTTCTAATTAATAGCCGTTAACTGCATATTTAAAATGTTCAAATATTGTAGTTTTGAATTTGAAGCATTTCATCGGTATTCCGGATTTAGGCATGTATGCTAGCCACATGCAGTTCAATGTCCTGTACTGTTTGTAGCTTAGTTTTTCTTATTGTCGTTCGTGTTTGCAATTAATTCAACTATTAAGAAGTAAATAATTTTTTAATTAACTTGTTAAATTTTGTTATATTACATTTTTAAGCGGAGTATCAATTAAAACACTTAAATAATCCTTAATTTTATTGATCAAAGAAATGATCATTTAATTATTTAGAGAATGAAAATAATGAATAAGACAAAACATGAGTAATGTGAAATATTATTTGGAAAGTAATATTTGTTGACCAAACAACTTATTATGTTGACCAAATATTATTTGTCAAATAATAACAATTATTTCCTATTCAGACAAACCCATTGTTCAATTTTTTTTGTCCTTAAATTATCACTGGCCACTTCGAAGTTTTTCTTATAAATTTTTATAAAGAGAATAGAAGAAATATATGAAGGAGAGGCCACAGATATAATAGGAAGATATTAAAATCCAAGGAACTCTTATGAATTCTAGGATCAGAATGTTCATGTACATCTGTATATATGTGATTTTGTAAATTTGCGAAAATCTAGTTTTAGTTTTGACTAGTTTATATTATTTCTTTATTTATTTTGATCTTATTTACTTTCTTAGAACTCATATGAGCGCATTATTGGACATATGACTATGTATGTAACTGTTTTATTTTTTTAATTTACTTTTTTGTCATTTTTTATTTTAATTGAATGACATAAATCAAGTCATTTTTGTTGCGTTTTGGACATTCACATACATATAAATTGTGTAATATATCCTATCATAATTAATTGGTCCAATATGAAGTGATCTGTTATAATTTAAGATAAATGGGCCTAAGTCTCTAATTAGTATGGGTTTTTATGTATAGATACCCTAAAATCTTATTTTCTATTTTATGATGGGCAAAACCTAAGGGAATAAGGAAAGTATATCTATATCTATATATATATATATATATATATATATAAATTATGTTCCCCAAATTCTATGTGTTCTTTACTTTTCTTGACATATATCATCATAAAAGTAAAGTAACCCTATTCTCTAAAATACATGTTATAGTAATTTGGAAGATCTATTATAACCACATATGTATTTTCAATAATCAAATCCGTAAGCTCAAGAATCACATCCGGATATTCAAGAGAATCACATCAATTCTTATGAATTCAAGTACGCTTTTGCATTTAGTATTTAATTTATATTCTTGATGATTAAACATGAAGGATCCGGATTATGATAACGTTGGTTGTCATGATATTAAAGTTAATTTGGTATTCCAACAAGTGGTATCAGAGCATCTTCATGTTGAATCATTGAGAAATTAGTTTTTCCATTAATTGATTTATTATTTGATTTCATATGGATTTAGTTCTTGAATTCAACAAATTTTTATGTTATACAATTTGTTGTATTTAAGAACAATTGTGGTTATATTACGGATTTAAGATTTTGGGTCCATTAATTTTTATATTTATTCGAATTAAATTGTTGGATTCAAAATTTTGGTTTTAATTTTTTTTTTCTTTTGAATTTGTTTGGTATAAGAATTCAAAAAAAATTATATAAGGTGTATATTTTTTTTTTTTTTTGGTCATGAACAATATAATTAATTAAAAAAAAAAAAAAAAAAAAGGAATTTTATAACGATCATGAACTAAGTTCATGACCGTAAAAAACGGTTTAATGGTCATGAACTAGTTCATGACCAATAAAATGTGTATTATGGTCATTTTTTTAATTTTTTATTGCTGTCTCTTATACACATCTAGATGTGTATAAGAGACAGGTGGTACTTTTGGTGTAGTAATCAAACATCTAACAATAAAAACCTGTCAATTAATAAGTCTATCTTTGGGCTGACCTATTGTGCAAGTCAATTTATTTTAAAATATTAAGATCGTGTATTTGTAATTCATGCGGATATTTATCGACCCAAAGGAAGGTTAATATTTGGTCGAATTATATATACACCTGTGATAATTATTTGGTATTCCCTGTGAATAATAAGTCAGTCCAAAGATAGACTTATTATTTGACAGGTTTTATTGTCAATGTTTGATTACTACACCAAAAGTACCACTTATAAATTAATATTTCTGTCCAAAGACTAAATATTATAGAACATCTGCTTCTATGATATCTGCCAATATCAATTCCATCACTATGTTAAATGGAACCAATTTTAAGGAATGGAAAGATAACGTAATGATTGTTCTTGGTTGCATGGATCTAGACCTTGCGCTAAGAATTGAACAACCCACTCCTCTTACAAATAATAGTTCCGTAGAAGAAAAAAGGGACTATGAGAAGTGGGATCGTTCAAATCGCATGAGTCTTATGACTATGAAATGTGCAATTCCGGAAACATTTAGGGGCGATGTGTTCGAAAAGGCAACTGCCAAAGAGTTTCTTATGGAAATTGAAAAGCGTTTGTAAAAAACGATAAGGCTGAAACAAGTACGATTCTATCGAACTTAGTTTCAATGAGGTATAAAGGAAAAGGAAATATAAGGGAGGTACATCCTAGAGATGTCTCATCTTGCTTCAAAACTTAAGGCACTAAAGTTAGAGCATCTGAGGACTTGCTCGTACATTTGGTTTTGATCCTCTTCCTACACAATTCAGTCAATTTAAGGTCAGTTATAACTGTCAAAAGGATAAATGTCTCTAAATGAGCTCATTTCTCATTGTGTGCAAGAAGAGGAAAGATTGAAGCAAGAAAAGATCGAAAGTGCTCACTTGGTAAGTACCTTTGTGTAAAAAGCTGTCTCTTATACACATCTAGATGTGTATAAGGTCCACTTCAAAAGAAACAACAAAAGAAACAAACTGAGGAATTTGGTTGTTACTTTTGTAAGAATTCTCGACACCTGAAAAATGGCTGTACCAAATATCACGCTTGGCGTGCAAAGAAAGGTACGCTTCTCGTTTTGGTTTGTTCTGAGATTAATTTAGCTTCAGTACCTAGACACACTTGGTGGATAGACTCCGATGCTACTACTCAAATAAGTGTGTCCACTTTAGCAGGGTTGCCTGAATTGCCGAAAGCCGAATGATGCTGAAAGATTCATCTATGTGGGTGATGGCAAACCAATTAAAGTTGAAGCAATAGAGACTTTTAGATTATTATTAAAAACTGGTTATTATTTGGATTTGAAAGAGACATATGTTGTACCATCTTTTAGACGAAATTTGGTTTCTATTTCTATTTTGGACAAATCCGGTTACTTTTGTTCATTTAGAAATAGTCAATTTAGTCTTTTTCTGAATTCAAATATTATTGGTATTGGTTTTTTGTCTTCTCATGATAATCTTTATTTAATTGAAACTATTGCTTCATATAATGAAACCTTGCATATAAATTCACGTGGTACTAAACGAAAATTAATCAATGAGAATTTTGCTTTTACATTAGGGTATCTATACATATCTGTCTCTTATACACATCTAGATGTGTATAAGAGACAGAGACAGAATTAAGAGGATCAAGAATTTGTCGACTTTCAAATCGTGTTCAGTGTATTAAGGGGAAACAAACAAACATAAAGAGATTAGGTGCCAATAGATCTTCGGACGTCTTAGAAGTAATACATACGGACATTTGCGGGCCATTCCCTACAACTTCTTGGAATGGTCAACAATATTTTATTACATTCATAGACGATTTTTCTCGTTATGGCTACCTTTATCTAATTCACGAGAAGTCTAAGTCGTTGGACATGTTCAAAGCTTTTAAAGCTGAAGTTGAAAACCAACTTGGTAAAAGAATTGAGGCTGTCAGATCTGAATTGGTGGTGAATACTATGGCAGATATGACGGATCAGGTGAACAACGTCCAGGACCTTTTGCTAAATTCCTAGAAGAGTGTGGAATCATTCCCACAGTACACCATGCCGGGATCTCCTAGTATGAATGGTGTTGCTGAGAGAAGAAATAGAACTTTAAAGGATATGGTGAGAAGTATGATTAGTCATACAACTTTACCAAATTCACTCTGGGGAGAGGCATTAAAGACTGCAACTTATATCCTTAATGAGTTAGTCCCAACTAAGGCAACGACCAAAATTCCCTATGAACTATGGACTGGTAAAAAGCCTAGTATAAAGCATTTACATATTTAGGGTGTCCAGCTGAAGCAAGGCCTTATTGGCCAAATGAAAAGAAATTGTACTCAAAAACGGTCAGCACCTATTTTATTGGTTACTCTGAACGGTATCGGGGGTACAAATTTTGTGATCCACATCCATATCCTTCTTTGAGACGGGAAATGCCCAATTCTTTGAGGATATTGAGTTTGAGGGGAGAGATAAAGTTAGAGATTTTCTCTTTGAAGAGAAATCTATTTCCCTTCCTACGATTGTTATTGACAATGATCAGCTTTCTATTCTTGACATTATTCAAGAAGCAATACCAATACCACAAGATAATGTTGAAAATCTTCCCCATCAAGAACAACACGAACAAACTCAACAACCTCAAGAACAAATGCTTTAAGGAGATCCAATAGAGAATGGAGAAGTGTGGTTCTAGATGATTACATCGTATTTCTCCAAGAACATGAGGATGGCATTGGATTGGTGGAAGATGATCCAATCAACTTTCATCAAGCCATGCATAGTGCTAATTCTCACAAATGGATTGATGCTTGAATGAGGAAATTAAATCCATGAAAGACAATGATGTTTGGGAACTCGTCACACTACCCGAAGGTATGAAACCTATTGGTTGCAAATGGATATTTAAAACCAAAAAGGATTCGAATAATGTAGAGAGATATAAGAATCCATTTATCAGTTGCCTTTTCGAACCTTAAGCTTCTCGTCAATGGTATCACAAATTTCATCAAATTATCATATCGTTTAGTTTTGAAATGAATTTGGTTGATAATTGTATATACCACAAGTTTAGTGGGAGTAAGTACATTTTTCTGGTTTTATATGTCGATGACATATTGCTTGCCAGTAATGATATAGGCTTATTGCATGAAACTAAGAGATTTCTATCACAAAAATTTGAGATGAAAGATCTTGGGGCTGCCTCTTTTGTATTAGGGATTCAAATACATCGAGATCTCTCTCGGGGTATTCTTGGATTATCGCAAAAGAACTATATCGAGAAGATACTTAAGAGATTTGGCATGCAAGATAGCAAACCAGGAGATACCCCTGTTGCTAAGGGAGACAAATTCTGCCTCGCTCAGTACCCTAAGAATGATTTTGAAAATAAGGAAATGCAAAAGATTTCATATGCTTCGGTAATAGGAAGTCTAATGTATGCTCATCTAAATGTGTGTCCAGATATTGCGTATATTGAAACAGGCCTTAAGTAGATAGAAAGCAGTCAATCCAGTATATGATTCATTTATGTATAGCCAAAAGAATCATGCGATATCTTCAGAGAACAAAACATTACATGCCCACATATAGGAGATCGGATAAATTAGAGATCATTGGGTATTCCGACTCTGATTTTGCTAGATGTCAAGACAGTCATAAATCCACTTCGGACTATATTTATTTGCTTGCTAGTGGAGTTATCTCTTGGAAAAGAGTTAAAAAAACACTCATAGCTCCTTCCACCATGGCAGCTGAATTTATAGCATGTTATGAGGCATCCAATCATGGAATATGGTTGCAAAATTTTGTCACAGGGCTGCGAATTGTGGATGGTATTGAAAGACCACTTAGGTTATTTTGTGACAATAAATCAGCAGTATTATAGTCTAACAATAATAGGAGTTCAACGAAATCTGAACACATAGACATCAAGTTCCTAGTTGTTAAAGAAAGAGTTCAGAGTGGTCAGGTGTCTATAGAGTATATTGTTGGCACGAACTCCATGATTGCGGATCCGCTTACTAAAGGATTACCACCTAAGATCTTTCATGAGCACACTGCTCATATGGGTGTCATGTCTTTTGAGGATATTCAAGATTAGTAGGAGTTTGTATTTCTCTTATACACATCTAGATGTGTATAAGAGACAGGGTCGTGATAGTGACCAGGGTCGTAGATATAAACTAATTTATTTATTTAGAAATAAAGTGTTCGAGTTTAAGTTTTACTTTGACTTCAATTTCATTTGATCTCTATAAAGAATAAAATTGGACCAGTACACATCTACATGTTGAAGATCACATTGCATGTAATTTTCATGCTACACATCCATACTTGATCTATGTCATTTGGTTGTGTTGATGTACGTGACCAAGAATGGGTTTAGTTACGATTAGTGTAACGAAAATCGTCTTGATCCTATATTGACATGATTAATGGACGAAATTGTTCGGAGATGACTATGGTCATGATAACTAAAGGTTTTGAGCTCATACCTGAGGTTGTATACAATAATATATATGTAGTCCAAGTGGGAGAATGTTAGATTTTGGACATTCACATACATATAAATTGTGTAATATATGCTATCATAATTAATTGGCCAAATATAAAGTGATATATTATAGTTTAAGATAAATGGACCTAAGTCATCTAATTAGTATGATTTTTATGTGTAGATACCCTAAAATCTTATTTTCTATTTTATGATGGGCAAACCTAAGGGAATAAGGAAAGTATATATATATATAGGTTATGGTCCCCAAATTCTATGTGGTGTTACTTTTCTTGACATCCCATCATCAGAAAAGTGAGAACCCTATTCTCTAAAATACATACATAGTAATTTGGAAGATCAATAACCACAATATTTAAGAATCAAGATCCGTTGGCTCTTTCTGAATCATATCTGTCAAGATATTCAATACATCAGATGTGTCTTAATGGATTCAGGTACGCTTTCGCATTTAATATTTAATTTATATTCTTGATGATTAAACATGAAGGATCCGGATTATGATAACGTTGATTGTCATGATATTAAAGTTAATTTGGTATTCCAACAATTTTAACTTTGAAAATTAAGAGAATAAAAATTAAAATCGCAATTCTCTTTTATTGAGATGTGGGGGGATATTATTTCGATGTTGCCTGTCTACTTTTCAACTAAACTCTCAATAATAAGAATCTTTAATTATAAGAAGTCTTTAATGAAATTATATAATATAAAGTGTTTAAATGCGTGTTAATGATCTAATTTTGCTGACTCAACATATCTAAAACCTAATAACAAGTAGTGACTCTAATTTTTGTGAAACCTTTTCCCTAGATTAGATTTGGGCCAACAAACTGGTATATTTTTTGAAATCTCATTTTCAGCTGTCTTTCCATTTTATTTTGTTGTTTTATTTTTTCTTAAATTTTGCTTTGTTAATTTAGGATAGAATTCGATACCATTTACACATTATTATTATTATTTTTTTTTTTGAAAAGTAGGGCGCAACACTCCTTTCCTATTTTAACTACCATCTAATATTCTTCCAACATGTTTTGACAATTTTATTCCTAAAAAATTACCCTTCCATCTTCGGTAATGTTTGAAATTGACCGAGCGTGAATTCATGCTTTTTCAGAGTTGAATGGCCAAATTTAAGAAAATAATAGTTTAATAACCTAAAATCAAACCTGTCTTTAGTAATTTTTTTTTTTTTGGCCCGTTTGCTCATAATAAAATGCACCATCTAGCAATTTATAGTAGAGATTATATGCTTTTAACTAAATGGGCTTAAAATATATTCATCATCTAGATGTGTATAAGAGACAGGCTGAATATGTTTCCCTTAGCAACAGGGGTATCTTCATTTAATTTGATTAATGGCATACTTTGGGCACTATCAACATACAAAAAGGAAAAAAAAAAAAAAAAAAAATCTTAGGCTCCAGTTTCGTATGCATTTGTAATCGAATGCTTTTTTTTGTTCATCCACTTTTCTAAGAATTAGGTTCATCAGTTTTTAACACATTTAATGATTTATGAAATTTATGGTAGCATTATTTTATCACTCTAACCCCCACGTTTGGTATTATCAGAATAACCTCAAATGGAACTATATTTCCAATATATATATTTTATATTCTTTAACGTATACACTTCTAAATTGAAAATTTTGGCTACGATCCAATATACTCATACCTGGATCTGTCTACACATCTAGATTAAAAACAAAAAAAAAACTTGGGTCTGATTTGGTTGCCGTGGTAAGTGGTTTTTGAAAGTAACCTGATTCTTAAAATTTAAAATAAACTAAGAGGCAGTTTTTATGAAATTTTAAAAAGTAAAAAATTTCCTAAAATCTTGGAATCGTACCTCAAAATTTAAGGATTCTTAATCCTCATTTTTGTCTGGTATTCTGAATCCCTGTAGGGGAAATTTAATAGAAAGAGACCTGCTCCTCAACCTCTTTCTTAAACCTTATCAAATTCTCAATTATTATAGGTTTAAAATAAGAGAACACTTAGCAAGAATACATAACTGATACATGGGTTTAAAAGCATCGAGATGTTGAAATCTAAATTACTATCGACCAGATTTGCAAAAACTAGATTCAGAACAACAAGATGAAGAACAATGAAAAAAGACACAACACATGAAGCATTAAAAAGTTGGGATCTAAATTATTGTCAAAGAAACTTGCAAATGTTAGATTGAGAAGTGTTGGACGAATTGAGGGGAAATGACTAAGTTCCAAAAAATGTGTAAAGAAGAGTTGTGGTCCAACCAATTGTTTGACACAATTCCATCTTTTATATTCACAAGTTTATTGACATAATTTGCGATGCATTGATAGTTTCAAAGTGAAAAAAGAAAAAGAAAAAAGAGAGATTTTAAAGATTCACATAGAAAACATGTTCCAATCTCGTCTATTTTCAATTTGAACTTGTTCAAATTTTCATTGCCATCTCCTTAAATCCTTATTACATTGCTATCTCGATGATGAAAACAACACAATAGCAATTCATTTTTTTTAAAGACCAGAACTAAATCAAATAAAACTGCATCAAAATGCTAGAACAAGATGAGTAGAACAATCTGCTTGACCATCGAAGACGAAAAGTACCAACTTGTGTACCTTGAGAAGGTCAAGAATCACACATCCATAAGCTCCAACAAAATATAAATAAATAAATAAAAATTAGTATGGTCGATATCTACGACCCTGGCCACTATCATTACCTTACCTACCCTTGCTTGAATTGCTACCACTCCCACTGCTGATCCGGCTGCAAACTTTCTGCTGTGGAAGAGTGAATATCTGAGCTCCTGGCTGCTGCAGGACATATCCTATTCGTCCATCAAGGAGAAGCATTGACATCATGGCCATGCCAGCAGGTGATGGTGCTTGTAAGAAAGTAAATAAATAGATAATACAACAATATTGAAAATTTTTATATTATAATATCGATTATTTTAATTAATTTATGTATAATACACAATTCTGATGATGGGATGTCAAGAAACTGTCTCTTATACACATCTAGATGTGTATAAGAGACAGTCTCGACTTTTATGACCTGTCTCTTATACACATCTAGATGTGTATTAATTTTATTTATTTATTCTCACAATTCTCACATTAGATTGGACGTGACTTTCACGTCAGATGTGACGTGACATTGCTGCTTATTGTAATCAAATTATCCTTGGACACAAGCATATATGTTTGTGCTCGCGCGCACGGATCCATTAGGAATTAGATACAACTTGGGAAAAGGGCTTTTAATACACATAAAGTCTTAGAAGTTCTAATATATTATTACCTGTTATAAAAATGAATCAAAATTATTAATTTTGACTACAAAATTATTAATTAAGTAGGAAATTTGTAAGTGTAAACAAAAGAAAGTAGACAAAGAAATAATAAGAAATTCTCTAATACCTTATATTATCAACTTTCATATGTTTTAAAAAAAACTTATAAATAAGGTCAAAATTATAATTGGAAAATATCACTTGATATCCTTGAGACGATGCATCCCAATTTTACAAACTAACTTATCAAATGTAATAGTTGGTAGCACCTTCAAATAAATCTATACACAGTTAGATCATTACATGAGTGAATTTGTTATATATCAATTTTATCATTCTTTTGAAGATCATGAGGGAAGAAAAGTTTTGGAAAAATAGATTTTATGTTGTCTCCTTTAATGTACCTTCCCTTGAACTGAGCAACATATTCAGCATTGTCTTCATATAATATCATTAGAAGTTTCATTTCTAATATTAAATTACATATCTTCTGTATATGTTGTGCCAATAACTTTAGCAAGACATATTCACTACATCCTTCATGTATTGCGATTATTTCAACAATGACATCTAAGAAGTAGTGAATAAATTTTGAATGCAATGATATAGCAATTTATCCATATATAAATATCTCGTCGAGATTGAGCTTTATATTAGATTAGATAAATATTCAACATCTAAATCGCCAACTAACTTTGATCGAGAACTGAGGTTTCCAGAATTTAGCCAATACACATCTATGTCTCAGAAATATTGGAATATATGCTTAATTATCATTCCATTATTTTCGTATCAGAGAAGAACTAGATCTTGCTAACGAATTTACAGTACATATTAGCACTGAGATAAGGTACTTCAAGACCAATAAATTTTTCACCATTCTCACAAAGACAAAAAAAATTATTATTCTTGACATGGTACACATCTAGATGTGTATAAGAGACAGCTAATTTTATCCATATAAAATCGTTCTAATACCTTCGTATTCTTGCTAAGTGTTCTCTCTGTCTCTTATACACATCTCGATGTGTATAAGAGTTTGCCAAGATCTTTTACATAAATTCATTATCTTTTGAACCTACTCAGGAGTTCTAATGATGCTCTTCGAAACATCATAATATGCTATATCATTTCTTATATATAGTAGCTATCACAAACTCTGATGTTATTCCTTCTGTGAAACTGCATAGACAAATAAGGTCATTTTTAAAACTTTTACTCATGAGATACACATTGAGGTGATTATATCACATTCCCTAGGTTGCTTTAATTTAATCCATACAAGGATTTGCCTGTAATTCTTATTGAACAATGTTCTCAACAAACTTTACATGTTTCAAGTACATTAAATCCTTCAATGATTTTTATATAGATATCGATATCAAATGAGCCATACAAAATACGTTCAATACCTATTAGACACATTTTAATATTTTATGAACTGCCATACAAATTAGATATCTAAAGGTGATTGCATCCACCACTAGAGAATACATCTCTTCATAATTAATGTCGTATCTTTGCGAAAGCTTTGCTCAACAAAGTGTACTTTATATAGCACAGTTTCATTATTCTTATCTTGTTTTCGTACAAATATATATATTTGTACCCAACTGACACTACACCTTTAGGAATTTGGACTATAGGTCCAAAGTCTTCACGTCTTGAAGGTGAATTTTCTTATATTGGATCTTTCAATAATACACATCTATGCCGATATTTTTCAACAAATTTATATTCAAGATCCTCATTTTATACTCAAAACATCATTTGATATTATAAACAATAATATGTTATCGACATCTAGAAAATATCTTTTCAGTTCCATCTTCTTTAGTAATGACATAACTTATCGAGATTTCTTTATTTTCATTAGATTTATGTATCTGATCCACTCCGAGGTTTTATGATTAATTATGTCAGGGTCTTTTCAGGAGCACTCCGCCTCCATTCCATAACCATCTCAAATATTTACTCCTTTCTTTGGATGAGGATTCTTATTATTTGGAGACGATTGGTCAACCACACTTTATGCGTGGCTAACTATAATTTGTATTGATGGGCTGTCCTATTGGGACACCAATTTGAATTGGCAAATTTCAGCTGGTATATGAGATTTCACTCATTTTAGGTCAGGTAATGAATTTGGCAGTTGATTCACAATATTTTGCAAATGGATTATCTCTTAAACTTCTAGTTCACGAGCATAAAAAATTGATAATTCATTTCATTCAATTTTTCTATCCAACTGCTTATCTTTTCTCCCTAATATTAAGAAAATATTTTCACAATAATCGGCAAATCATGCCATCAATGAAATCCCCTTTTAATATTTCAAGATATATTTTAATCATACAAGAGGACTCATCTCTAACAAATATTCTCAACTTTGTTTTATGACCCATCTTTGTGCGTTGAGGTGGAACAACTAAAACATATACTACACAATCAAAAATTCTTAGATGGAAAATTTAGGTTACTGACCACAAGCTAATTATAATGGGGAGAACTTAAAATATTTGTTGGCCCGATGCGTATAAGCGTTGCTGCATAGCATGTCTTTATCCATAATTAGACAATTTTGTTCTCATAAGCAATGTTTAAGCTATTGATTGGAGGCATTTGATTAAAAATTCTTTTAGACCATTTTGTGTTTGAACATGTGCTTTAGAATGTTCAATAGATATCATCAAATGCCTAATTCACCAGTATTATCAAAATAATTTTTCTTGATTGTATAATTTAGAAATCGTGTTCAATCAAATTATTTGATCTAACAATCTCACCAACTCCATATTGTAAGTAGATGCACAGTAAACCGTCTAGTAGATGCATTTATCAAAATCATAATTTAGGTAAATAAAACACATGAATTCAGTGGGTTCATATATCTCACCCTTATTTCTTTCCAGATCCCTGTTTTATTTGGTAATCATTTTAATAATTAATTTTCCTTGAGAACAAGCAGCACAAGAGAATTAATTGAATTGAAGAATTTTCGGGTACTCCAATGAATGTCCATGTGAATTCTTAGTAATTGTTACGCATCATAATTGCCTTGGGATGGTCTAACCGGTCATTGTTAAATAATAAAAGTATTTGAGACAGTAAATCAGAATGCACTACTTCCTTAGGTAGAGATCAATTTAGTGCAAACAAGTAATAAAAAATCTCACAAAACCACTACACTCTACCTCACTTCCGCAAGTATACGGAGTTGGTAGTAGTACAGGATGAGTGGGTGGTGGTGCAAAATGATGATGTCGAGTTGCAATGCTGTCGTAGACACCCAAAATTAACAACTCTCAATATGTAGTAGTGGTGAGTACAGGTCGTCCCTCAGAGAACGGAGTTTATTCTTGTGCTAAATGAAAAAATGGGAGTTTTCAATGCTTTTGACGACCTGATTAAAAGTGCTAATATGACCTTGTTTGACCTATACACATTTCATGAACTATCTAACAGACCTGATTCTTAAGTGAAATCTAGATGTGTATAAGAGACAGTTATTCTAAGATGTGTCAATTTTATATAAATCACTAATTGTTGAGAGACAGGAATGAATGTGTGCTTCTATGTAGAACAAAATTTCAATTCTAATTGAGTTGGTTAATTTTCAACACGCAATCCAATTAAGCCTATAACTATTAATTTAACCCAAACACGCACCAAAGATCAATTAATAGAAGCATTAAAATCAACAAAAACAATTAGGCTAATTAAACATAAACACACGCGGTTATGCCAATTAGATGATTAATTTTCCTAAATTCAATAACACTAATCTAGTAATTATCAAACTCAGTTGCTTCACAGATTGAATTAAGCACACGCGGTTAAAACAATATAGCAGTAGATTAATTCTAATAACTTAGTATTCTACAGCAATAATAAGTTAAAAAGAACAATCATAAAATTAATTGCAAAAAAAAATCAATACTTGATAGAAAATTGAATAATTCAAGCACAAGAAGTCTCACAACTTTGTAGAATTGACCATAGATTCAATTTCCTTTACCAAGAAAATGGGTTTAGGCAAAAATTGCTATAAAAGAATAAAGCGTATTTGTGTGTTTTGACAAATTTTATATTATTTGGTTAGATGATATACACATCTAGATGTGTATAAGAGACTGAATTTGGCAAAACACAAAACATAAAAGTTGTAACTCTATGTCTCAAACTTCTAAAACATCTTGAATCACCTCAATTGGACCTCAAATAATAAAGTTATGCTAAATCTACCAAACTGTGTCAGAATCACTACTTGCCGGTGAACATTTTCCAACTTTGCAATTTTGAACAAGATGCTTATAGAATCCTGGAAAACTCAAAACACAAAAGTTGAAGAACTCTTCAATATCTTCCAAATCGTCCAAGATCATCAAACATGGTAATTTTTCTCCACTCCTATCATGACGATCTAGATAAGCAATTAAAACTCTAATTTCAATCTAGATTATCTACTAAAACAAATAAATGAACTAAATGATTACGAAATTTAGAAACTACTTAGTCTACTCTAGTAAAGCAAGTAAAGGAATCAATTAATTCTAATCTAAACTAAATTGGAATAGAACTAAAATTAAAGAGCAAGTAATTTAATCCAATAAAATCACCATAAAAAGAATTACAAAGCTAGAAATTACCAATTCTAAACTAGGAATTGAAAGAGTTAAACTTGAAATCAAAATATTTTTGGATTTTTTGTAAACATAAAGAAAGCCCACTAAAAATTAACAAGAAATTAATGCAAGGAATTAAGAATTTTTAACTAGAAAGTAAGAAATAAGCAAGAACCCTAATTTTTCTATAAAAACCTAGATTTCATGCAAAGAGATTTCTACTAAATTAAACTAGAAAGCAAGTTAAAATTATATCTACTTGAAACTAATAAAAGCCCACTACAATTATGTCAGCAACAATTTATACTTGCTCTTATACAAAGTAGATCTGTATAATAATTAAAGAGAAATTTCTATTTAAGGAAAAACTTGATGTTCAAGATATCCTAAACTATCCTAACACTTACTAACTATCTACTACTAATCCTACTTTTCTTCCCAGGACACAATTGTTTTAAAAGGAACTTATATAGTGCAAGCCAAAATCAGAAACTAGTTCCTGGACTATTACAAAATCACCCCTATTACTTAACCATCGCAATCTCAACTCGCTAATGTTTTAGTGATTTTCCCAAGTCGAGATCGCAATCTGGAGAAGTCCAGATCGCGATCTGGACTTTTCTCCCAGCAATCATTCTATTCTTTGATAATTGCACTTTGGTCCCTCGAGCTTGTGTAATCTAGCTTCTAACTTCTAAATTTGACTTGCACAAAATTAACATAATTAAACAATTAATGAAGCTAAATTTTTAATATAAACTTAGCATATTTCATAAGAACAAAAATATAATTGCATATTAAAGCAATTAACTTAAACCTAAAATTAATTACTCAAAATTTGGGATTTACACTATCAAAATGCTACAATTTAGAGTAGAATAACTCTAGTATACTAGAGTTATCACACCCCCAAACTTAGCATTTTTCTAGTCTCGAGCAAAACAAATACTAAAAGGAACCTATATAACACTTAAAACACATAAACACCACCAAAATTGACGTGACACTTGATGAATTGTGGATGTACTTAGAACAATTAAGAAGTCTCTCAAGAAACGTTCAATACTGTATGATATGTGAAGTATCTAAGTGAGTCAATCTAAAATTGAAATTTTGTTCTACATAGAAGCACACATTCATTCACATCACCAAGCATTATCATTCTCAAAATGAGTTACCAAATGTTTTAGTTCTTTCCATTTAAAACATCATTACTTCTCAAATCACAAAAATTATGAAGTTAGTCAACTATCTCGACTAGGTATCACGAAATTAGAATTTCAATTAGGAATCAACTTAATGCAAATGTCACACATTTTGGGAATAGACTTGTAACAAGGAATAAGTAATATGAGATCAATGGTAAATATTACAAACATTTACTCCTTAACTTATTGGTATACTAAAACGCAATTCCTAATGGCTTAATTCGGAGAAACAATATGGGTACATGTCGGAATCCCGTACTCGCCTTATTCCTATACTTTTTTTTTTCTGATCCTAAACCAAGAAAAAGGAGTGAAATGTACCTAAAATTAATCTCGAATATCAATTATTCACAAGTTATAAGAACATTCTCTATGCAAACACACAAAATGTCCCAAAATTCTTTCTATTTCATTTAACATCACTTCTTTATAAGAGACAGCACTAACCAAATAATATAAGTGATTTCCTCATAAACAACATTTCAAATAAATTTTCCTAAAATTTCAGAACTTCGATAGACAACATAAGTGTATATGCCAAACTTGAGCAACATTTATGTTGCAGATTCGAACTACTGATTCAACACAAAAATCTGAAGGAATGACTCAATCAAATATTTCCATCATAGAGTTTTGCATGTCAAAATTCATCATCATTGAGTACCCAATTGATCAATTTCCATCCATTATACATCAAGTGACAAAAATGTGTACAAAAACAACCATTCCCAACCCGAAAGAAAATAAACAGACCAAACTTGTCCCTTTTATGATCTAATTGATGAATAAATCATCCTTCCATCACCCAAAATGAAACATAAAGACATGTCCAAAAATAACAAAAATTACTCATACCAAGACCTAATTTTAAGCTAAGAATTAAAATTGAGAAAGAATGCTAAGAGTAATAAACCGTGACATGCATCTCACCAATCAAGCTTCAAACAAAATCAACATTTAATTCAATTCATTAACAAATGCTAAGATGGCATCAGCTTAGGGCCCTTAGCCATTCTACTCTTATTAAGACATGACCAAAACTACACCAAGTGTCAAATACGAAATTTCCAAAGAGATTCAATCCATGAAACATCAAAATATATATAAACTTGGTGTCGGTTTAGGGCCATTAGCCAAACTACTTAAAAAGGAAAACTAAAATACTTCAAATCCAAAGTGAAAATAAATTAAAACAATAGTAATAAAAGTAATCAACAATCATGGTGTTCAATCAATAAAAACAAAGAGAATTGTCATCATTCATCAAATCAAGGGTTTCCAGGGGCCAGGGTTGGTATTCATCCATGCTCAAGCAAATGGTGGCATTCATCTTCTCATTCCATCTCTTCTTGACCCTCCTCAACGTCATTAGGTTGGGCCTTTTCATGATCATCATCCATGTCCCCTCCGGTCGCTCCCACTTGGCTAGATCCCTCACGATGTGCTACAGATGCAAGTGGTGTGTAGTTGGTCCACGAGGTGGACCAAAGTGCCATACCGAAGGTGGTGGTGGTGGTGGGCCTAACCCATGTGGCTAATGATGTGGTCTTAAGAGCTTCTCCAATGATGGTCAAGTTGTTGTGCATCACAATTTGACTGAGGCGGTGGTGGCCTAACCCATGTACCTTTGCAGATCATCCTCTCCTCCTCATTCACTCAAGAACTTGAATTTTAGCTGAGGGTATCGAATCAATGAAACACTCGAGGTGGTGGTTGCGTAGGGTGCTCTTCTGGTGGTGCTTTTCATACTCTCTCACCATTCTATAGACATATTCGGTTGACTTATACACATCTTAATCCAATCAACCCTCCTATCAGGAATGGCATCTTTAATAGCATTTATGTTCTTCTCTTTATTATTCAAGAATGCCAAGTATTGATTACAAGGATACGGAGGTATGTTGAAATATGCATTAATCAAATCTGCACTAAAGATTCTGTCTCTTATACACATCTAGATGTGTATAAGAGACAGGTTAAAACGGAGAAGGAACCTCCTTCTACACTAGTCTCTTCTCCGGATTTTCTTTTGCTCAACCCAGTTCCTCTTCCTCTCATTCTAACCCTACATTCAGCACTAAAATAAACCCCTAAAGTCATTATAATAGTCCAATTCAATTAACAACTCAAATACAATAGGTGCCGTTCAAATGTCAAAGCCAACAAAATCAAAATCACAAATGTCCAACAAACTTCAAAATAATTCAACTCAATTCAAACCAATTCAACAATTCAATATGCTCCTGTCTCTTAAAAAATTCACACAGCAATTATTGTCCAACATTCAACAATTGAATACCACCAATTTCACCACAAATTAATCCACAAAACCCAAAAATTATCTTTACCAAATTGACAATTGAAACTAAAATCCAAAGGAATGATGTTACCCATTTTTTTTTGGATTGAAATTTCCCAAAACTTCTTGTGTGTCAAATCGAGACAGTCCAAATTTTTCCAAGAATCCTCTAACATCATCCTAGATTTGTCTCTTAGACAAATAGTCCCACTAAAGTCATTCCAAAATTTTGGGTGGTCTTATATGATTTTTAGATGTGTATAAGAGAAGATCGAGGGATTAGGTTAGGGTTTTTCGGGTGAGAGGAGAAGAATAGAAGAAATTTATGAGGAAAGATGAAGAAGAAGAGGAATTTTAAAAATGTTTCTGTCATTCGAGATCGCGATCTGGCCTGATGACGAGATTATGATCTCGATTTCGGTACTGCAATCTCGATTGAGTTGAGATCGCGATCTCGACTCAGTGCAAAATTTGGCCTTTGTAAAGTTTGGATTTGAGATAGCGATCTCGACTCAATTTCTACAAAGTGTAATTTTTACACTAAGCCAAGATTGCTCAATTCTTCATCACTTTTCTCCATTTGCAAGGACAACCTACAAATACAAAATTCAGATGTTAGTATAAGAGACAGTCATAAACAGGAATTTGAGCCTTGAATTGTAAAGTAGCACCAAATCACCAACTTTAAATTCCTTCCTTAGGATGAGCTTTTCATGCCATGCCTTAGTTTTCTCCTTATAGATCAAAGAATTCTCAAATGCTTCCCTCCAAAATTCATCCAACTCATTCAAATCAAGCATTCTCTTTTCATAGGCTTCCTTCAAATCAAAATTCAAGTTCTTGATTGCCCAATATGCTCCATGCTTAAGTTCCACCGGCAAGTGACATGCTTTTTCATACACAATATGATATGGGGACATGCCTATGGCATCGGTAGCACCTGTCTCTTATACACATCTAGATGGGCTAAGGGATGAAGCCTAGTCTAAGAAGTCACCATCTTTGAGATATTCAAAAAGGTTGGAAACCCTGTCTCTTATACACATCTAGATGTGTATAAGCCCGATGTTTGGGAAGATAGGCTAAAGCAACTTTGTGTTTCAATTCATATTTTGAGGCCTTGATAACAAAGTATGGTATCTGTCTCTTATACATGCACTAATGCTGTCTCTTATACACATCTAGATGTGTATAAGAGACAGGGGTTGAAGCAATTTGGTGACCACTTTGGAAGCGTTGGTGGTGTGGCGATTCCTTACCCACTTTGACACCTAATCCACTGTATCCAAAATGTACTTGTTGGAAAATGAGACCGGAATGGTCCCATGAAATCAATTCCCCATGCATCAAATACTTCCAACTCAACAATTCCATGAAGGGCATTTCATTTTTCCTTAAAATATTTCCCACTTTGACATTCATCACACTTGAGCACAAATTCAGAATCCTTGAACATAGTTGGCCAATACAAACCACTTTGAAGAACCTTGACAGCCTCGTTGAGCCCCATGGTGTCACCAACGGAGATGAATGACAATGTCTCAACATATCGGTAATTTCACATTTGGGATACATCTCCTAAGGACTTCATCATTGCACCTCGGAACAAATATGGCTCTTCCCAATTTCCCAGGGGAAAATAATTTCTCAATTAACAATTCTTCATTGATGGCTCCTTCTTCATGATTGACAAGTCTAGATACTTCAATCCTTGACAAATGGTTGGCTACCATGTTTTCCACACCTTTCTTGTCGACCACTTCCCAATCAAACTCCTGCAACAAAAGTATCCATCTCAATAAATGTGGCTTGGCATCTTATTTAGAAAATAAATTTTTTAATGTGGAGCGATCGGTATGAACAATTACCTTTGATCCAATCAAATATGATCTAAACTTATCAAATGCAAAGACTATAGCAAGTCGTTCCTTCTCCGTTGTAGAATAATTAAATTGTGCATCATTTAATGTCCTAAGGACATAGTAGATGACATGCAACATCTTATTCACCTTTTGACATAAAACGGCACCTATTGTATAGTCACTAGCATCACACATAAGCTCAAACGGAAAATTTGGTGCTACAATGACGGTGCAATCACAAGAGCATGTTGGAGGTACTTGAATGCATGCCCGCTTATGCCAAATTCATGAAACAAGTCCTCACTTCAAAAACGAAATTGCATGGAGATGAAATCTTATGCTTTACGGAGAATTCCTAGTGCACTCCTTACAAAAATGCATGAAGAGACAAACACATCTTAAGATGACTGTATAATTGAGTTGGAGGATGCAACTTTGGCCTCAAATACCTGACTCTTATACACATCAAATGTGTATCCCCTTTGATGAAACTTTGATTGACCCAAGACAATTCATTCTTTCACTATGAAATGACATTTTTCCCAATTGAGAACCAAATTAGTTTCCACACACCTTTTCAACACTTTGGACAAATTTACAAGACAATCATCAAATGAGACACCAAATACACTAAAATCATCCATGAAGATCTCTATGCTCTTTTCAACCATGTCATGCGAAAAAATGAAAAACATACAACATTGAAATGTGCTTGGTGCATTGCAAAGCCCAAAGGGCATTCTCCTATATGCAAAGGTACCAAATGGGCATGAAAAAGTTGTTTTATCTTGATCCTCCGGCCAAATGACAATTTGGAGAAAACCGGAATAACCATCAAGGAAACAATAATAAGCAACCGGCCAACCTCTCAAGCATTTGTTCAATGAAAGGTAAGGAAAATGATCCTTTCTGGTGGCTTCATTCAACTTTCAAAATCAATGCACATTTGCCAACCGTAACCAATCTAGAGGAAGGATCTCATTGGTTTCACTTATGATCTGATAGCCACCTTTTTTTGGAATGACTTGAGTGGGACTAACCCACTCACTACATCTAATAGTAAATAATACCAGACTTTCAAAAGTTTGAGATCCTCCTTCCACACAACCTCTTTTAAAGTAGGATTCAATCTCCTTTGAGATTGCCTTACAGTTTATTTCCATCATTCAACAAAATTTTATCCATGCATATGGAAGGGCTAATTCTCTTAATATCATCATGGACCAAGCAATGGCATCTTTATA